>CM042139.1:121248015-121265515 GCA_023376005.1 Doryteuthis pealeii
ATATATATATATTAATAATTAATAATAATTAATAAGTCATCCACAGACACGTGTTTCGGCATATCATGCCTCCTCAGTATATATATATATATAGGTGTTATATTCTTACAGTGTGATTTTTGCCTGATATTGTTCTTTGATATGTTATGATACAACTTAAAAGGAGCAAGATTTTTTTCAATTTCCTATACTGACTGAATATATCTCTCTACTGTATTGGCTGTACCAAGGAGTGAACTCTAGTTTTTCTGAAGTGAATTTATATTATTTCTTTCAAGTAGATATGAGATTTGCTGTGCACAACTTTTTCCAATTTATTTTTAGATTGTTGTATTCAAAAAATATTATTAAGAATTTTATTTTATTTTATTTGTTAAGAAAGTATGAACAGTTTTTAAAAATCTTTTTTTTCAATCAAAGATAATATATTCATTTGTCATCACAATATACTCAAAGTCAACCGTATATACAAGAATAAAAATATTAATTTTTTTCCAATTTGTTAAGAAAGTACGAAAAGTATTTAAAAATCTTTTTCTTTTATTTAAAATTATATATTCATTTATAACAATACATACAAACTATATATATAAAAGAATGACAATATTAAATTTTAAACACTTTTTTTAGTTTATTTTATTCAAAAAATATTATTGAGAGTTCTATTTTATTTTATTTGTTAAGAAATTACAGAAGCATTTTAAAATCTTTTTATTTTATTTAAAGTTATATGTTCATTTGTTATGATAATATACTAATAGTCAACGATATATACAAGAATAAAAATATTAACTTTTTTTCCAATTTATCATTACGAGTTTTATCTTAATTTATATGTTAAGAAAGTACAAAAGTATTTAAAAATCTTCTTTTTTATTTAAAATGATATATTCACTTTTTATAACAATATACTCAACAGTATATACAAGAATGAAAAATTAAGTTGATTAATATTTATATAATCAATATGGATCAACTGATGATTATACATTATTTATCTTGTTAAGTTTATTTACAATATTTTAAATAGAGGGTTAGATTTTATGAAAATTAGTGAAAGAAAAATAACATTAACCTCAGAATTTTTAGTATGCAATGAAAAATGAAAATCAATTAGTTTTAGAACTTGTGTCATTTGAAATAAAAATAAATTATGAAGTCTCAATAAATATAGAAAAAAAAAACAAAAAAGAAGCAATAACAATATTAATAATATTGATCAAAAATGTTGTAAAAAATAAGAGATTAAAGCAATGAAAATAAAATATGAACTAAAATCAGTGATATATATATATATATATATATATATATATATATATATAATATATGGGGTGTTTCAAAAAGGATGCAAACATCATTTTGATGACTTGCATGTATTTAAACTATTTGATCTTCTGTATAATTTTGATTTTCGAACTGTTGTCCTCATTTTTATTGTGGTATGTAAAAACACAGTGTTTCGGATGCTGTATCCTCCAACCTTCTTCAGAAGTCCCCTATCTATGTGAGCATAGCAATGATCTAACCTGAGAAAAAGTCAAACTATTCAAAATGATTTCCCAATTTGGGCCATTGCTATGCTTGGATAGATAGGGAACACCCAAAGAAGGATGGAGGATACAGAATCAGAAACTCTGTGTTTTTACATGCCACAATAAAAATGAGGACAACAGTCTGGAAAATCAAAATTATACACATTAAGCTTCATCTAAAAAATTTAGACAAATAACATTTGAACTTCATTTTAGTCCTGTAAAAAATTCTTGTAGACAGCCCAATCTGCAAAGATAGTTTTTTTAAGAGATTTTTTTCTGGGTGAATGAATTACGATGAAAGATAATTGGTCTGAGATTTTTAAAGACTTCCAGTATCACCAAGATTTATCAACGAAATGCAATATTGTTGGGAAATATCACTGGGGAAATTTAATAATTAATACATCTCTTTAGCTTTATATGAAAGAAAATCATAGCTAACATAATTGAGTACATCACATCATATAATGGTTAGTGAGTAAGGCCACCAGACCATTGTTAGTAAGTTTGATTTGCATTTGGTTCCCTATACCAGTGGTTCTCAACCAGGGTCCATATGCATCCCCTAGGGACCATACAACAATTTTTTGGGTCTAGGTAAGCAAAAAAATATTTAATGATAAGAATACAATAAGATTTTTAAATATTGAATGGTGATGGGGGTGGCACCAGGATTTTTGTACTTTAATAATGTCATAATAAGCTTCTAAAGTAATGTAAATCAAGCAATATTCAGTTTTTATAATCTAACTCAGTGTTTCTCAACCAGAGGCCATATATTTAATTATAAAAATTCAATAGGATTTTTAAACATCAAATGGCTATGGGGGATCCACTAGATTAAAATAGGAATCATAGAGGTCCATACGTAAAAAGAAAAATGTTGAGAACCACTGCCCTATACTATTGACCTTCAGCCAAACTTAATAAATGACTATATAGCTAAGACAACACAAAGGAATGGATGCTCAAATGAGGCTAGTGCATGATGCAATAATTTCAACAGCTAAATACTGTTATCTCATGATAAACAATAAGCGTATGACTAATATCATAGCATAAATTTACAAGCATGTAAATTCTACACTCTTATTTTCAGGGTTGCATCTGTTATGAAACACCCTATATATACCTATAATATATATATATATATATATATATATATATATATATATATATAATATATATAGACTGCACTGCACATACATACACACATACACACACATACATACATATATTGTTTATTCATAGATATAATACATTGTAAGAAAATATTTATATTAACAGCACAATGTTTTCACAACACACATAATATATAATAAACATATATAGTTGGTCAAAGAAATATGTAATTAGGAATTCATGATAGAAACATTTGCTGCTGAAATATTAATTCATATAGAAAATAAGATTATTTTTTCATGATAATAAAAGTTTAAAGGCAAATTGATCATTTTTTTACAATTTTTATGTTTAGAATATTATCTAAATTTTTAAGAAAGCACAAATTGTATCATAGAAATATATAGAATTATTGCAGACTTACCATGACTCCTGTGAAAATGGCTATTCCTCTTCCACAATATGTGTTTGGTACAATGTCTCCATAACCAATAGAAAGAAATGTAATAGAGATCATCCACAATGAATTGAGAATGTTTGCGTGTTTTGTGTCATGGTAGCTAAAACAGAAAAATAAAGAAGAAATTAAAAATCTATTGTCTAAAAAACAACAACCAAAAAAAAAAAAAAGAATAAAAAATCAATATGACAAAAACAATAAAAATTATCAGAAATAATTTATATTATCAATTTCCTATATTTTTGAACAAGATTTGGATTTATGTTCTGTCTTGCTTTGACAATAAAGGTGTATGGATCCACGAGGGCGAGTCAAAAAGTAATGCCATTTTCTTAAGAACAGGTATAATTACCAACACAGGAACATGTATCATACATCAAAATGAAGCTGGTCCTCTGTGGATCACACCCCTACTTCTCCACATAGTCACCATTTCTCTCAATAGCAATGTTCCACTTTCGAAGGAGAGCATGTATCCCTGCCCCGTAAAATTCTGTTGAATGTTCTTTGAGCCACTTCTTCACTACAGATTTCACTTCCTTGTCACTGGAATAATGTTTGCATCTCTTCAACCCCATGAAAAAGGGTTTGAGTGGCAAACATTATTCCAGTGATGAGGAAGTGAAATCTGTAGTGGAGAAGTGGCTCAAAGAACAGTCAACAGAATTTTACGGGGCAGAGATATATGCTCTCCTTTGAAGGTGGAACATTGCTATTGAGAGAAATGGTGACTATGTGGAGAAGTAGGGATATGATCTACAGAGGACCAGCTTCATTTTGATGTATGATACATGTTCCTGTGTTGGTAATTATACCTGTCCTAAACAAAATGGCATTACTTTTAGACTCAACCTCTTACATAGGAACTCTCCTGTATCAGGGAACACAGGAAGTTAAGGATTAACCTATGGGAATTCATTGGTTGTCAGTTCCATGTAGTTTTAAACTCGCTCTTAGTTTGTGTGTAAACCCCAATATAGTTGGTTCTTCCTTCTTGTGGGCTGGTAAGCTAAAAGGGAATTTAGGAAAAGAAGTGAAAGGAACAAAGATAAAGGTAACTTTAGCGTAAGACTTGTATTTGTTGATTCACACTATTTCTTGGAGGAGAAATATTTTCCTGAGCAAGTCAATAGGTGTGTCTCCTTCAATGTCTTGGGGTAAAAAGGCAGAGATTCCTTTTTGGCGCCAAGAATTTTTTTTCTGCACATGCCCTGAGGGCTCTTCCAGTCTGAGGCCTTCTGGCCTTCTGGGAGATTGTTACTTTTTGTGTCTTTTTATTTATTTTTTTTATATTTAATTTAATTTTTAAAAATCTTTCATTTATTTGGTTTAATTTAATTTTTTATTAATCCGTATATGACTATTTACATTTCAAGACTGAAAGGCACATGTATGCCACAGTATTGGCTTCATATATAAATCAAACTTGAACTTCAAAACTTAACAATTTAAACATTTGATAGTACACATGTTTATAAATAGTTTCCAATGTTTTTTTTTCTTTTGAATATATCAATAAGCATGTAGATCAGTTTTTAAAAGGTAAGAAATTTTTAGATAATGAATTTAAAATAAAGTTTTAATATGTATTTGAGAATTATAATTACTAATATTTTAAAACTGTATTTATTTTTTTTGAAATATGAAGAGGTTGATGAAAGATAAAGAAGAATCTCCCTAGCAACAGATTTATTAATAGATGAAAGTAATTACAAACTTGACAAACGATCAATATCAAGGTAGTGATGATGATCAGAATAATCTTTTGATATTAAGATTAAACATGACAAATAACCTTGATAAAGATTAACATATAAAGATAGATTTAGAATTTAAAAAGTAGGGAATTAAGTCAGAAATGAACATGAATATGATAATCTTGAATTGAATTTTTATCTCGGTATGAGGTAAGCTTAAAAAGTATTGAAACTCAAAGTGTATTTACCAAGGCAGATATGAACAATAAATGAAACGTTAATTTTTTTCAAAATAGTCCACTTGGCATTCGAGTGATTTTTAATGTCTTCTCTGTCCTGTTGGCTGGGGCAGTACAATATGCTGAGTGCACTTCTGCAGGGGGGGGGGATGGGTAAGACATCTTATTATAATGGAGATTGTGTGTTTATCTGTCTCCAACCAAAACTATATTATTACTCAAGTCACAATTCCCTTAGTTATCTATGTCACATTCTCCATGATTTTATTTTTATCTAAACCTCAATTATTTATAAAATTGTTTTATATTATTAATAATGTTGACCATATCTACATGTATTTACCATGTACCCCATGTGTACGGGTTAGGCATAAGGCCCTATTAATGTGGGACCACCCACAAACTGTGACTCATGGGAGGCAGGTGCAAAAAATGCATTGACCCCGTTGGCATTCTACCTCAAGGGGGGCACCTCAGACACTGGGCAATAAACCCAGCCCCTTTAAGTCCAGGGGGCAGGTGTTGCCTGGGGGATTCCCTCCTGGGATTAACACTGTTAGCTTCTACAGTCCAGGGCTCAAGCCACTGTTGGCAATATCTACATACTAATAACATGAAATTGTATTTATATATACAACAAATTAGCGGTTTACAGTGTGAATGGGAAGGCTAATTTGCGTATTGATATTAAAAATTTGATTTCAATAAATATGTGCTTGGTATTATTGATTTCTAATTGTTTGGTTTTATCTTAATGAATATGAGCAAAAATCTCAGGGATAAATCATAGAAGAAATCCATTAACAAGAAGAGATAACTGTAATTTTATTCTTTATTTCCTATTTTAACAAAATAGTTAAATTAAGAAAAAATAGCAATGAAAGACGAGAGTGAAGGATGAATAAGTTTCAGTTGTTCTATTTTTTGATCATACCCCGGTCTGTGTCAAATCTTTTTATCTGCTTTCTTATTTAGTTTCATTAGTCTTTCTAATTTAATATAATATTTTATTACATTAAAACTTAAATACTTGCACTCAGAGGGTGAATATACTTACTAGTTATATATAAGAATCAAGTGTAGCTGAAAAGTATTGAGATATTGTTTAGAATTTAAATGAAGATATGTTAATAACTAAACAACTTATATAATTAACTGATGATGTCTTAATGTGTAGACATTGTCTCAGTGTCAATTTTTCTAAAAATTATGAAACCAGTTTCAATGGTTTTTTTTAACAAAATGTGTTTGCCAAACACAGCACACCCCATATGCACCACACTTAGCTTCACACAACTTTTTCTAATTTCTTAAGCAAAGATTTAATCTCAAGAATAACAGATTTGAGAATGTGGAAGACATTAAATTTTTTGGTTAGTTGTTTAGTTTAATGGTATATCAACCTTTGTGGGCTATTTAATGCCAAATCTTATTTTTTGTTAGAATGTGGAAGACATTAAATTTTTTGGTTAGTTGTTTAGTTTAATGGTATATCAACCTTTGTGGGCTATTTAATGCCAAATCTTATTTTTTGTTATATATACTAGCAAAAATGTGCCCTCTGGGCACAAATATTTAAGTCTTAAAATAATCAACTATTATATTGAATTAGAAAGACTAAAGAAATTAAATAAGAATACAAAAAATATTACACTTATTTTTACTTTATTCTAATTGATTTCAATATAAAATTATATATTGGATGGCTTTTAATATGTTTGAAAATAAAACAATAGTATTAGAAATCAATAACACCAGGTAATAATTTACTAAACACGGTTTTATTAAAACCAATAGGCAAATTATTCACACCATGTACTATGTAAACATTTATTTCTTAATGATATTTAACGCACACTGCAGGATTTTAAACACATTAATAGTATTGGCTGTTTTGAGGCAAATCTATCTCAGCTGGACCTTAATAGAGACATTGTTGATAAATAAGATGCTAATTAAGATTAAGTAATGATTATCTAATAACCATTGAGAAAATAATGTAAATAACTAAGGGAATTGTGACGTTGGTGGTGATGTAGTTTTGGATACAGACAGAAATACACACAATCTCCATTATAATAAGAAGATGATCTGTTTAAGAAATAATTTTCATTAACTTCATGTGCATTAATAAATTGGTAGAGATAATTTTCATTAACTTCATGTGTTTTAATAGATACTGGTGGTTGACCCTCAGCCATTGTCTTCAAACACCCATATGATAAAAAGGGTTGGTTGTTTGCCATAAGAACAAATCATATAGGTGTAAATATGTATATATATATGTATAAATATGATAATTTTGAATTTTTATTTCTATATTATATGAGTATTGAGACTTATGAAAGTATTGAGACTCAAACTATATTTATCAATTTACAAATTGTCTGTCGGCCATTTGTCTGGCCATTTGAAAGATTGGGAATTAAGTCTGAAATGAACAGAAATATTTTTATTTCTGAATTATATGATTTGTTGGTTATTTGGTTTAATGGCATATCAACACATGGGTTATTCAATGCCAAATGTTTTTTTTTTTTTATATATAGTTTGTTTAGGAAATAATTTTCATTAAATTCATGTGTGTTAATAAATTGATATAAATGATTTTCACTAACTTCATCTGTATTAATAAATTGGTAGAAATCATTTTTAAGTTGGTTGGTTATTTTGTTTAATGGCATATCAAACCCTTGTGGGTCACCCAATGCCAAATCCTGTATTTCTGTATATATAATTTGTAAGTGAACAGTTTGTAGGTAAATATTTTTGTTTTGTTTAGTTTTATAAACTGGTAGAAATAATTTTCATTAACTCAATGTTTATCAATATATTGGTAGAAATTATTATTTCTGCTAGATTTTTCATCATTAAGGATTTTGAGTAGGATGGTGGTTGGTTGGTTGTTTGATTTTGTGGCACATCAACACTTGAGGGTTATTTAATGCCAAATCTTGTTTTTTCTTAATGTATATGACTTGTTTAAAAAAATTATTTTCATTAATTCAATTTGTATTAATAAATTGATAGAATTAATAAACTGCTGGTTGACCCTCAGCCACCAACTTCTAGCACCCAGATGATAAAAAGGGTTGGGTGTTTGCCATAAGAGCAATTTAAAGAATATGGTTGGGACAATAATCACAGAACTATTTAGTACCCAGGTTGTAGACTGCTCAGCCATCATGATCCTATCCTCAGACTTTACGGATCACTGCCCATGACCAACAAGTTACCCCATTTGTGTGTGGATAGGCATTCTTACACCTCTGCAGAGGTGCAGTCAGTGTATTCTACAGCCCCAGCTAAATGAGGGAGTAGAGTAAAGTAGTGTTCATTCCAACATATCAGGCTTACAGTGTATAGTAAAATATCACCCAGCCTGAAATATCAGGTTTACAGATTCAATGGGTTAAACATTAGAATCAGTGGAGGTGCATGGTTATCATTGTAGGAAATGGACACAGCAAGATGAGTTCAAATCCTGGACGAAGCTGTTTGCATTTCACATAGTGCTAATACCCTTGGGAAATGTATACATCTAACTATCCTCCCTCCAGCAACAGGTGACCTCATTTGGGGTGTGTGTGTCTTACTCCTTTGTAGAGGTGCAGTCGATATATTCTACCACCCCAGCTGACAGGGCAAGCATAATTTTCAACCCTATATATCTGGCTTTAGGAGGTGCATGGTGGTGTAATGGTTAGAGTCGTAGGAAATGGACACGATGAGACAAGTTTAAATCCTGGACGAGGCTGTGTGCATTTCACATTGTGCTAATGCCTTTGAGAAAGGTATGAATCCAACTATTCTCCCTCCAATTATGGGTAAATAGTAGGGCAGACTGGGCTCTTTAACCTTGGTTAGGCAACTGGTCTCTGAATTCAAACCTGTTAAACTCTGCTTAAGAAATTTACCTTGTGTCACATCCTGCTCGTGCGGAAGAGTTTGGTAAATATCTGGCTTAAGTTGTATAATGCTTTATTTCTTATCATATTATAATACTTAGATTCTATCTTCTTGTGTCTCTTCTCTGCTGGACGGACATCTCTGCTATCCCTTCTCTATTGGGCTGATTCCTTCTATGTTCCTCTTGGCCAGCTTGTCTACCCTCCTATATGGCTTTTTCTATGTCGTTTGAGTCAGCCATCGTCTATCTGAGTATCTGTGCTGGTTCTCACTGTTCTTCTGGTTGGCTCTCTTGGCATTTTTGGAGACTTTTTCATCTCTGTGTTTATTGTTGTTTTTAGTAAGAGCACAAATATCTGGATATTTTCCAGATGTCTTAACCCAAGTTAACCATGACACATGGAAAAAAATAACCATCTTGGAGACATCTCTGTCTCCTTCAAAACCTAAACTAGAACTCTATAATTTCAAGTTCACCTCCTGCCCCCAAGAACCAAACTGACCAACCAGAGCACAGCAAAGGTCAGCAAAAAGGCCAAAGCCCTGTAAATTCAGAATTACCATTATTTTCAATTTCTCATCTTCTGTAATATCAACCAGAAATATCAGATCTACCAATAGATTAAACATTAGAATCATAAGTTTCTCTATGAATATCATTTTTAACTAAAGAGCATCTGCAGCCTTTGTTTTAGAAGCCATTATTGAGGTGTCTTACCCCTCTGCCAATGTGCAGTCAGCATATTCTACAACCCCAGTCGATAGGGCAGGTATAGTTTTCAACCCTACTCTCATAAGGTACCTAAATAATGAGAATGGAATCATCTGTTTTTCATATAAATAATGTCAGAAGAAACCTCGGAAGAGAGAAATAAGATCTCATGGGATTGTTAATTCAACCTAATTGCTAATTACTGTGTTTATATTGTATCTTTGCTTAGTAAACCTTTTTCCCAATCATTAATACTCGTGTTTCTTCCTATTATTTATGTTAACTCTGATAATTGAGTTAAAACACCTGGCTTTCAGTGTACAATAAAATATCATTCATCCTGAATTATTAGATCTACAGATTCAATGGGTTAAACATTAGAATCATCAGTTTCTCTGTGTATATTATCTTTAATTAAAGAGGCTGTGTAGCCTTTGTTTTAGTAGCCATCAATTTTGCTGTGATGTTTAGGATCAATTAAATCAATCTGGAATAATGGGCTAAGCTCAAATTTCAATGACCTTCTCTGCTGTATTACAACAACTTTATTGGCTGACAGATGTTAGAGTAATTATCAGTCATTAATTAAAACATTGATTAAAATTCAATGGATACAACAAAAAAGTAAAAAAAAAATAAAGACCCCCCCCCAAAAAAAAAAAGAAAAAAAAAAAAAGAAGAGAAAATTGATGGTAAATCAGTTTGAAGCTCTACCTCTCTGAAATTTTCAAAATATTTTTTCTTTTGCTAGTTCTTCCATTAAAATCACAAAATATAGAAATCACACGAGGGTAGGTCAAAAAGTAATGCCATTTTGACAGGTATAATTACCAACATAGGAACATGTATCATACATTAAAATGAAGCTGGTGCTCTGTGGATAACATCCCCACTTCTCCACATAGTTCCCGTTTCTCTCAATAGCAATGTTCCACCTTTTAATGAGAGCATGTATCCTTGCCCTGTAAAATTTTGTTGACTGTTCTTTGAGCCACTTCTTCACTACAGATTTCACTTCCTTGTCACTGGAATAATGTTTGCCTCTCAAACCCTCTTTTATGGAACTGTAGAGATGATAGTCGGAAGGCAAACATTATTCCAGTGATGTGGAATATACATATATACATATGCAGAAACATCGTGCTATCATTTCCACTTGCCTAAATTCACTTGTACACTTTGCCACACCCTGTGTGGGTGTGTATATATATATATATATATATATATATATATATATATATATATATATATATATATGTTAGGGAAGCATGGATAGAGAGTAAATGGCGCTTGGTTACTGACAGTTTCTTGCCTATTATTGAAATCAACGTTTGGTTTTAATAATCGCACAGGTGACAAACTGTCAGTAACTAAGTGCTGTTGACCCCATGTCCATGATCTAAATGCTCTTTTAACACATTGAGCACTGTTAACTTATAGATATAGCACATATATTCTCTCTCTCTCTCTCTCTCTATATATATATATATATATATATATATATATATATATATACAAAGGCCGGGTTAGCTCAGTCGGTAGAACGTTTGGCTAGAAACCACAAGTGTGATACCGGCCCTCGCCAACTCAGCCTATGAGTAGCACATGGAACTGTGCAGTAAAGGAAGGAGCTGATAGTAGGTGTGGCACTTCACGTCAGACGCAAAAAACAATCTCCTTGGTCTAGCGCTAGTGAAAAGGGGATAGACTCCCTTGCTGTATGGCTCATACCGACATTAGGCCGCCCCAACAACTTTTTACTTTTTTTATATATATATATATATATATCTGGTTTTGAAGGCTTATCCCAATGTGTAGGAACAGATGGTAATGATTATGTTGTTCATTTACCAATGTTTTTTCATGATTCCTTAAAATTTCAAGATGAAATATCCCATCTTCAGAAGACTTTGGATCCTCATAAAGAGATGTTCACAGCTGTTTGTATTAATCTATATTTGTATGTAGTGGTAATAAAATGAATGTATCTGTATTGGTTTTAAGTGTTTGAATGTATTAATATTCTTCAATACATCACATTGTGTTTCAATCTCATACCGTTTTTAGAAAGGAATTCTGGGTTTATAAAATGTTGTTGTGATGAAATTCAAATGTATAAATCTTCTTTTATAGTGTTTCTATCTGTGATTTGTTGTTGGTCTGTGGGTGTGTAAATGTGTTATGTAAATGTTTGGTGTGCCTGTGTGTGTGTGTGTGTATGTGCATGTATGTATGTTGGTTTGTTGTGTGCAGTGTGCTGTGTGTTGAATTATGGTTCATTGTTGATTTATTCTATGATATAAAAATAAATATCCTATTAAAATTGAAAATAAGATAATGTTCACCATCTTGAATTTTGTTTATTATTTCTTGTATTACAACCAAAAATGATTCGCCATCTATCACATCTCCCCACCATATATATATATATATATATATATATATATATATATATATATCAATAAAGGAAGGAAGAACTCAATACAGTAATCCCATAATAAATTTATTTCGACGAAAATTGGGGCCCATATAAATCTAAGTTGATTTAAACCGGCTCCCCAAATTTTCGCCTCATCAGATGGGTCTCAATTCACTTATGGACAAGCATATCACAAAAAACCCCAATATATTTTTAACAGTGTGGGATTGTAACCATAGAAACAGGAAGTGAATGAAAAAAAGAGATACATCTCAAAGTTGATTTCTAGGGTGTCCAGACAGACAAAAAGGTGACATGACAGAAAAAACAGAGTAGTATATTAAAATATAAATAGACAAGTAAAATAAAAAGATTTTAAATTTAAACATTAGAGTATAATGATGTATAAAAGAAAATACTAGTTAAGATATAAATAATAAAATAAATTAATAGAAGATAATAAAATTAAAAAATAATAAATAATAGAAAATAAATATATATATATATATATATATATATATATATATATATATTATATATATATATATTGGAGGCATGTGGTGTAATAGATAAAGTCGTTGAAAATGGACTTGTCGACCCAAGTTCAAATCCTGGATGAGGCTGTTTGCATTTCATATAGAACTAATACCCTTGAGAAAGGTATAAATCCAGCTATTTTC
This sequence comes from Doryteuthis pealeii, assembly GCA_023376005.1. Classification (NCBI taxonomy): domain Eukaryota; kingdom Metazoa; phylum Mollusca; class Cephalopoda; order Myopsida; family Loliginidae; genus Doryteuthis; species Doryteuthis pealeii. The sequence continues at coordinate 121,260,789 of CM042139.1, forward strand.
CCTCCAACTATGGGTAAATAATACGGTAGACTGGGCTCTTTAACCGTGGCTAGGTAACTAGTTTAGGAGAAGGAAAACTCTGAATTCAAACCTGTTAAACGCTACTTAAGAAACTGACCTTGTGTCACATCCTGCTCATGCAGAGGGTTTGGTAAATATATATATATATATATATATATATATATATATATATATATATATATCCAGGGTGTGGCAGAAGTACTTCCCACATTTTAGACTGTCACCTGTGTGGTTGAAGTGAACTTAGGCAAGTGGCAATGGTAGCTCCATCTAGCTATTGTCTTCCTATTTTTTTTAATGATATGACTGAGTGTTCTTACTTCTCCAGCAGCATCCAGCATGTCTTGTTCGTTCTTACTTGGATCATTTGTGTGATAGGAGGTAAGTGGCCATACAACTGTTTTTTTCTAGGCCGCTGCTTCCAGGATTTAAGACAGCATTGTAAAACAAGAACAAAGGTGCACAAAGAAAGATGCATGTTATTTGCATATATATGCATATATGCTATATGGGAAATGAATCCGACAATATGAGGAAAAAAATGAGTAAAGAAAAGAAATGTAGATGGATAAAAATGATCAGATGGAGTTGAAATGATGATGATAATAACAATAGGAAAAATGCATAACACAGATTTTGCCGATGAAGGTCGGCAAAATCTGTGTACGGAACATTTTATGCATTTTTCCTATTGTTATTATCATCATCATTTCAACTCCATCTGATTATTTTAATAATAATAATAACGTAAATCCGTATACATTTTGATAAACAGACCGAAACACATGTGTAAGTGATATCGATTAAAAGTAATATCGATAAAATATTACCCAGTAGGAAAACTGACCATATTTCATTTTCTATTATATAACATGCATCTTCATACACACATCTCTTCCATTGTGCATCGTTTTATAGCATATATGAGGAAAAAAATGAGTAAAGAAAAGAAATGTAGATGGATAAAAATGATTTTTATCCATCTACATTTCTTTTCTTTACTCATTTTTTTCCTCATATATGCTATAAAACGATGCACAATGGAAGAGATGTGTGTATGAAGATGCATGTTATATAATAGAAAATGAAATATGGTCAGTTTTCCTACTGGGTAATATTCCATTCGGTTACAATCAGTTCTTACAAGACATGGCTGTATTTTATGAATGGTTTTGGCTTGCGTCCCACAAAGAAGAAGATACTTCAACTTGTACAATGTGCCAATAGTACAAATTGGCACTGTGTATATCAGAAAGGCCCAAGCTCCCCCAAGGCAGGGTGGGGCATACAATGGATGGTAGGAATGTATATGTTCTCTTTACAACATACAGAGAGAAAAAATATATTAATTTTTGCACCTCCCTGCCCGGATGTTTATCCCACAGGCAAGAACAGATAACCCATAGAAAGAAAAAAAAGTGGAAGAAAGAAGAAAGAAAGAAAGAAAGGAAGGAAGCAAATGTTAAAAGAAAGGGTACTTCTGATCTTGATTGGTCCCGAATAAAAGAAATAGGAAAACAATTTTTGTGATTATTTTTTCTTTTTTTGCTCTCATTTCAGAAAACTTTCCTTTATTCAGAGAATTTGTTAGATTTGTTTGAATATTGTTAAACCATAGAAAAATCAATATTTTTCAAATCTTACATGATCCAGGCATCATCACTTTATTATATAAGCTGCTCAGCTGTTCATTTTGAATTTTAAGATTAAGAAAATTTAAAGCCTTAGTCTAGAAATCTTCTGATCGCACATCTTGTATGGGAATATATGCGTGTCTAACGGGGGCACTTAGCATAATAGTTGTCATCACAAGAAATGTAATTGGTGACCTGAGTTCAAATCCTGGATAAAGCTATTTATCTTTCACTTTTGCTAATACCCTTCAGAAAGGCATATATCTCTCTCTTCTCTCCATAGGTAAATAGTTGGGCAGAATGGGGAATTTAGCCGAGGTTAGAGACTAAAATAAACCTTTAGCAAAGGTTTAATAAACAAAGTAGCCAACACCAAATAATTTTCAAACAGATCTATTTGACCTATAGATGGACCCTAACATATACTACCACTCTGGGTCAGAGTAAACCTAGGAGCAATGGCAATGAAGGAGTACTCCAAACCCCCCAGATCTATTGAACTGGAGCCTCGCCATCAGATGCAGTTTAGTGTCATGCTCAGGACACTCTCGTCTTTGGTGGGGAGTCTTCCCCCTTTACAGCAAATACAGTCAGCATATTCTAAGTCCCACCGATAGAGTAGGATGATTTACTGAGTTATACATTGAATTTAGTATTGCATTTAGATATAAGTGAAGTAAAGTCGTTAGGGTGGCCTAAAGTTGGTATCAGCCAGACAGCAAGGGAGTCTATCCCCTTTCCCTAGTGCTAGACCAAGGAGGTTTATTTTTGCGTCTGAGGTGGAGCACCACACCTTTCATCAACTCCTCAATTTACTGCACAGATTCCTGTGCTACTCATATGCTGAGTTGGCGAGGGCTGACTTCAAACCCAGAACCTTGTGGTTCCTAGTCGGATGCTATACAAACTGAGCTAAACTGAAGTCTTCAATAAATTGTAAATCTTTTGCTTTTCATATTCAAACTTTATATTTTTAGTGGGGATGGGTACTGCCTACTTTGTCTACCTAGATAGTATGTCTATGATATATATATATATATATATATATATATATATATATATATTGGAGCAAAGTATGGAAGTAACATCAAATAAAATATTTTAAACAATCTTGGTATTAAAACTGTCACTTTATCTTCTAAAACTATCAGAAACTTAATTAATATGAAATCTCTCCCACATACAAAATCTGAGTCTGGTGTTTACATCATCCAATGTAAATATTGTAATCAAAAATACATCAGTTAGACTCCAGAAACCTTAAAAAGTGCTTGTATGAGCACCATTAAGATATTAGACTTGGTAACTTGCATAACACTCTTTTCCAAAATACACATGAGACAGATCATAATTTTGATTTTAATGATGCTAAAATATTACCTCATATCTACAACAATAGATTGAGACAAATCTTTGAAGCCGGAGCCATTTTGCTCCTATCCTCTGTTAACACAAGCTCGGGATTTTTCAATGTATCACCTTTGGCAGGTAGACTTGTTCTAAATAGCTATAATATATCAGGTTTTAATTAATTATTTCTCCATCTCCTGTTTTATTTTGAAAATATTTCCATCACTGTTCAGACAACACTTTTTCCATCCTGATGTCCTGATGAAGGTTTGAATGTTGACTTCACCATTTATAATAAATTCATCTTTTTGGGAATACTTTGTTTTTTATATTCATATATATATATATATATCTTATTATAATGGAGATTGTATGTTTGTCTGTCTGTAACCGAAACTAAATCACTACTCAAGTCACAATTCCCTTAGTTATGGACGTCACATTCACCATGAATTTATTTTTTATTTAAACCTCAATTGATTGATAAAATGGTTATACCTTATTAATACTGTTTGATTAATCTACATACTAATAACATGCAAGTATATTTATATATTCAACAAAAATAGTGGTTTACAGTGTGAACGAGAAGGCTAATTTGCATATTGATATTAAGAATTTGATTTTGATAAATATATGCTTAGTATTATTGATTTCTAATTGTTTGGTTTTCTCTTAACGAATCTGAGCAAAAATCTCGGGTATAAATCTTAAAAGAAATCCTTAAACAAGACAAAAGAACTGTAATTTTATTAAATACTTCATAATCTAACTAAATACATTAATTAGGAAAAATGAAAGACAGGAGTGAAAGAAAATGATAGAAGGGTTAAATCTAAAGCTGTTCTATTTTTCGATTATACCCCCTCAGTTTATCATTTTCTAAATAGTTTCTAATTTGATACAATATTTTATTACATCAAAACCTAAATACTTGCACCCGGAGGGTGCATATATTTGCTAGTATATATAATTTAATATACCAAGCATGTTGGTAGATCCTTGCGGAGAGAAAAAACCCGGCAGAGAGTTTGATTGTAAAAATATACTACCAAACATCAACCAGGAAGAAAAAAATTTTTGAAAAAAAGAAAAGACCAAGATATTCGTACCAACAAAAAATAATCTATTGGTATAGTATTTGGCCAAAAGAAAAAACAATTTATATGTATATATATGTATATAAGATATATATATATTCATATAACCGCTAGGAGAAGCTAATCTGTAAAAAGTGCTCGATACCTAAGTAGAGCCAAGTAATAAAGATAATCTACTGAGTCAGACGAACCTACTATTAGTTTCGCATAAAGCTCTTCAGGGCTAAAATCTGACTCTAGCCCTGAAGAGCTTTATGCGAAACTAATAGTAGGTTCGTCTGACTCAGTAGATTATCTTTATATATATATATATATATATATATGTGTGTGTGCACGTGTGTGTGTGTGTGTGTGTGTGTGCGTGTGTGTATATTTTTTTTTCTCTTTTGTTTTGAATGTCATGTGCAGTAATACTTAAGCACTTATATATTTTTTCAAGTAAATGTCTTGTGAAAGAAGATCTCATCACCACATGTAACCATCCCATAATATACAAACAATTGACTAGCTACTTTTTAATACACTCCCATCTGAAGATTGTGTAAAACATTGTAAACTTGAGTAAAGTAAATATAGTATCCATAATTTTATAATTTTAGGCTTTATACCTGCTCTGCTATGA
>CM042139.1:121270515-121323015 GCA_023376005.1 Doryteuthis pealeii
CTTTACCAGTAGTCATTTTACTAAGCTTAGTATGGCACAAGGCCAGATGTATAGAGCCCCCAGTAAATATGAAACTCACTAACAATGGTCTGCTAGACTAGCTTGTTAACCATTACACCATGATGAATACTGCTTTACCAATATGGGATTTACCAAACTCTCTGCACAAGCAGGATGTGACACAAGGTCAATTTTTTAAGCAGAGTTTAACAGGTTTGAATTCAGTGTTTTCCTTCTCCTAGACTGGTTGCCATACCAAGGTTAAAGAGCCCAGTCTACCCCACTATGTACCTATAGCTGGAGGGAGAATAGGTGGATTCATATCTCCAGCTATGAACTAGGCACAAGTTGTGTTTCCATCTCTTTGAACTGGGAGGGCCTAACCTCGCAATGGCAGGCAATATGTGTACCTGTACACTGGCCTTTTATACTCTATGGTTTCATAGAGGCTTGGCGCATCTCCGTTGTGCCCCTCCTATCCGTGTACCAGATACGCAAGGTATACAGTAAGTCACAGCTTTTCTTCATGTTCCTCAAACTCTCTTTAAAGATTTTTTTAAAGACATTTATCTATCACAGAGTTTTTCAACCGGTGTGCCGTGGCACACTAGTGTACCATGAAGCTGCCATGGGTGTGCCGTGAGTGTTGAAGATGGTTGATCATCCTCTTATATTTTTATTCTATTACTTTAATATTTTTTGTTTTTATTTAATATTTTTTGTTTTGATTAAATATTTTTTGTTTTAATTATGCTACACTCATAGCACATTTTCACTATTCCTTTAAAAAAAAAATTAAATGATAAAATAATTATATGTCTATATACTGATGGTGCACCTCGATCAATTTATTGCCCAGCTCACTGTGCCGTCAAGATGAAAAAGGTTGAAAAACTCTGATCTATTCTGTCATGAATTCTTTTCATTGGATTTTACTCAGACAATAAAATCTGTTTATTATAACTCTTTGTTGGAATTTGTTCTCTCTCTCTCTCTCTCTCTCTCTCTCTCTATATATATATATATATATATATATATATATATATATATGTACATGTCCAGCATTGGGTTACCTGCTAGGATAACCTAACACATTATAAGAAACTGGGCTCTTTAACCATGGCTAGGTAACCAGTATAGGAGAAGGAAAACTCTGAATTCAAAACTGCTAAACTCCGCTTAAGAAATTGACTTTGTGTTGCATCCTGCTTGTGTGGAGGGGTTGGTAAATATATATATATATATATATATATATATATATATAAGGGTTTTATAATTTGTTTGAAGCATTGTGTATATATTGGTTTGGAGGTTGATTTTGAAGGCTATCACAATGCAGGTGTAAAGAAAAAATGCCATAACAAGACAACACCTACTTCAGCTCCAGTATTCTTCTGAAGAAGAGATTTTATCTCGAAATATTAATATTAAGAATAAATCACAGGTTAACAAACAACACCATTGTTACCTTATTTTTTCTTTACACCTGCATTGTGATAGCCTTCAAAATCAACCTCCAAAGCAATATATATATATATATATATATATATATATATATATATATATATAAGAAATTGGTGTTAGCAACTGTGTTAACACCACCCTAATTCTTATAAGGTATATAAATGTATACAAAGATGATTATTTTCAACCAGCTTTGTTATTTCTGTAGTGATAGAATGTACAAAAAATGTATAAGCAATATTGTGAATTTTATATAACACTGTTCAGTGGTTGGCAATAATAGACTATTAGGCTGCATCATTTTCTTTCCTTTTTTTCAACATACTTTTAATTCAAAACTTATTTCATGTAGACATCTAAAGACTTTGTCTATGGCTTCACTATATTACTAACATTACTTTTAATGCATATCTCATTATTTTTAACACTATTCAGTAGTATTTTATTTCTTCTTTTAGATAATAGAGGAGTCCCTGTGGCATAGTGGTTAATGTGCTGGACTGTGACATCATGGTAAGCAAGTTCAAACTCCAGTCATGCTTTTATGTTTACTTTCAGACTAATACCATTGGGAAAGGTATGAACCACCTCATCCTCCCAGCTATGGGTTAAATAGTACCACTACTGTTCTTATACCACTCTGTCGACTGGGAGAATACATTGACTACACCTCTGCAGAGGGGGTAAAAGAAAAGTAAAGTCGTTAGGGTGTCCTAAAGTTGGTATCATCCGGACGGCAAGGGAGTCTATCTCCTTTTTACTAGCACTAGACAAAGGAGATTCTTTTTGCATCTGAGGTGGAGTGTCACATCTACCATCAGCTCCTTACTTTACTGTACAGATCCCTGTGCTACTCATACGTTGAGTTGGCAAGGTCCGGTATCGAACCAGGAACTTTGTGTTTCCTAGGTGGACCTATTGACTGAGCTAAACAACTCCCAAAGGGGTCACCTGCTGACCGGGGTGGCAATGCTTAAGGATGGAATCCTGGTGGCAGAGCAGTCCATGACATGCAACACTCCACTTTGGTCCTTACTCAGTCTAGACAGGTGGTTGGAGAGGCCCTCTTTGATCAATCGGCTGGTCATGCCAAGCCCTAGTACCAATATGATTGTCCTGCCCCTATTGCTCTAATGGCAACCACCCAACTTTGAAAACAAACCAGACTTTCAGATGATATAATGGCAGATACAAGTATAGAGATCCTGACAACATGAAGTCATTATTTTAAACAGAACCTCAAAGCTGCTGAAGTTACTTGAAGAATTTGTGAAATGGAAAGAAATGAAAGAATATCTGACCGTACTGTCCAAAACAGGTTTGAAGCATTTTAAAGGTGGTGATTTGTCTCTTGGAATAAGTAAGAATAGACTCCCTTGCTGTCTGGCTGATACCAACTATAGGCTACTCCACTGCCAACTATATATATACTGTATATTTTTGCAGCAAGTTATTATTTAAACATGTTTTGTTGAATACCATGGAATTTTTCTTCTTGATCTTTCAACCATGACTATAGTTGTCTTCAGGGGGATTATTTGTTGTAGTTGTTGTTTTTCTGTTTTGTGGTACAAGTCTTATTCAGTTGCAAGGGTTTATTGCAAATAACTGAATAAATGAACAAAACTCACCTCACGGAAAACAAATAAACAACTACAATAAATAATATCACTGAAGATGACCATTGAAGTAGTTGAAACCATTTGGGAACATAATATGGTGTAGCTTCTCTACAATCTGGACCCTGATATAAGAAAAATGATATGAAGGCTTGAACATAAGATATTGTAGATCATCAAAAAGAAATATTCTTTGGTATTTAACAAAGCATGTTTAGATAATATATATATATATATATATATATATATATATATATATATATATATATATATATATATGAGGTAAAATATAAGGAATGAAAGAACAAAACTCAGACAAAAATGTTTAGTATATTTCGCTGGAGTATTGAACTCGGCTTCCTCAGCTTTTATTGAATTATATGTATGATCCGAATAATTCAATAAAAGCTGAAGAAGCCGAGTTCAATACTCCAGCGAAATATACTACACATTTTTGTCTAAGTTTTGTTCTTTCATTCCTTATATTTTACCTCATTCTGTTGGATTCATTCCAACCCCCTTTCCACACACACACACACACACACACACACACATATATATATTATATATATATATATATATATATATATATAGACTGCACTGCACATACATACACACATACACACACATACATACATATATAGTTTATTCATTAATATAATACATTGTCAGAAAATATTTATATTAACAGCACAATGTTTTCAAAACACATAATATATAGTTGGTCAAAGAAATATTAAATTAGGAAATCATAATAGAAACATTTGTATATATATATATATATGAGGTGTATTCAGAATGTATCTAAACTGATTTTTCATTTTCTTCAATATACTTCCTTTGTCCCTCAACACACTTATTCCATTGAATTTTCTATTGGTTGAAGCACCTCCTTTTTTGATATGGTACAAAGCTGCACCATTGTATGTCTTTTAATATACATACACATATCTATATCTATATCTATATCTATATATATATATATATATATATATATATATACATATATATATTACAATATTGTAGACATAGTCTCAGTGGTGCTTGGTAATTGTCAGTTTCTTGCCTATGTGTTCCTTAGATTATATATATATATATATATATATATATATATACCTCTGCCTATATTTCTGAAAGAGAGAGAGAGAGAGAGAGAGAGAGAGAGAGAGAGAGAGAGAGAGAGAGAGAGGGGGGGGGAAGACAGACAATCGTTTAATAACAATATTCAAGCATGAAAACAAATATTTAAAATATGTCTGGAGTCTTTGGGCCTTGAAAATAAATATTTGAGATCTTGGCTTTCATCCAGTCTGGAATAACAAAGGATATGTGTATATATATATATATATATATATATATATATATATATATATATTTTATATATATATATATATATATATATATATATATATATATATATATATATTTGCGACAGTCTAATCAAATGAGCTGGACAACATTTCCAGCATTATGTTGAGTAATTACCCTGAATGTTAAAATATAAGTATATGCTACAAATAGAACTACCACATGGGACAATTTAAGCCCTGAGACATGCTATCTTTCAGTTATCCTTCAGTGAGACAATAGACTTAGATAATAATTTTGGCTATAATGTTATCAATAACCTAAATGTGTGTCGTTTTTGAACTTATAAGATCTCCTTCTTTCATCTTCTATTTCTACTATCAGTTTTCAGTTTAAAAGCTGACAATTATGTTTTGTATAAGCTATGAAATTGATAGAATCAAAATGTCTTCTAGTGTCTATGATTGTGGAAGATAGCAATTATATTTCGCTTTATCTTTCTTTCACTTGGAATAAATAATTTTTCATTATCTAACTAATCATACTTTTTTTATTATTTAACTAATCAATAGTTCCTCTTGTATATTTTATTACTAAAATGTTCTGCACAAACACTGATAACATAAAGTAAAAATTCTTCCAAGACGTAGTTGTATCAGTGCTACTGTATGGTGGCACCACCTGGACTGTAACAAATCACTTAAAGAAAAAACTAGAAGGGAACTACATAAGGATGCTACCTGGTCTCTTTAACAAATCTTTGAAGCAGCACCCCTCAAGAAAGCAGCTGTAAGGCCACTTGCCCCTATCACACAAACCATCTGAGTAAGACAAATAAGACATGCTGAACACTGCTGGAGAAGCAAGGACAAAGTGTCATTCTCCTGTGGACACCTACATATGGACACACAAATGTAGGCAAATCAGTAAAAATCAATCAACTCTGAAAATAAAATCTATAAAAAAACAACATAATGTATTTTCTAAAAAAAATGTATGTATATTTATTTATTTGTTTAAAATGTTTCTTACATCATAACTCTTACTTTACTTTTTATTTGTGTAGTATTTGAAATTTATTCTAAATTTTAAACTATAAATATTAAGCATAACCTGTTAACTACAGATGTATGTATATTTATTAAAAAAAAGAGTAAATAAATAAATAAAAATAAGTATAAATAAAAATAGTGAAAACTAGTAACTAATCTACCTTATGTAAATTAGTTAGTTTTTTACTATTTTTTCAATTTATACTCATTTTTATTTATTCTTTTTTATATCACATAGTTTTGAAATAGAAAACTATTAATGGCAATAGAATGCTAAGATTTTTTTATCATTTTTCTTTCCAGATTAAAAATTGAATATAATTCAAAAGATACAGCATTGACAATGCCCTGATGATGATTTAAAAAAAAAGTTTAATGTTGGCAAATACTTTAACTATATTAAAATCATCCTCTGAATAGCTTGTTTTTTCATAGTTTATATATTTATATACTGTCAGATTTATCTCTATTTACCCTGATATACATATGTGAGTGTGTTTGTTTGTATGTGTGTATGTATGTGTATATAATTAACTTATTAAGAACTTATTAAATCTAACATAGAGGCTGGTTTAGCTCAGTCGGTAGAGCACTTGACTAGGAATTGCAAGATTCCTGTTTTGATACCAGCCTTCGACAACTCAGCATATGAGTAGCACAGGGATCTATGCAGTAAAGTGAGGAGCTGACGGTAGGTGTGGCGCTCCACCTCAGACACAAAAACTATCTTCTTGGTTTTGCGTTAGCGAAAAAGGGATAGACTCTCTCACTGTCTGGCTGATACTAATATTAGGCCACCCCATCGAGTCGGCTTTAAGTATAACATGCATTGGGTTAGGTATATTACTCAGCTGGAAGGTGAGAGACTCCCAAAATAGACATTCTCTAAGCTGGCTCTTGATGAGAGACCCAAATATAAATATAAAAAGATGCTTTCTTGACACCACAAAACAGAAGCTGAAGTTTCTAAACCTTTAACACTGACAATTGGGAAAAATCTTCAAGAAGTAAATTGAAAAGTTCAATCTAGCAAGGGTTAAAACAATTTGAGAATGAACAAATGATGCATAAGTTTGAAAATTGAAGAGTTATTAGGGGTGAGGATATTGAATTTGAATCAGGTAGAGCAGGGGATCAAAAATAGATCCTACATGTATGTGGTTGTCTTGTTTTCAAAGACTAGGTATTTGCCCAACCCATTCACTTTGGGTAGGATGGTGTTACATAATTCGTGGGTAGCCTACGAATTATGTATGTAAATGTAGTTAAAATTCAAATAATGGAGAATGAAAAATTACCATTAACTGTTGAAAAAAAAAGGTATTGATGGCAGTTAACCTTTCACTAACCTGTACACCAATTGGCTGAAGGAAAAGCGTGTGAAAAGGAACTGGTCTAGTTAATCAGATACTGGCTGTTAGCTGAGGGAAGCAGACGTTAGGATTGTTGCTCCCACAGCCTTTGTATCTATATTTATGTAGCCCTAGCCTAACAAAAATGACACACCATAGAGTGAGTTTTATCTAAGCAAAGCTTTAAAAATATTCTGAGAGAGTAAAATAATTTCCAGTCCATTTGCAACAGAATGATAATTTTGTCAGGTTTTCATTCACACTGGCCATTATGTTTTAAACATTCAAATTTGGGGCATCACCGTGGTGTAGTGGTTAATGTGCTGAACTGTGATATTGTATTAAGCAAGTTCAAACTCCAGTTACATTATTACATTCAATTTCAGACTAATACTCTTGGAAAAGGTATTAACTACCTTATTCCACCAGCTATGAGTTAAATAGTACAACTACTGTTCTTCTACAAGGATGGATTTGGCATTAAATAACTCCACCGTCCACTAATATATACAGCCCCACATGTTACATAAACAGGCAGGTTTGTTTTATAGTTAATTTATGTCTGTTTTGTTTGAAACATGTTCAAACCGTACAAAAATGCACAAACTTTTTATTTTTTTATTTTTCTTCAGAAATGTAATAATAAAAGATTGTAAACAAACAAATTAACTACAAAATAGTTGTAAAGAATTATGCAGTTAAACAAAACAAACATTAGTAAAAAAAACCTTACAATTTCTCTATGATTTCAGGTTATATCACAAAAAATGAATGAAACTTTTTCAATATGAAATGTATTCCTTGCTCATAGTAGGCAATGATAGGGATGATGCTACTGAGTAGCAGTATTTCTTATGGAGGACTTATGGTTCCATCTAGTCAAATATTTTTGCTTGTTTTGCTATATTTGATTATACAGATAAATTTATTGCAAATCATATTGAATCCACTATTAGAGAGTCTACTGAAATAATTTTGGAAACTTCTACTCCAAAATATATTTTTTAATTGTAAACAACATACTGAAAAAGGAATTAAGTTTGCAGCAAAAGTTGTTGGGAATATATTTCACAATAACAAACAAAAATTTGCATTGAATGAAGTTCAAAAACATATGGCAAAATGTTTTTAATAAAGGCAAAGGTTAGAATAAATTTTATTTATAGAGATCAAGGTATTGCTGCATAATTTCTAATAGCTATGCATACATATACACTACAGCTATACATATACATTCTGATAGACACAAGCACACATATGCATGCACACATGCACAAATGTTTGTTTACAATCTTTTATTATTACATTTCTGAAGAAAAGTTAACAACAAAAGCAAATAACCAATTTGTGTATTTCTGTATGTTTTTAACAAAACAGACATAAACTGACAATAAGACCAATCAGCCTGTTAGAAATCTGGCTGCTTATGTGACATGTGGGACCATATATAATAGTGGGCCGTAACAACCCAGGAAGGTTAATGTACTATTAGATAAAAGAAACCAAACCAAACATTTAAATTCTAGGTTTAACTAAAATAATAATTGGAATCCTTCACTCCTTTCTAATTAGAAGTATCAATATCATTATGTACTACTGTTAAGTCATCGTCGGGGTGGCCTAAAGTCGGTATCAGCCAATCAGCGAGGGAGTCTATCCTCTTTTCACTAGCGCTAGACCAAGGAGATTGTTTTCGCATCTGAGGTGGAGCGTCACACCTACCATCAGCTCCTTACTTATGGGCCAGGTTAGCTCAGTCGGTAGAGCATTCAGCTAGAAACCACAAGGTTCCTACTTCAATACCAGCCCTCGCCAACTCAGCGTATGAGTAGCACATAGGTATGTGCAGTAAAGTAAGAAGCTGATAGTAGGTGTGGCGCTCCACCTCAGACGCAAAAACAATCTCCTTGGACTAACGCTAGTGAAAAGGGGATAGACTCCCTCACTGATTGGCTGATACCGACTTTAGGCCACCCCAACAAGTTATGACAAAAGGTACAAAAAATCTATATACTTTTTGACACACCTTGTATATACAGTCATATACTATTTTATATATGTATGGTCGAGAAATCTCTTTGACATCCCTTAATAAAAACCAAAGAATAATTATAATTTTCATGTTTTATCTCTCTTTCATTCTGTTGGATATTTTATGCACACACACACACACACACACACACACACACATATATATATATATATATATATATATATATATATATATATATATATACTGTCATATAATACTATTTCATATTTGAATAGAAAAGAAGTCTCCTTGACATCCCTTCATAAAAATCAAAATATAATTATGAGTGAAACTAATTCTGAGAAGCCAGAGAGTATGGCAAGCAGAATCTTATACATAATGGCCTCAATAAACGACTGTCAGTTGTCTTCAAGTGGAATGCTTTTGTGTCAGACTCACAAAGCTGATGCCAAAATTGCCAATGGTATTTACAAACTGTCTGCAAGTCACCATTAATCCATAAGCTTTTCTTTTAGACATTTTGATTTTGCTTTTATTCCTATGACTGACATTTCAAAGACAAGGAAGTACACAGAGAATATTAAAGACATTTTTCATTTCTTTTTTCTTCTTTTTTTGGCCTCAGCACTGTATTATGTCATTTTGCTTTAGATGATTAATTCTATTGATTTATTTGAACTAATATCCCCATCTTTGTACATATTGATATATCGGTTCGGTAATGTGCACTTCTGCGAGATTAACTACAGAGAGGCTAACAATTTTGACATGATACTTAGCCTGAAATTATATATATATATATATATATATATATATATATATACACATATGTATATATATATATATATATATATATATATATATATATATATATATACACATATGTATATATATATATATATATATATACACATATGTATATATATCCATATATATATATATATATATATACATATACACACACACACATATATATATATGTATGTATATATATATATATTTCTAATTCATGTATTCATCAAACATCAACACTTTCATGCCAAATAACATGTCACTTATCTGGTAATTGTGATATTTGAACTAATATCCCCATCTTTGTACATATTGATATATCAGTTCGGTAATGTGCACTTCTGCGAGATTAACTACAGAGAGGCTAACATTTTTGACATGGTACTTAGCCTGAAATTATATATATATATATATATATATATATATATATATATATATGTATATATATATACACATATGTATATATATCCATATATATATATATATATACATATACACACACACACATATATATATATGTATGTATATATATATATATATTCTAATTCATGCATTCATCAAACAGCAACACTTTCATGACAAATAACATGTCACTTATCTGGTAATTGTGATATTTGAACTAATATCCCCATCTTTGTATGTATTGGTTTGGTAATGTGCACTTCTGTAAGATTAATTACAGAGATAACATTTTTGACATGGTACTAAGCCTGAAATTATATACATATGTACACACACACACACACACACACACACATATATATTCCTAATTTATGTATTCATCAAACAGCCACACTTTCATTCCAAATAACGTGTCACTCATCAGGAAATAGTGTCATAAAAAACCTCACATTAATCAACAGATAGCAATATCACTTGTTGAGAGCATAGTTGTCGGAGTGGCCTAAAGTCAGTATAAGCCAAACAGCGAGGGAGTCTATCCCCTTTTCACTAGACCAAGGAGATTGTTTTAGTGTCTAAGATAGAGCACCATTGCTACTCATATGCTGAGTTGGCAAGGTCTGATATCGAACCCAGAATCTTGTGGTTCCTAGTTGAACACTCTACCGACTGAGCTAAATATATAATATGAATTGAACACATAGCGCTAATACCCTTGGGAAAGGTATGAATCCTACTCTCCCTCCAGCTATGGGTAATTAGTAGGGCAGACTGGGCTCTTTAACCTTGGTTAGGCTACCGGTCTAGGAGAGGGAAAACTCTGAATTCAAACCTGTTAAACTCCGCTTAAGAAATTGACCTTGTGCCGAGGGAGCATAGTGGAAAACAGCTTTCAGTTAATGGTTAATAAACAAGGTGATGCAAATACAGTAGTACCTTGACTTACGAGTTTGGTAATGCATTTTCCTATTACATCAAGTCAACTTTCTTCATTGAAATAAACTTAAATGCCATTAATCTGTTTCAGTCAACCCCAAAACACCCTAATTGTTTTAAAAAAACTATTTGCCTACTTTAAACCATTTACAGTGGCTCTCACATTACTGTGATCCTAAAATAATCTGTTGGCAGCAGCTCTAACTGTTGTCACTATAATTGAGCAGAAGGACTCGGATTATAATAATAATTA
Source organism: Doryteuthis pealeii (assembly GCA_023376005.1). Classification (NCBI taxonomy): domain Eukaryota; kingdom Metazoa; phylum Mollusca; class Cephalopoda; order Myopsida; family Loliginidae; genus Doryteuthis; species Doryteuthis pealeii. Next base: position 121,281,687 of record CM042139.1, read on the forward strand.
TTGGACTTGATTTGAATAGAATAACTTCTGAGGTGAATCGATAATGAACTTTGAAATATCTTATCATATAGGTAAAAAATACTCCATATGGTCTAGTGAATTGGATTCAAGGGTATCACTCAGGTGGTTATGTTCGATTCCCTAAAATTGAATCAGTGACTTGAGTTCAAATCCTGGACAAGACTGTTTGAATTTCACATCTGAACAGATAAGAGTCCTTTGGAAAGTCATGAATCCATCTGTTCAGATGGATTAATAGTAGTGAAGACTAGATTCTTTAGCTTTGGTTAGACAACTAGTTTAGGAGAAGGAAACCTCTGAATTAAAACCAGCTTTCATCATCATTAGGTCATACCAATAGCATGGATCTCCATGACTCTTCCTCACACCTGCCCTACTATTTTACCCATAGCTGGAAGGGGAATAGTTGCATTTATACCTTTCCTTTCAAGGGTATCAGCAATATGGGAAATGCAGATGCCGCGTCCAGGATTTTAACTCAGTCCGCCATGTCCATTTTCTATGATGATAACCATTATATCACATTTGCTTCTAACATTATATAAAAGATGTGACAAGGAATAAATTTGCACTAATCTAATAATATTCAGTATTTGCTCTGAAAGTGGTTAATTTCAAAAGGCTACTTGTTAATGCAGATATTAATCTTTTAATTTAAATCGTCAAATTCTTCTTCAAATGGAATAACAAATTTCAATAAATGTGGAGTTATCCGACGAAGATTCCTCTGGAAGATCAAAGGTTGCGGTCTGCATCTCACAGCAGTAAGAATAAGCATGACAAATTGAAGAATGAATGAATTGATATGAGTCAATGGGAAAGATGAATTGATTTACCAAGATGAGAATATCTTGGCAGTAAAATGACAGAGAAAAATAAGTACTGAAAAGGAATGACAGTTTAAGACTGTTTCTAGTTGAAGGTGTGACATGGAGGTGTAGGGTCAGTCACACTTTGGGGATTGAATTGAAGGATGTAATAAGCTTCAGTGGGTTGAAGATTTGAGAATATTGATTAATCTGCTCAAATCTGCGGAAGGAAGGAAAGAAAATGATCAATTATTGACAGAAATGGGGGATTCATGAGTAAACAGTGGTTCAATAAGTGTTGATACTTTACCTCATAAAAGATATATTAATGAATCTAAAATCGACAGATATCTATACATATCTATATGAATAAATATACTGAATAAAATGTTCAACAGAATGAATGAGATATAACATAGAAAACAAAATCTGATGGAGTATTTGTTTATTCAATATGTTCTGATTATTTATGAGCTTTGTAATGGATGGAAAAATAGAAAAAAAAAGTAAATTTTTGAAGGATATAAGAGCAAAAATTCAAAAATTACATTTTTGAAAGGCATAGTGGAAAATTCAAAAATTTAAATTTTGAAAGGAATAATAATTTTGAAACTACCTCCAACCAGAGTTGCAACATCTTGTCTGTTAAAAAGAAAATCTGAATAAAAAGTTAAACACTAAATCCTGGTTGGTCATTTTTAATAAAACATACCTACATGAGAATTTGTTGCCTAAATACACATCATATATATATATATATATATGAAGAAATTTGAAAAACGAAATGTTCCAAAAATAAGATGAATTTATTTATCGACGCTTAAACGTTTCAGTTTATTAAAACCTTCATCAGGATTGATTATGGGATGAAGAAATTGATGGATGTTTTGTAAATGACAGGAGTTAGAGAAATATTTATAAAAAGTTTGTAACTGCATTTCATGCGTCATGACACCTTCGTGTGTGTGGATTGTTGCTCGTCTTTCAAAAAATATAACGCTGAACAAATACAGTTACAAACTTTTTATAAATATTTTTCTAACTCCTGTCATTTACAAAACATCCATCAATTTCTTCATCCCATAATCAATCCTGATGAAGGTTTAAATAAACCGAAACGTTTAAGTGTCGATAAATAAATTCATCTTATTTTTGGAACACTTCGTTTTCAAATTTCTTCATATTGTCAGATTTATTTCCATATTTACTCCCATATATATATATATATATATATATATATATGTATATATATTCTTCATGATAAACAGTTACTACCACAGAGACATAATAAGAATTTACCAAGCTTTGCTTAGTCTAGCACACAGGTCTCAGATTGCTTGCAGTAGCAGTAGTTCTGAAGTGGTTACCCATATAACTACTGAGCAGGTTTATCACTGCTTAACTTTCCATACTTAATACATACAACTCAGAATTTATCATGCTTCACTTAGTCTGGTAGCACACAAGTTTAAAGTAAATGCTGTTACTAAGTGGTCACCTAAGTACCGAGAAGGTTTGTTGCTGTTTACCATTAGTGATTCTTGAAGGAATCAATACTTTTAGTACGTCTTGACCATATGTTCATACAGGAAACAAATCTAAATAGAAATATCTCAAATGAAATACAGTATTGTGCGGTGTTTCTACTTAGAAAAGCAGAAGAATCAAATAAATAGAACTCCCCCCCACCCCAAAAAACCCCAGCCCAGTCAGCTGGGGCTTTAGAATACACCGACTCTGGAGAGGGGTAAGACTTCCCCAATAAGGCCATCTGTTGGCTGTGGGTGGCAACCCCTAATGCTTAAGGATGGAACACAGATGGCTAAGCAGTCTATAAAATACAATATTCCATTTTGATTCTTACTTAGGCTAGACGGGCAGTTGGAGAGGCCACCTCCGATCAATCAGCTGGTCACGTCAAGCCCTAGCACCTATGTGATTGTCCCCTTGTGGCAAGTCCAAACCATTTTTATCATATGGGTGCTAGAAGGTGGTAGCTGAGGGTCTTCATATCCTGGGTATGACATTAAACTGATGGTGAGGTTCCAGTTTTGGAGGTCTAGGGAATGTGCAGTACCCTTTCATCACCATTGGTCCCAGGTCCACTCTGACCTGGAGTGGTAGTACCTGTTAGGGTCCCATCTATGGTTTAAACAGAAAATTTGTTTACAAAAAGAAATTGAGTTTAAAAAAATTCTTCCAAACTATCGCTACGAATCTTTCAAAACTTTCCTGATATTAAATGACCCACTGTGGTTGATATGCCATAAAACAAAACAAAACAAAACAAAACAAAAAAACAAATAGTAAAAATGAAAACTAACTTACCTTTCGCATGCACGTAATATCCAACTGGCAATTATCCATAATGACAACATGAAGACAAGCAAAACAGTTCCTGGACAGATTGTCATGAGTGTCTTCATGACAAAGCGTGTGTCAAAGTTGATCCGATTTAGGGCACCTATACTCCGAGAAGAGGCATCTGTAAACAGTCTACTGTGTAAAAGCATCACCCGACAAATCAGATAAAGCCGGAGAAACATTGGTAATGAGAGAATGATGTCCACAGGTACTTGTACGGATTTGTGTTTATTTAACGATGTCGACCACATGAAATAGAAGTCTCCTGGAATAGGATGGATGGCACATACTACAATCTCTAATAATAACTGCATTCCTCGGCGCCATGAGATTGCAATTCTCCAATCTTCCACACAGTTATCGACAGCAAAAAGCTGGAGGAAAAAAGAAAGAAAAGAAAGGAAATATTAAAGTCAACTTTTATTTTGGTATGGAATATTATAAGTCATCAATGTTATATGACACATCATAATGCATATAGCATTGGACTGTTGTTCTCATCTACATTGTTATATACATGTTTTGGCTGGTGTGCTCTCCGACCTTCTTCAGATGATTCTTGTGTTTTTTGTGCTGTGAAGGCTCCTGATTCCAACATGAAGACTACTGAGTTTGACAAGAAGTTTCTCAAGTTTGACAAGAAATGCCTGAAGAAGGCCAGAATGCTCATCAGCTGAAATGTTGTGTATATAACAATAAAGATGAGAACAACAGTCTGAAAAATTTAAATAATACAAATTATCAAGCCTCATCTGAAAAATTCAGAAAAACTTATAGCGCTGTCTAATATTAGAAAATGGAAGGTTAAAAACAAAATTTCAATTCTACAGATTTGGTCTTGACTAAAAAACTACAGTAAGTATTCTTGTATTGATACAACTACAGCTTGAAAGAATTACCATTTTATTTTATCAGAAAGATCATATTTCCATATGGTCATTTAACCTGTTAATTTACATGCAGGGTACTGTATATCATATTTCATTCTAGTAGAATTGGATTAATTTCATATAAAATAGCCCAATATTTCTTTATTATTATTTATTGTATAACATAATGTAACAAGGTTTATGATACTATGTTCTGTACAACATCAAATTTTCTATTATATCAAATTTTATATCTAATATCTATGTCTTACTATATTGTATTTATGACACACTCTTATATAGAGTTGTATATATTGGTATCTCAGTATGATATTAATAATTGGCAATCATAGCATAAAAACTGTAAAAGCAAAATTTTATGTCACATTTTTTTACCTGAAAAAAAAAACAACATATGCAAAGTTTGATATGAATACTGTATTTGCTGGTATATAAGATGCACATTTAAATATACTAAACATTTAGTTATATGGACCTGTAGTCAACGCCTAAAATCAGTTATTAAAAAAAATTCTAATCTAAATCTCAGCAAAAGTAGTTTCAATAAAAACTAAATGTACATAATATAAAAAAAATTGCCGAGTTGTTCATGATTTGATTTTTAGGTTGGTAAATTGATATTTGAATATTGACCAATTTAAAATTCTAAAGAATTAATCTTTTTTAAAATAGATCGCAAAATATATTTCTTACATTGTGTGGTTACAACCTAAAACCTTCATATTTCTCTTTTATTTTCACATATCATATTATTTAATTTTGTCACAGTCTCTTTTTATTGACACATATTCATATAATCAATTTGTATGAATTACTAAAATTGATTCACAAGGAACAAGCCGATGATTTTGTCTAAATTGTTTATAAAAAGTTCCATTGTGGCAAAAATATCCGTTTCCTCTCCCAATAATCTGAATTCTCTTTGGTTTACATTCAAACATAAAAACTTGAGAAACTTTTTCAATAGTAAAAACCTAACTTGATTCTTTTTTTTTCAGTTACAGCTGTTATACTTTTGTTATATTTATTTATGATAAACTAGCAGAGATACCCTGCATTGCTCGGCATTTAAAAAGTTAAAAATAAATCTATTATCTATACTTACATATAGATTAATAAAAATCATTTTTCTCTGAATTTGCTTTATTATCTTTTATTCTTTATATATCTTGTTTTTAAGTTTTTTTTTTTATTTTTACTTGTATTTTTTCCTTTATTCTTTAATCATTTTTTAAATTAATTTTTCAATATATGATTGATTTATACCCTTATTATATTTCTATTTAGCTTTTCTGATGGAAAATGAGGAGTCATTTTTTTAACCTTCTCTTGAAGAAAAATAGGGTGTGGATTTTTATTAAACTTTGGTCTTCACCAATTTTCCTTTATAAAAAGACATGCACTTGGCCATTGTACAAATGAACATACAGACATACAGTATCTTTCATTTATATATAAAGATGTTATTTAAAGTTTTTATTATTATGCCTTCTTATTTTAATAGAATCTTCTTTTTTGTCCAGTAGAAATCAGTTGCATGGTAACATAGCTGTTATAATTCTGTCATGTTTATTCATAACAAATGTTTCTTTTTTAATGTTTTAGATGTGAATGAAATTTTGTCTTCTCATTTCAATAGGGCATTTTTCTAAGTCCTATAGAAATCAGTTGCATGATAACATCATAATAATTGAATTATCAGTACAAATTATTATTTATATGGGAAGGTAATTTAAGCCAAAGAGAAAATATCAGTTACAAACACCCTACACACTAGGCTAGGGAGATTGTTATTGCCTCTGAGGTGGAGCAACACACCTACCATTTTTCCCCACTTTACCAAACAGAAGCTGTGATACTCATGTGCTGAGTTGGTATCGAACTTGGAACATTGTGGTTTCTTGGTGGATGTTCTACTGACTGAGCTAAACCGCCCCTAATATGGTGTGTGGGGGGGAGATCATAGACTCTTGGTACAAGCAAGAGGGCTGCCGAACGACCCATCCACTTTTTCAATGGTTGAGCGAGGAAAGTCCTATTGCTCAATTATTATGAACTAACCATCAGTGGCTTACAGTAGAATCTCAGTGGTGGGAGAGCTGCTGTGAGTGTCTTAAAGTAGGAAAAGAGTTAAATAATGTGTCTTACATACCCGCATATACAGTATTTAAAAAATATGAAACACACTTATAAAAGATAATACAATTGGTTACATATATAAAGATATACAATTCTATAATCTGAAAATTATATATAATTGACTTGTATGTTGCATTATATAAGATCATAAAACAGAATTTAAATTGATATAATTACAGGAAATTCAGAAAATCAGGAATAAGTTGAAATAAAGTATAAATATATAGAAATATAGAAAAAATTCTTCACCTGGTGGAAAAATCTGTTAAAAGTAAATTATTCCCCTGTAGAAAATTATTCATTAATAATTCAATCTTCATTTGTTGCGATTTTATATATATATATATATATATATATATGTATATATATATATATATATATATATATATATATAAAGGTATATTTGGGCAGCATCTTTTCATTCAAACTAATTTGGTTAAAAATAATGGGATCCTTATTGTTTTGGAGTTTTTAAATTTTTCTTTCAATTTTTCTAATGATTTTTTAAATGTTATCATCATGAAAGGAATTAATGAATTGTCTGAAAGAGTTTTCATTTGTAAACCAAGTACTTTCAGTTTTCTTCTGAACCATTATCACGGCTGTTTTAAGGATGTCATTATTTGTTATTATTTGTCATAAACAAAACAATAATTTTGACAAATGATAACATCCTTAAAACAGCCTTGATGATTATTCAGGAGAGAACTGAATGTACTTGGTTTACAAATGAAAACTCTTTCGGACAATTCATCAATTCCTTTCATGATGATAACATTGAAAAAATCATTAGGAAAATTGAAATAAAGAAATAAAAACAATAAGGATTCCATTATTTTAAACCAAATTAGTTTAAATGAAAAGATGCTGCCTAAATATACCTATACCAGTTATATATATATATATATATATATATATATATATATATATAATTAAAAATGAATAAAATAATGTATATGTATATATAATTAAAAATAAATAAAATAATAGTCTGAATATATATAATCCTCCTGCAGCAAACAATAACTCGCTGAAAATACACAGCTTATATACAGAACAAAGTATATAAATAAAACCTTACCAGAGGAAACACGTTTTGAAAACATTACCTATTCAGAAAATTTGTTCCACACAGATCAGGATTCAGGCACAAAAAAGATATTGAAAATTTTATAAATGGAATTGTACAAGGTATGTCTATTAAGTAATAAGGCTGATTGTGTAAAACATTTCATTGTCAATTTAAATACAAATCAACTTTATCTCCTTGAAAATTGTTCCTTTGGGAAGCCAGACATCGGTGATAATATTACCAGGATTCAGAAAAGATATTGACAATTTTATAAATGAAAATATAAGAAAAGATAACAAGGAAACTCTGTCGAAGAATCTGCATATTATTTAAAATTCCTGGGCTCCAATCATATCCCCTTGGACAGGTTAATATCAACCTTACATCCAGATCAAAATTGTAGAAATTCTTGATTTTGGGACCGATTTGATTCATGAATCAAACTTGAAATAAATAAAATAAATACGTTTATTCAAAACAGAAATTAAAAAAAAAAAATCAGCAAAAAACAAAACAAAACAAAACAATAAAACAATTTGAATAATATAAATAAATAAAAATAAATAAAAATAAATAATAGCATATTGAAATGTGATTAACAAAAATACATTATAAAAAAAACAACTTCAATAATTTCTTCTTGAATCCTATTTACTGTGTTGATTGCCTGTTTATAGATTGACAAAGATGCATTAAAATTGTTTTAATTTACATTTTTAAAGTATGTGTATATTCAATATATCAACTAAAACTATTGGGAAGTACAGCAAGAATGATTCTCTTTCTTAAAGTGGCATCTTTATATTGGAAATATTAACTTACTGGTTGAATGGTTATCATTAATAACATTTTCATGTGGTATTTCTTTAATTTCCTGCCAGACTGTTTTATGGCAATTGGTAAATAACCACATTGATTTTGCAAGGATATTTTACTTAAATATACATTATGTTTGGAATGTACATTAACTTATGAAATTAACTTTTATAGATATATTAGTGTGTCTCAAAAGTAATTTAAGTTTTTTTATAGACATTTACTCCAAAATATATTTCATGTACACATCTAAAGAATATCTAAAGAGTATCTATACTCTATAATATAATTGCTATTATACTCCTTGAAGGTTTTTTTTTACTGAAGTCTGAGTGATAACGAGTGTCTTTAAATCTCCAGGTATCTTCTAAGTATCCGAGTTGATTTTAGCAGTGCTGTTGTCTCAGGTATGGCCAAAATTTCATGTGTTTTTTTAACTCCCCCATGAATTAAAATTCAACAAAACTTGTAAAAAAGAAATGAAACCTAATGTAATTTTTTTTGTATGAAGAGGAAGGATTAAAAAGAGATTACATGGAAAAATTATTTGTTTTACAGTCATTAAAATGGAAGAATTTTATAAATTAAAGTCTGTATTAGTTAAAATTTGCCATTTTTTTTCTTTCCTGATGATATGCTCTTTTTAACGTGATTTATTTCATTGTTATAATTAAGAAATTCATAGGAAATTATTTTATACATAAAGTTAGTGAAAAAATAAAAGTAAGTGACTATTTATAATTTTAATCTTTTTATAAAAGTTTAAAGAAATGGGGAGGTGCTGTCATACTGAAATTTTGGCTATACCTATGTTGACTGGATGGTCTTGATTCTTCCTCAACTTTCCAGTTTCCCAAATCTATTTTCCAGGCTCTTGGAGACCATTCCAAGTATTCCTATTATGATCCACAACTTTTTCTTTTTAGCTCCATGGCAAGGTCTTGGTATTTGTTGAGATTTTTGCTTCTTTTAATTTAACTTTATGGTTTGCTTAAATCCGCTAGAATTCAGGTAATTTTTTTTCTTGTGAATTGAATCTAGATCTGGTTTTCTGGCCTGGATTAGGGTATCTGTTTTCAGAGAAATTTATCCCTCTCATTTCTTAGACAGATTCTGGTTTGTGCTTATACCATTTATCAGTATGGTCAAACTTTAATCTTTTGTACAATTCCCAGTAGATCACCTTTCCCACCCATTCATGCCTGGTGTTGTATTTCTTTAGTACCAGTTTGCTGTATTCACATATGTGATTAACTATGTCATAACATAGCCTACACTTTCTATTCCCTTGTAGACTATAAACATCCACAACTTACTGAAATGTCAAAGCTAAATATTTTAGATAAAAAAAAACTCAGATCATTATTATATACTGCACCTAACCCATAATCATTGTTACATATGAGTTGTAGTAAAGTCAGTTGAGTGGCCTATTGTCAGTATCAGCTGAAAAGTGAGGGAGTCTATCCCCTTTTCGTTAGTACTAGACCAGGGAGATTGTTTTTGCTGAGGTGGAGCACCACACCTACCGTCGTCACCTCCCTGATGTTGCTTTACAGCACAGATAAGATAAGCCAAGCTGTGCTACTCATGTGCTGAATTGGCAAGGAAGAGTATTGAACCCAGAACCTTGCAATTCCTTGGTGGACACTCAATCGACTAAGCTAAACCAATATATTAAATGAGATTTATATGCAAATGTAAGAATTAACATTGGACAGAGGTGGTAGAGGTGTTCTTCTTTATTCAAAATAGAAGCCTAATGCTTTTAATTAAACTATTTTTGATTTGGATTATTTGGATTATTCAGACTATTGTTCTCATCTTTATTGTTATCTGTAGAACATTTCGGGTGATGTACCCTTCGGCCTTATTCAGGTATTTCTTCTCAGACTTGGGAACCTTCATGAACTCATGAACCTTCTCTTCAAACTAGGGAAGCTTCTTTTTGTAATCGGGAGCTTTTATGGAACTCTGAACCCAACTCAGATTAAATAAAGGGTTATGTTAAGAGTTCCGTGAAGGCTCCCGATTATGAAAAGAATGTTCCTGAGTTTGAAGAGAAGCTTCCCGAGTTTGAGAAGGTTTCTGAGTCCAACAAGAAATATCTGAAGAAGGCTAGAGGGCACATCAGCCGAAACATTCTACAGATAACAATAAAGATGAGGACAATAGTCTGAAATACAAATTATCAAACCTCATTCAGAGAAATACTATTTTTGATGTCATAAATATTCTGTGTATATGTGCTTGTTATCAATACAGATGGTGATTGGTATATTGAATATTGCAAAACAAGTATATATATTGTTCTGAATCACTGAAAAGAGTGATAGGAAATGTTAATAAAAAAAATTATATGTTCTACCTTGTGCTGATAACAGACGCTGAATCTTTACAAAGACTCTGTCTTTACAAATGCAAAATGATAAACAACCCAGAACTGAAGAGTTATTTATGTCAATGTGCAAAACATTAAAATAAAATAAAAAAATAAAAAAATAAAACACAAACCCAAATAAAAAAAGAATTTTAATTCATTGTGTGTCAATCACTGGGGGATTACGTGTTGGATTTAAGAGAAGCTAAAACAATGGTCGATCGTTATCACCTTAGATTCCGATTATTCAGGCATTGTTGACGAGGGAATTTTAGAGATGGTAATCAAACTCTTTACATGATTACAAGAAGTCATAAGCAACTATAAGTTTTTTCTAACACTCTTATCTTTTATCATTTAAAACACACATTCCTTTTTAGACTTATCCAAATATTCATTTTTTCTATTTATATTAGAGTTGGACACTTTCTTTTTTTCATAGTAATATCTCGTCCACAGAAGGCGATGTTAACACACGAATAGGGAAGGCATGGTCGGCTATAAACAGATTATCAGCTATGTGGAAATCCGATCTCACTGACAAGTTAAAACAACAATTCTTCCTGGCTGTGGTTGTATCAGTGCTGTATGGCTGCACTACTTGGACCCTAATGAGGCGCCTAGAGAATAAGCTAGATGGGAGCTGCACAAGAATGCTGTGTGTGATCCTGAACAAGTTATGGAAACAGCACTCCACAAGGAAGCAGCTGTATGGCCACCTGCTCCCTATCTCACAAACCATTTGAGTGAGATGGACAAGACATGCTGGACACTGCTGGAGAAGCAAGGACGAACTCATAAACGATGTTCTCCTGTGGAAGCCAACACATAGATATGCAAATATGGGCCGCCCAGCAAGGACATACATTGACCAGCTCTGTGTGGATACTGGATGCTACACAGAGGACCTCCCTGAGACAATGAGTGATAGAAAAGGTTGGTGAAAGATTGTCATGGATATCCATGCTAATTGCATGACATGATGAGAATTGGACAGATTATAAACATAATCTACTTTGTTTATCTTGTTTCTTTTTTTTTTTGAAATGCAGTGTTCTTCATTCAAATAATTCTTCAGACTGTTAAACCACTTCTTATTTTCAATGTTCTCAATTAAACATAGGCACCACTGGGTTGACGACTTTGTTGATTATGAATGGGACCAAATATGTCATGGCAATAAGCCAGTCTTTGTAACATAAACTGTGGCATATTAGGACAAAGTGTCTATATTGGATTTTATTTCCAAGAATTATTTCTGATGATAGTTGGATACAAGACATGTCAATTAGTACATTCTCTGTAATTCTCCAGGAATAATAAGCAGCTCTGAAAGGAAAGAGAATGTACTGGTTGAAAAGTAGTATTCTCAACATTTGTAACATTGGCTGAGTTTTGAAATAGAATATGTAATATAGACACACTGGGTTGATTACAGTGTTGATTATGGTTGGACCAAATATGTCGTCACACTAAAACAGTCTTTGTAAGATAAACTGTTGCATATCAGGACTAAGGGTGTATGTTGGATTTTATTTTCAAGTATTATTTCTGATGATAGTTGGATACGCAATCCAAGGTAATATGAGTAAAAGATATGATAAACTGTTCACTGATTATAAGGAATGTGAAAGGTATAAAATATTCTCTTGTGGGGAAAATGTGAGAAAGTCCCTTTCTTTTGGCAAGTTATTTTTGGTGTAGTCCTCTGCCTGGTTTCATTGTCACTGGCTCTTTTTAAAATGGGTTAAGGAGGAAAGATAAAAAAAATGGCATATCCAAAATTCTCAGCAATTGACCTGTAAAATGATACTGATAAAAATAATAGTTATGCGTGTGTGTGTGTGTGTGTGTGTGTGTGAGAGAGAGAGAGAGAGAGAGAGAGAGAGAGAGAGAGAGAGAGAGAGAGAGAGAAAGAGAGAGAGAGAGAGAGAGAGAGACAGAGAGCTGTCTATGACCCTTCCTGTTGATTAAAGTTTGGCCCCTCAATCAAAATATCCAGCTGATAATCACTGGAGATAATAGCAGCACATGATTTGTTACTTTTTAAAATTTTTATTTGAGCCCAGTTTTTATTTGATCTAGTAGAGATCAAAGGCTTGTCATGCCTTTGGAAATTTGAGACCCGCAGAACTATTATATATCAAAAGAAATAGGATGAAAGTAGGGATTTGTTTATTTTAACTTTTTCATTGTAGGTCATAGAAAAGAGGAGATATAGATAGAACAATAAATAAATAGGTAGACTGATTTTCATTTTACTTACATTCAATGATATATTCTATTTTACATATTTTTTTACAATATCTATCTATTTTCTATCTATATATATATATATATGTATATATATATAATTTTTTAACATTTTACTACACACCATAAACCTAATTGTCAGAGTGATGTTGCTGTACTGTTGTATACTCTCTTTCCTTACTTTCTTACTTCTATTTTTCTTCTGTTCATCTTTTCTATCTTAGGTTCTTCTTCTAGTGTCTGGACAGTTCTCACAGTATCCACCGGAAGGAGGATCAGGACTGAGGTCAAGCCTTGTCATTCAATCCTTCAAGGCTGCCAGCTGAACTTATAACAGCCATTTTGATTTCTACACTACTGTACATAAGTATTAGTAATCTAATAATTATGTAACAGTACCATAGGAATAGAAAATGTATTGGGGTGGGGATCACAGAAGAGGACAGATGTCTTAGTAGCATTTCTGGTCTGGTCCTAGAAGGAGAGAGAGGCATTGAACACTCATTTCACATGTTTGTTAGGTCTTGTTTACTGGTTAGGCCAATGTTTTTAAAGATTGGTGAGGGGACTCAGCAAAAGTTATTAAACTACATTTCAGGTGCAAACTAGCCAGAAGAACACAGAAGAATCTGATAGAGATCTAAATCACTCTTCACAAATTGTCTGGCTTGCGCTGATATAATTATAAAGTTGAACTTACATAATAAAATATCTTTTAATCTTCAGCTAATAGCTTTAGAAATATAAGTGAATGGATATATATTAGCAACAACATTGGTCACGGTCCAAATAGAATAGAATTGACTTAGAATAATTTTTCATTCTATGGTTCTATATCATCTGATTCAATTTGAAGCTGTCTCTCTTGTTTTTTTTTGTAACATTCCAAAGATATTTGGCCTAAATATTTGACTGCCTTTATGTTCATTTCTTGTTACATAATTCATGGGTAGCCTGTGAATTATGTAAATAGTGTAGATATATTTGAATTGAATTGTTAAAGATTCAAAATTGGAGGGGATTGAATGGAAAATTACTGTAACTTTATGACTGGCAGATGATGACTGGCAGATGATGACCTCTAATTGACCCCTTCTTAAATTAGTTTTTAATTTAGTTAGTTGTGGCCAGGCAGTTTAAAGTCTGCTGCTCTTAAAATGCCACTTTTCAACTGCATGATTGAATCCTTGGGCTGGGGTTGTTTTTAATAAAGACTAATAAAAACGAGTCTTGTGTATTAATTAAAACAAAAAATGAGCAGACACCCAGTTCGAACAGAACAACAGAAGAGCCAATAGCCCGGAGAAATCAGCCCTGAGAAAAATGGTCAACAAAGAAGAAGAAGTAGACAAAAGTAAGAATCTACCTCATCCTCTCCTCCTGTCTCTCTCTCACCATTCATATACCCAAGATGAATGGTATATAATATTCTGATGTTTCTTTTTATTCAAACATCTTTTGTTAAATTTAAGAATCTAGAAATTAATTAAAAACAAAAATTTTTTTTTATTGAATTTCCACAATAATCTAATTAATCTTTTTTCCTTCACAAATATACAATTTTTTTAACACTAATCATCATTCAAATTATTTTATAGTATCTCTGTAATAATTGAACAATATATTTTCATGGCTGAACTGAATAGCCCCCCCCCTCTCCTCCCCCCCAAAAAAAAAAATTACATTCATTTTTTTTTTATATATAAAAATGGGTATATTGAACTTTCTTCTAAATTTTTTGTTGTTTTTTTTCATGTTCTTAAATTTTTTTTGCTTGTAATTAGGTAAGAAACATAAATATTAACTTTGAATGAATGAATATAAATCAGGAAAATATAATGAATCAATAAATTATATTTTTGTTTTATTGAAATGTTTTGACTTGGTAGTTTTAGCACTTACCATCATGAGTTCCTTCAGCACTTTACAATTCAAGTACTACCCAAATTATACAAGATAATTATAATTATATCCTATTTTCGATAATAGAAAAAGGAAAACTAACAATTCAAACCAGCTGAATTTGATATAAAAAAAATGATTGTATACATTGCTAGAGAACCAGAGATTTTATAAAAAAATGAAAAAAAAAATGAAAAAAAAAAATGACTGTATAAAGAGTTGTTAATGTACAGATCACTTTTTTGCAGCCAGCAATCCAAATTATTTTATTCAATTCTTTTTTCTGTGACTTTCTTTTGTTAGATAAATACACCACTGTCTGTCTGTCTGTCTGTCTGTCTGTCTACTATGGTGACCTTTTTCCTCATAAAAAACATGTCAAAAACTTTCCTAATTTACGTCAATCAAATTATAAAAATTTGCATAGATAATGGTAGGTAATTTGTCTCTCATTTTTTAACGTCTGTCTGAACTTTTACCTGTTTTGTATCCACGAGGGTATCATATTCTGTCTATCCAACTGCCTGATTATTTATTTAGATTTTGTTTCTCTTGAGGGTCCATCTTGTTACATATAGAAAAGAAAGAGTTTGTCTGAAGAATTCTTTGAAAGTTAATGGTAAATCTCAAAACAAAAGACAGTACAATTGTTTTTTTTATTTTTCTTATTTTAAACTTGACATATATATTCTCTGTCCTTTCTCAGTGGTAGTCAGTTACTCATTCCTAACCAAGTTTGGTTCAAGGTCAAAAGTAACGGACATCTAGTGAGAATTGTTATATACTGGGGTTTTCACATTACCCAATCAGCATATAACGTTGTATACCTTTCTTTACTTCTTACTCTGGTCGTATTTTCTTCTGGCCGGCTTTGGTTCTTCTTCTATCATCTTAGTCTCGTATATCTTCTAAGGTCTGGTCTTCTATTGAGGATTTCGGGCCTGGTTTCTGTTGGGATTTCTCGTTATCAGAAGCCCTGTGTCATTGTTAGTTTTTTGGTAATAAACACAGACTTTGATTTACGTTGATGTTACTTTATTTATAAATCCCCAAACCAGTCAATCTGCACAGATCCTTACATCTTGCTAGTTCGGCTTCTAACTTCTAACTGCTTTAAACTTACTATATCCTTAAACCGGAAGAGGGCCTTCTATGGGGGTTCCGGTTCTCAGGATCCATCCCTGCAAGGCAAGGTGTGATTGAGGTCAAGCGCCGTCACTCACCCTCAAGGCCATCAGTTGCACTAATCGCCATTATGATTTCTACACTACCTTAAAAAGATATTAGGAATCTAATAACTATGTAACAGAATGAAACTAAGTAAAAAAGTAAAGTTGGTGGAGTAGCCTATAGTGAGTATCAGCTGTACAGTGAAGGAGTCTATCCCCTTTTCTCTAGCACAAGACTTAGGAGATTGATTTTAGCAGAGGTGGAGCGCCACACCGACTGTTAGCTCCCCTCTTTTCTGCACAAATCAGATTACTCAGGCTGTGCTACTCATAAGCTGAGTTGGCGAGGAACGATATCAAACCTGGAAACTTTGCGATTCCTAGACGGGTGTTCTACTGAGCTAAACCACACTACTCAGTTACAACTGACCTGCAAGACTAGTTTGGTAACAGTTATGTATAATGATATGCCACCATTTTTCAGGGCTATATTCTGTTTTTAAAGTTTTTAAGTTATTTTTCTTAATTCCTTACTTGAATGTACCCATTGTGTAATTGTTATCATCATAGGGAATGGATATGAGTTCAAATCTTAGATGAGGCTGATTGCATTTCACATAGCACTAATACCCTTGGGTAAGATATGCATTCAACTATTCTCCTTCTGAATGTGGGTAAATAGTAGGGCAGATTGGGATCTTTAACCTTGGTATGGCAACCGGTCTAGGAGTAGGAAAACTAAATTCAAACCAGTTGTACTCCACTTAAAAACTTACCTTGTGTCAAATCCTGGACAAGGTTGTTTGAATTTCATACAGCGCTAATACCCTTGGGAAAGGAATGAATCCAACTATTCTTGCTCCAGCTATGGGTAAATAGCAGGGCAGACTGGGCTCTTTAATCTTGGTATGGCAATCAGTCTGGGAGAAGGAAAACTCTAAATTCAAACCTGTTGTATTCCACTTAAAAATTGACATTGTGTCACATCTTGCCCATGTTGGAGGGATACTCAGCATGATAATCTACCAAACTGATACATCATCGGAAGCATTCATGTCTACTTTGTGCTGAAGATTGGCAGTTTATTGAGAAATAATTTCTTGTTTGTACGACAGATTATGCATCTCACCTTTTTTATTTGGTTTATGTAAAAGACAAAGTAGATAAGTAAGTAAAGTCGTTCGGGTGGCCTAATGTTGATATCAGCCAGACAACAAGGGAGTCTATCCCCTTTTCACTAGTGCTAGTCCAAGAAGATAGTTTTTTGTGTCTGAGGTGGAGCATCACACTTACCATCAGCTCTTTACTTTACCGCACAGATCCCTGTGCTACTCACAGGGCCGGTATCGAACCAGGAACCTTGTGTTCTCTCTAAGAACAATATATACATATATATATATATATATATTTTCATGAATTATTGTCATTCATGCATTGTTCATAAAGTTTTCAAAAGGTTCAGCTTGCATTCTGAATTTTTGTATTCTGAATTTGAGAGGACACGTCTAATCCTGATCTGAAAGGTCTTGTTGCTAATAAAATGCTAATGAGAAGAAAAAAAAAGAAAAGAAAAAAAAAGAAAAAAAAAAAAACTAATTTCAAAATTAAATTGCTTTTTCTTTCCTTAATATTCATATAGAATATTTAATGAATGTCTTAATCTGTCTCATTCAGCAATGATTAGAATTTATATCAATTTTTGTTAAACATTTGTTGGCGACGCTAAGTTGCCTCAAGATTCTTTTGTCGTGCCTAGAAATCTGATTTTTTTAGTATACTATTTGTGCATTCAGGCCTTAATAAAGAAACGAAAAAGAAAAAAGAATGTGCTTGATGGTTTGACAAAAAAAGATTTATATGTGCTTGGTGACTTCTTGAGTGCTAAAAGATGAATGTGTCAAATTGGCATATACTTGTGCCCAGACTTTGTTGTCTTAGAAACAAGTTTTTTTTTCTTCACTTACACAGCCTCTCTGGAGCTAGAGTTGTAAAAAAAAGCAGAAAAAAAAAAAACAAAGAATTAAAAAATGAAATGATTTCAATTTATAAATAAACATTTCTAGTTAAGAAAGTCAAAAATTTAAACTAAAGAGAAAGTCAAAAATTAAATTTAAGAACTATTTATAAAATGTAGAGAATTGAAATATAATGTATAAAAGAATGATATATATAAAATATTGGTTATCAGTTTTCAATTGCAATGAGTAGCTTAAATAGCTTTATTGTTGAAACTACTTATTTATTTTGTATATGTAATCAAACAACATATAAAATTAATTTGATTCTACAATGAAAAAGTAAAGATTATTAATCTTAACATTGGAGCTATTATACTAAAGTCATCCCGGATTCCTGTCCTTAATAACACTATTCTACCTTTTTCTTTGCATTTTACCAGCATAAAAATGTACCTTCTTAGAAATTTACTATGTAATCTTTCTCTTTTGATATCCTTTTTATCAGGAAAATAATTTAGATAGTTTTTTGATTTACACTGCCCCCCACCCCCGGATAAAATACAAGAAATGAGACAACAAGGGTTAGGGGTTAGCAGCAGGGTTATGGTTAACAGCAGTGTTAGGGTTAGGAATTAGGGTTAGTTTAGGGTTAGGATTAGGGTAAAAATTTCAATTGAAAAAAAAAATTGTATGTTTAAATTCATTTATGTTGTCTCATTCCTTATTCATATTTTATCATGGGGTGTGAGGGCGGTTCATTGTAAATCAAAAAACTATGTAAATTATTTTTCCTAATAAAAAGCATATCAAAAGAGAAATAGTGCACTGTAAATTTCTGAGGAGGTACATTTTTACACATTTATTTGGCAAGAGTGTGTCAAGTATTTGAGAACATACCCTTTATCATCATCATCATCAGGGTGGGCTGACAGCATGAATTCCCATAACTCTCTTGCCACTTGTCCCTACCAGTCATTGCTCCTTGCAGGTATTCTGCATGGCATCAAGAGTCTGCACAGAGCTGTTTGATGTAGGTTTTGCTGGTCGGCCTACACTAGTATGTCCATGTGTAGGTGTCCACAGGAGAACAAGATCAGCTAAAGTAAATGTTACACAACAAATTTTAATATTCTTATCTCTCTTTCAGACATACTGAGATCATTGACATGGCGGCTTCCAGAGTTCATACAAAACTCACAGGGATATACCGATGCTGATACATATCAAGTTCCAATTGTTTGTGGTGGTTCTGGACATTGTGAGCAATGGGAGTTAAATCATGTCAACTTTCTTCTTCTAATAATGCACAGGATCAGGGCTTCTGTCTATATTTGTGGTGCTTGATGATGTATTCATACCTTTCCCAAGGGTATTAGCACTGTGTAAAATTCAAATAGTTTCACCCAGGATATGAACTTGTGTCACCGAGTCCATTTCCTATGATGATAACCATTACACCACAAGCACCTGGTGCACCCTGTATATGATTAAGAAAGAAACTTGGGTGTTTGTTTCTTTTCATGTAAATCAATAATGATAATAATAATAATGTCCTTCATCTATTTCATCATTAATTTTTAATCAATTAATGTGAATAAATTTGTAAATGCAGTTATTTTGGGACAATGCTATTCTTTTGCTGTATGCAAAGACATTAAAGATATGAATAAATCATAAAGTACATCAATTAAAATAGGCGTTAGAAAATCCTGGAAGCATAGACCATAAATTTGTGGCCTGTTTCAATAAAAATGTACTTAGAGCAATTTGTCCAATGAAAAAAGCTGAACTGATTTAGTTATTATAATGAGAACAGAAATTCGTCGGGTCGGACAGCCGGATCTCCCCACTTAAAAAGATGTTCTCCCAACTGCCAAAGTCCCCGACCAAGTCCTTCTGCCTGCAAAAATTTTAAAGCAGTCCTCTGCCAAAGCTCACTTGCCTCTTGTTCGTCGCACATCTATGTTCTCCCTAGCAAGATCAAAATGCAACTCGTTCAGTGTGGGAATGCAGGCCTTAAATCATGATTAACTGCTCTGACCATGATCCCATATCTGGGCCTATTGCACCCAGCACTGCCGTAGAAATTTGCATACATGCCAATGAGGTAGTCTGACTTCTAGCCATGACTCACAATCAGGAGGATTTGAGTTCAATCTCTGTAGTTGCCCGCTACAGTTATTAAGTTGAATCCTATCAACTGTTATTTTATATATTGTTTATTTGCATATACAAAATTTTTTTTATATACTATGTAAATAAATAAAAGTAACATTTATAAAATTAATAAACTAAATCATAAAAATTAGAAATAACAACAAAAGTTACTCATAAGAAATTAAATTCTTGAAATAAATTAAGAAATGAATTTGACTAGAAGCAAACTTTTTGTTTTTGATAGCGCTACTGAAAAATTATTTGGAACAACTTGTATTTATTAAAGATCTATGTTAATAACATTGTAACTTCTTACATACCTTAATCATTGGGATTTGGCGTGCATCACACTAAGCGTGAAAAGGGATAGATCAACTAATAGTGAAAATTACCCTCCCCCATATCCACACACATAAACTTTTAGAACATGACTCAGCAGATAAACTAGGTTAAAAAATTCTTAGCACACCAGGTTTCCCCATGATGACTTTCTTGGGGCACCTGTTCCAGCCAAACTGCTATCCACCATATTCTCTCACTTTCACTGAAAATACTAAAGCAATATTGGAATTATAAATAATAATTACTTTTTTTTTAATTATACAAGTTTATATGATTATATTTTGTTTCTAGATAATTTTTTTTGTAAAAATCTATACATTAGATGACTTTAAATATATATTAAATCAAAACATACTATGTATAAATCAATACTACAGGACATGTATTTATTAAAATGTTGCATCTCCATTCTGAGCATATATATAAATCAACACTGCCCTTTATTTTAATATGGTAGTGACATTGTCTATAAATTAAATACTCATTGATAATCTTCCATAATTCCTGAAATGACTGTAATGTAAGTAGTGATGTATATTCGGGTACAGACAAAAAATGATTGAATCTCTATTATATATAGAAGATAAGATTTAACTCTACTTCAAAATCCAACATGCATAAATCATGTTTCCTTGATGAGATATTATATTGATGCAGTTAAAGATGGTGGAATGCAATGACAATTGAGGACTTTAAATTTCAGTTGGTTGTTTTGTTTTATGACATATCAGCCCTTTTGGGTCATTTAATGCTGAATCAAGTTATTTTGATAAACAAAGGACTCAGTCTGTTTACAGTACCTGCTGTTGCTTAATTGGTTACCCAATTAAGTACTAATTAATCAATTAGGTAGGCACATTGCTGCTTAACTTTGGTGATATAGCAGGAACCAGTGCTTTCAGTTTGACTTGACCATAATCTTACTAAACTTAGCTTCAACCATTTTTGGGTCATTTAATACTGAATCAAGTCTTTTTGATAAACAAAGAACTCAGGTAGTTTACAGAACAGCTGTTAAGCAACACTGAAATTCTTGACATTTTATATTGTTTAAATTATAAATATCATTTTCATATATTTTTAATGTTAAAGTGAAAGTTTTCAGTTTAACATTGAAGATAGTCAGGGAACTAAAAGGTGGTTGGTTCTTTGATAGATGGACTTTAATGGCATATCAACCCATCTTGGATTATTTTATTCCTAGAGGTTAGGAAATAATATAAATTGTATGTCTATATTTACAATTTTGTATTATTAATGATATGTTTACATAATCAGGGATCAAGTTAAGTGGTTACTTTTGTATAGTATTGATCAGGTATATGTTTATATTTTTTGGTATAAAAAGGACAGAATATCATTTATGTTGACTTTTTCAAATAGATCTTTCATATTATTTGCATTAAAAAAAGTTTTCTGATTTTAATGAAAATATAATATGAAAGATGTAAACTAAAAGGAGCTAAAAGAGAAAAAAATTTACAAAAAATATGATGGTTTAAATGAGTAAAACACTTTTCAGTATTTTAATTTATTTTGTAGTATTATATATATATATATATATATATATATATATATATA
Organism: Doryteuthis pealeii; assembly: GCA_023376005.1. Classification (NCBI taxonomy): domain Eukaryota; kingdom Metazoa; phylum Mollusca; class Cephalopoda; order Myopsida; family Loliginidae; genus Doryteuthis; species Doryteuthis pealeii. Next base: position 121,303,540 of record CM042139.1, read on the forward strand.
TATATATATATATATATATATATATACGTGTGTGTGTAACTAAATATTGTATAACATTATTTGTACATGCTTATTAAACATTAGGATTTTCCATGGGTTCAATTAGTGTAAATTGAATTTGTATTATATTTTAATCGTTAGACCATCATATATTCTAATAAAATTCACACAATTAACATAAAAAAAGAAACAAATTTAATAAAATATATATATATATATATATATATATATATATATATGTATATATAAGGACCTACATGAGTCAGACACTCTCTATCTAGGTTTCACCCAAATGGTTCTTCAAGATAATTCTGATATATATATATATATATATATATATATATATATATATATATATATATATAAATCTATCATATAGAAACACTTAGGTAGTTGATTTTGCTTATAAACACACACACACACACACACACACACACACACACACACATATATATATATATATATATATATATATATATACAGACCTAGTCACCATCATTGTCACCCTTTCATTCTTTTGATATATCTTCAGAAATAAACAGAAAATATATAAATTATATAAAACTGTTGTTTTATCATTTGATGTTCTTTATCAACCATAAGTTTTCAATAGATCAAAGCTGTTTCACTAGATTTGTTTTTTCTGGAATTATTCTAAAGATATATATATATATATATATATATATATATATATATATAAAAGTAAAAAAAAGTAAAGTTGTTGAGGTGGCCTAAAGTCGGTATCAGCCAGACACCAAGGGAGTCTATCCCCTTTTGACTAGCGCTAGACCAAGGAGATTGTTTTGGCATATGAGGCGGAGCGCCACACCTACCATCAGCTCCTCACTTTACCACTCAGATCCCTTTGTTACTCATACGCTGAGTTGGCGAGGGTTGGTATCGAACCAGGGACCTTGTGATTCCTAGTTGGACGCTCTACTGACTAAGCTAAACCAGCCCTATATATATCTTTAGTTATTGTGTATAAGGGCTTGCATTATTTATGGGAGAAGAGTACTCAGAAATAGGGTTTGTGTAAATATAAACTGTGGGAATACAGAAATCAACACTGCATGGTGACTGCCAGTTTCACACTTACTGTGGTCTTCTGACCAAATAGCCAATATTGGCTGCTAATGGATTATGGGAAGTGGGGAATTTTTTTTTTTCATTATTCATCAATTGAAACAATGATTTAAGCTTAGTGATATTCATTTCTTGATAAATAAACTCTTAAAGATACCAGAAATGACTGATTAATGAAAGAAAAAGAAAACTGCTGGTAGTTGATAAAGATAATTTTGAAAATCAATTATATGAACAAAATTTATATTGCCTGAAAGCACATGCTTAAATCCCCAGGGCACTACCAAGAAAATTATCAATATCTATGTAAATTTAATTTATGTAGAAATGGAGTGACTAGAATGATTTCTATTTTGTGATGTGGTTTTGAAAGAAAAATTATATTTCAGCAAAGAGACTCAGGAGATTTGATGCAACTTTTCATTTTTATTTTTAAAAAAAGTTATAAAATTCTTTTTGATGAAATAATATAAAAAAGATGTGAATATCTTTTTAGCTACTTCTGTTAGTACAAATATATAATGCTTCATGTTGTATACTATGTTATATGTTATTTTATTTCAAATGTTGTTATAAGATTTTGATGAAATATAAAAAAGATGTGAATATCTTTTTCGCTACCTCTGTCAGTACAAATATATAATACTTCATGTAGTATACTATGTTATATGTTATTTTATTTGAAATGTTATAAGATCCTTTTTGATGAAATAATATAAAAAGATGTAAATATCTTTTTAGCAACTTCTGTAATACAAATCTATTATATTCCATATTATATACAAAGGTAAGGTCTCCCAAATATTTAGAAATCAGAGAGATGTTTATTGTTTATTGTCAATAATGTTTACATCATTTTAAAGTTTGAACATATAACTATTTTTCTACATAATCACTATTTTGGTTGGTGCATTTATGTAGACCCTGCGGCAGTTCATGTATGCCTATGTCATATCAACTTGGTGCCATTCTATTAAGGAAGTGTTGAACCTTGTCATCGTTGCAAACTCGTGACACTATTTGCAGACATTGTTTGATATCTATACATAACTTGTCATACACTTCCATTAATTGATAATGAATTTCAATTAGTTTAATGCCTTTCGCATTCAAAAACTGAATAACTGAACAAACTTCATGCTTGGTGTTAGCCTTAATTGGGAGTTCCATCAGAAATGATTGCCAAGACAAGATTGAGCTTGGCAGCAAGATGTGCACTAGGGCAGGAGCATGTATCCCTGCCTTGTAAAATTCTGTTGACTGTTCTTTGAGTCACTTCTTCACTACAGATTTCACATCCTCAACAGAATTTTATGGGACAGGGATACATGCTTTCATTTGAAGGTGAAACATTGCTATTGAGAGAAATAGTGACTATGTGGAGAAGTAGGGATGTGATCCACAGAGGACCAGCTTCATTTCGATGTATGATACATATTCCTGTGTTTGTAATTATACCTATCCTAAACAAAATGGCATTACTTTTTGACACAGCCTCATATATTCTAAAAATACAGACAGTAAAGTAAAATAAACTCTTCTTTTGTTAAAATATTCTATTCAGACTAGAGATTATCCTTACATGCAGATCTAATTGTGGAAACAACAATGTTCCATAAAAATATCAATAATATCAATAATAGTCAATAATTTTTCCCTGATTATATTCAGTTTTCTGTTTAGTGACTAATCAATTTTTTAGTGTAAATTAGAAAAAATATAAAACTAACTAATTTAAAATTAGAATTCATTAGAAAAAAACAATGGAAAACATTTTCCTTTAATTTTTGTAGTAAAAATGTTGTCTCTTATATGAATATATTAAATCCTTAATTTGAATTTTTTGTTATCAACTTAAACTTTAATTATCTTTTGCTATTTAACTAATTGTTTGAAATAAGAAGTCGGCGGCAGGGCGGCCTATTGTCAGTATCAGCCATACAGTGAGGGAGTCTATTCCCTTTTCATTAGCGCTAGACCAAGGAGATTATTTTATCATCTGAGGTGGAGTGTCACACCTACCATCAGCTCCTCACTTTACCTTGTGGTACTCATACGCTGAGTTCGCGAGGGCCGGTATCAAACCAGGAACCTTGTGATTCCTAGGCAGAAGCTCTACCGACTGAGCTAAACCGCCCCCTAAATAGAATTGAAATAAAGTCATGTACAATCTTTAGTTTTAAAAATTTAGGAGATGGTTACTATGCATCTATATAAGATAGGAAATATTTATCTTATATAGATGCATAGCAACCATACAAAATAGTCACATAAAATCTTCAGTTTAAAAAATTTAGAATATGGTTACTATGCATCTATATGAGATAAATATTTCTTCTTTCCTTTCTATTGCTGATATATATATATATATATATATATATATATATATACATATTTGGTGAAACCTTGGTATATATATATATATATATATATATATATATATATATATAGTGGAAAAATGTAAATGGATCCGACAGATAAAAGATAAATGTAAATATATATATATATTGGTATGGATGAAATTTATTATATGCTGACACGTGTTTCGACAGGAAGTTTTTTCTTACACATACAGTATTCTATTTAAAATTATTTCAAATATAGAATAAAATAATGATAGAAAAACAAAAGTAAACTTTTTCATCAGAGCAAAATGTTTTGATTTTTAAAAGGAAGATGGAACATACTGGAGAAATGTTCAAAATTGATTACATTGTAAAATGGAATCTTTAAAAAAAAAAACTCGAAAGCATTTCCTGGTTTGAAAAATGATATGGAAATATTTTTAACTGTTTATGTTCTGAAAAGTTGTTTTTAATGTTTTAGGATTCCATCATATATATATATATATATATATATATATAAATTTCCGACATTTAAGCCTATATGTGATGTCTGTGGTAGCATTTGCCTATTGAGGGTTGGGCTTCTAAGTCAAGCACAATTCCATATGAGAGGAAGCCGAGGGGACTCATATATGTGACAGGGCGAGTCAAAGAAGGGCGTGACCCCTGAGCCATATGTGTGCTCACAACAAAACTGCCTGCATGTAGAAATGGCTTTCTTCTGTGAAGAAGTGGCAATCACCATATATATATGTATATATGTGTATATATACACAAGATGAATTAATAAGTCTGCTCTGACAGTTGAATTTTCATCTGAATCTATCATGATATGATGTTTAGTTTATATGATTAATAGAGATCAAGAAGGAGAATATATTTAAGATTGTTGTATAGAATAAATGGATTAAAAAAAATCATTAGGCTATAGATTTATTGATTTTCCTATGTACAATTTATTATTATTAAGTACAATTAAAAAGATATCTTGATTTAGGCAATTAAATGATTATACAAATATTTTCTTTTGATTTTGTACTTCTAAGAAAGAAATCTGATCTTCACATCAGCTCATAGCAATGAAAAGAAAGATATGAAATATTGAATTTGCCTAATCTCACAACTCACTTAAGCAAGGAGCTTATGAAAAGAGTTTAGCCGAGAAATAAAATGAGTTTTTTTCTTTGTAGTTTCTTAGGCTTTCTTTGATTTTCTAACTTTTTTTAAAAAGCCTTTTTCTAAAATAGGCTCTGAAAAAAAAAGAAGAAAAAAGAAATCTTTTCATATCATCATTTTTTTAGCATTCATCTTTTATATGTAGTCTTCACTTCTGATATATAAGCTCAGATGAATCATCATTTGATTATAAAAATAAGAAAAAAAACTTATGTAAAATCTGTAAGATTATTATGATTCTATAATATCAAGAATTACACCTGAAATTTGCACCTGACCACATCATCAGTGATGCTATCCAAGGATCATTAGGTGTTTTGGGTCTTTTAATATCATACACCTTCACTTAGATGTGAAATATATCAAAACTCTAATACTTTGCTTTAGTAATTTTTTTTATAATAATAAAGTAAATATTTTTGGTAGTAAAATCCATTCCACTTTCATTTTATTATTAAACTCTGAATCTTGCAATTTTTTTTAAACAGAACTTTGTTTTAGCAAGTTTTAACACTCAATCTGTAATCAATTGTATATTAAAGTATAAGAATAGGTGTTTTGGGTCTTATAACATCATACACCTAGATGACCTAGCTGATGTTGATCAAGCACTAGCTTATGGTCAGGTAATGAGATCCCAAACAGCAAACAAAATCATAATGGTTGAACTTAAGGTATTTTTATAATGTGTAGAGTTAGCAAAACCTCCAATTAAATGTGTCTCCAAGCTCTCTCCCTCCTATAAAAATGTTTTTTTTTGTTACAAGATGGCTACTGTTGCTGCTCAGGGTAGAATCATTGTAAGACTTCAGGTAGCAACTAACTATCTTGTACAGAAATAAGTTACAATGGCTACAGTGATGGAAAATCTTGTACCACATATCCTACAAACTAAATGAAGTGTGGTTGTATTGTTGGCACATTTTTGGAAGAAATTATGGTGTCATATGGTTTATTTTTTTGTAAAAATATAGGAGTTTTGTTGCTTACTATATTTATCATAATCAATTATATATATATATATATATATATATATATATAATATATATATATATATGTGTGTGTGTGTGTGTGTGTGTGTGTGTGTAAATATGTATATATATATATATGTATATAAATACATATATAGATAGATATTTTTCCCCACTCCTGATTGGTTGAGCTCTCTAGAAATGGAATTTTTGGGAGGGTTAGCTTTCCTTAATAGATGAAGTGCTCCTAGTGACTTTATATGTTTTTATCAGTAAATTCCCTATCTTACACGTAGGTTGTGTAGATGGTGCAGAAGTAAGAACTCTGACTGACGAAAAATTGGTCGACTTTCGATTCCGGCCTTAATTAGCCTGCTTGTCTAGCTGCACTGATGAGCCATGAAATGGTGAAGCAGGACTGTATGTGGATAACAACATATATACATATATATATATATGTTGATGACAACACATATATATATATTTATATATGTGAATGACAACATATATACATATATATATATATGTGGATGACAACATATACATATATATATATATATATATATATATATATATATATATATGTAGAATTAAACAAAAGGCACATCTCCTGTTTAACAATTTTATTTTTGATCTTTTCTAATTTTCAGGCCAACTTTTTAATGTTTGTGTGGAATTGGTGGATAAGTCCACCAAAGTTCAGTTCCCGAGTACTTTCGGCACTTCGAAGTGCCATCATCAATTTTTAAAAAGAATTATATTAATGTGGAGGCTGGAAGGAGAAGAATTGGTGAGAAAGGTGTTATAGGCATTTTAGAATGTGTGTACTGTATTGGAAATTAATTTTGTTTAAGGATGGTTTGATTTGTTTTATGTATAAAGCTTCTAGTATTTGGAGTTTTTGTTTATTTTATATATATATATATATGTATATATATATATATATCATATATCATATATATCATATATATATATATATATATATATATATATATATATATAGTCATCCACAGACACCCTGTTTTGATGTTTCACATCTCTTCAGTGTGGCTAGACTTAGCAACTACTTTTAATCGTGAGCGAAACCCGACTGACTTATCAGTCTGATTCGTTAACCCCTTGGCCATCAGCACCAGCCAGTAATATATATATATATATATATATATATATATATATATATATATATATATATATATATATATATATATATATATATATATATATGTTAGGGCACCAAAGACAATTTCTCACCAACATGATTTTCAAACCAAGTTGGCATAAATGATAAACTATCAGTCTACTGTATAGTAGGTATATCCAAAGTTTCATGGGTAAAAAGTTTGAAAATTCCAAGAAATTTATTGAAATTGTCAGTGACAGCCTTGTGAATGAATATAAATATAGGCCGACAGTTGTTTTTATTTCTTGTTTTTTGGTAAAGTTCTCATAAACAAATCAAAGAAAGAAAATTCTTCTTTCACATGAGTAATCATGTGATTTATTAATGATGAAAAGAGATGTGTCTCCTTCTTAACTGAAATATCATTTTCAACTCATTATAAAATTATTTGACCAAGTGCCATAAAATGACTGAGAGATTTTGCACGGACCACTGAGCAATCAATTAGAACAAAATAAAAAGATTTTGAACTGCAGCAATAATTATCTGGATAATTTATTGCCCATCTCAAATGTTACAAGAATGATTTATATAACATTTTGACTTACTTGATTAAGTTTCCAATAAAAAGAAAAAAACATAGTCTTTAGTCTTATTCTTAGATGTTTTTTTGTCTGCTGAGATATTACATCTTTAATTAGAAACAAGACACTTGAGATTCTGATATCTGACTGTGAATGTATAAGATATTATAAACATTCTTAAGTAAAAACACTTTTAACAATGTTTTGAAACCTGATTTCATAATTAACAAAATATCATTATCTTAATAAAGCTGAAATTTGATATTAAAATAACGACTAATCATTACTATTTTTCCTCAATTAGTTTATCTGTATATATATATATATATATATATATATATATATATATATATATGTGTGTGTGTGTGTGTGTGTGTGTGTGTATATATGTATATATATATATATATATATATATATATATATATATATATGTATGTATAAATACAGAAGTGACCAGATAATTAGTGGTGGGAATAATTCTCTTCAGGACATATTTAATATACATACATTAGAAATTAGTAATCCACATAGAGAGCTCAATATATAATAATTGGATAATTATATGCAGAGCAATATTTAAGCCTTTTCTTTATCAATCCTTTTTATATGTATATATATATATATATATTTGCACATATATATATATGTGTGTGTGTGTATGTATATTAATATTGATAATATTGTTTGCTATACTTATAAGTAAAGAGTGCTCAATATCATTGATAGAGCATGTTACACCACACAACAAGAGAAATGCGAACACAAATAATTCACTTGTTTTGAAAATCATATAAGCAAGAAACTGTCAGTTACCAAGTGCTGTTGACTTTGTGTCTTCACTACCCTAACTAATATATATATATATATATATATATATATATATATATATATAGATATATAGATATATATATATATAGAGAGAGAGAGAGATAGGCTGGACCTTCACATTGGTTTGGGAAATTGACAAAAACCATCATGGTTCTAGTATTATTTAATATTGTTCAGACTTAACAAAACTAGAACAATTATTTGTAAAAATAAAAATAATTTTGATTTGGTTTCTTTGTGTAATGGCATATCAACCTTTGTAGGTTATTTAATGCCAAAGCCATCCTTGCAGAAGAACATTGGGGTACCATTTGAACCACAGGTGTATTAGTGTGAAAGTGAATGTAATAGCATGACTGGAGTCTTTCTTGATACAGTGTGAAGCTTCACTATTGTATTTTTGATATCCTCTACATATTGAAGTTTTACCCTTGAAATGAACTTTTATTTTGGAAAGAAGAAAATATCACATGGAGCTAAGTTGGTTGGATTTTACGAAATGTCAACCCTTGGGTTATTTTATGTTGAAGACATTATTGTTTTATTCCTTATTGTTCGGTGTTAATTTAAAAGAAAACATTTTTTTTTCTATCTAACTCATGGATGGGACCCTAACATACATTTTTTTTCAGAGTAGTCCTCTAGGCATTCAACACACTTATTCCATTAAGTTTTCCATTGGACAAAGCATCTATGAAACTTGCTAAGTATGACTCAAACCTTGCTTCAATTTTTCTTTTCCTTCTGAAAAACAAATTGACTCCTCCACCACTGTGATCCTACTATAAGATGCTAATGGTTATTTCATTATTGTTGAGTAGAGGGACTCAGATTACAATATTAATAGGACTTTATTTGAATAGAATGAGTTTTGAGGTGAATAGATAGGGAACTTTGAAATATCCCATCATACAGGTAAGAAATACCAAGAAAATTTGGTACAGCCGTAGGGGAAATTTGGTAGGCAAAAAGTTAAAGCAAGAATTATTTACAATAATTATTGTCATTAGTTAATGGAAATCATATAACTGATTGAAAAGAAATGACTGACTTTGGCATTAAATAGACCACCAAGATTTTGTAAATCAAACCAACCAACCAACCAACCAAGCAAACAATATTGTCACTTTATTATATAAGTTGTTCAGCTGTGTCACATATCTTCATTTAAAGCTTTAAAAAAAAAAGTTTCATTCTCAATCACACCTCATATATATATATATATATATATATATATATATAATATATATATATATATATATATATATTGACAAAATAGTTTTCTATATTCATAAGTAAAAGTGTGCTCAATATCATTGATAGAGCATGTATATCTTAGTCAATGCCACTTGGTAACTGACAGTTTTTTATCTATGTGATTTTCAAACCAAGTTCTTGGTTTGAAAATCTCATTTACCAAGTAAGTTACCAAGTGCCATTGACCTCATGTGTTTGCTATATATATATATATATATATATATATATATATATATATATATATATATATATTAACTTTTAAACCTGCTTGAAATAATGTTACTTATCAATTGAAAATAGTTGTATTTTGTCAAGTTGAAAGAGTTTATATTTATAAAACAGCTTTTCCTATTGCCTACAGTGTATGATGATTTAACAATTCTGATGGAATGATTGTATGTATTGTATGTATATGTAAGTTTTCTGCTTCTTTTGGGTTATATTCTTTATCAATTATTTATCAATTGCTTTTTATATAATTGAAAGAATTCAGTTGATTTAAGCTCTTCATGCTTTTAAAACATAATACTGATTAGGAGATTTACTTGTTTATGTTTTAAATTTTCCTAAGAATACGAAAATGTCTCGAGCTTGAATGATAGAATTAATTTGAAAATATATTTTAAACGATGCCTACTATTCTCAATATCAGATTATATTGACATTAATAACTTAAGATTTAGTAAATCAAATAAAGATTGATAATAATAATTTAAAAAAAATAGTTCATATTGTGTAGTCTGCGAGAAAATATAAGTGAAGGGGTAAAAAAAAAAAGAAGGTAATTCACACAGCACCCGGCATTTTAATCATTATCATTTAAAAAAAAAAGAAAAAAAAAAGTGAGATTAGTGCTCTTCCATTAACATCACTAATTTGTGTATCTATTTAAGGAAAGTTTGCGATAACTTCTAAAATTTCTTCCAGTCATATAATTTGTGCATGGATCTACAGAAGGAATAGAAACCCAATTTGGTTGAATTTTTAAAAAAAGCACAAGAAACATAGACAGGTGTTAAGAGGGTGCGCACACATAGTCCTGTCACTTGTATTGTGCAATATATGTGGAGATAAGACTGTGACTGGATGAAATGAATTTTTTAGGGGGACACTTTGCAGCAAAACTTACCTTTTCATTCTGTTAGAGGGGGCCACAGAGATTTGGAAAGTAAAAAAGAAGATCAGAGGTCAGGTAAAAACAAAACAGAAGGATAAAAGGAACAGAGACAAGAGAAGAAAAGATGGATTTGTTTTTGTTTTTTGTTGTTTTTTGTTGGGTGGGGAGTGGGGTTACTTATCATTATGAAAAAAAAGAGTGTGTATTAATAAAGAATGAATATTTTGAAGCTAGTTAGAATCAGTGCCTGGATTTTGCAGAGAGAGAATTTTTTATTTGTTGTACTTATTCAATGAATTCTATGTGATAAAATATGAACATTTCTCTGTTTATAATATGATTTGAGAAATGTAAGAGGTTTCCTTCTCCTAGACTGGTTGACGTACCAAGGTTAAAGAGCCTAGTCTGCCCTACTATTTACCCATAGTTGGATTCATACATTTCCCAAGGGTATTAGCACTATGTGAACTGTAGCTTTGTCCAGGATTTGAAATCGGGTCGACGAGTCCATTTCCAACGACTCTAACCATTAGACCACATGAAACCAGAGAATGATAAAGAAGAATATAAGAAAAGGAAAGTAAATATAGAATGATGTAAGTAAAAGGGAATATTAAGAAAAACATTATTTTTCCAATATTTAGAAAAATATTGGAAAAATAGTTCGACCATTTTTAATGCGGTTTAATATTTTCGTGTCTCATTTAATATTTTTAAAATCAAAGAATAACTTGTGATTCAATTCCAAAAGCATTTATTAAGTCTTTGCTTATTTTAAGATTCTCACACCACTGCAATCCTACTGTAAGATGCTGGCAGCAACTCTCATTATAATTGAGAAGAAAGATTCAAATGACAATAATAATACAATTTTACTTGAATAGAATGAGTTCTGAGGTGAATAGATAGTGAACTTTGAAATATGCCAATCATACAGGCAAAAATACCAAACTCTGGTACAGCCATGGGTGAAAATTGGTTGGCAAAGAGTTAAATATTCCATGGGTATATTGAGGGACCTCTCACATGTACATGAAGAGAAGAAGAAAAATCCTTAACGCTTTACCTATTTTAAGCCGCTGACACCACTGCAATCCTACCATAACCTACTGGCAGCAGCTCTCATTATAATTGAGAAGAAGGACTCAGATTACTATAATAATAGAATTTTCATTTGAATAGAATGTATTCTGAGGTGGATAGATAATGAACTTTGAAATATCCCATCACACAGGCAAAAAATACCAAAATATAGTATATCATATAGCTGTGGGTGAAAAAGAGTTAAATATTCTATGGGTATATTGAGGGGCCGCTCACATTTACATGAAAGGAAGAAGAAAAATGCCTATTTTTGAGGCATCATCAGGAACTGATGCCAACCCTTTTAAGTATAATGGAGGAATACAGTTTGAGAGATAATCTGATTAAGATGTGTGACTTATTTCTGACCTCAGGCATGGGTGTCCTAGCACAAAATAACAGATAAGTATGTATTTACACACACACACACACACACACACACACATATATATATATATATATATATATATATATATATATATATATATATATAAATAGAGAGAGAAAAAATTGGATGATGGTGATTTTGATCTGGTACAGTATGTTCATGTGGTATGAGGTACTGTTGATGCCCCCCTTATTTTGGAACCTGTATTCATACTGATCAGTATAGGTGATCATTGACTATAATCCAGCTATATCATTAGTACATTTAATCTTAAGCAAATTGAAACACCCATTTTGAGCATTGGAATTTTATTTTCCATCACTGCTAACACACACACACACACACACACACACACACACACACACACACACACACACATATGTATGTGCACTCACACACACACATGCACATATTTATTATGAGATGGAATAAATTAGAGAAATAAAATAAATAAAATATGACAAGAATATGATAGAAATATCAATATATGTGCTAGAAGGCAGTGGCTGAGGGTCTTAGTGTCCTGGGTATGATGTTAAGCTGCATCTAATGGTGAATTTTCAATTCTGGAGCTCTGGGGAGTGTGGAATACTCCTTCATGTGCTAAAAAAGAATTGTTAAAAAAAAAAAACTGAATACCCAACAAGAAAGAATAAAACAAAACATCTTTAGCATAAAATAACCCAACAAGTGTTGACATGCCATAAAACCCAACTATAATGGTAGAGATAGCCAGCTTCTAGAAAATGGCCTGGTCCATGATCAGGAACAAACTGGCAGCATCTGGTGAGGACATGTCATCGATGGCCAAGAGAAAAGAACAATTTAAGTGTTGTCAAATGTTGTAAGGATGGCTAATCCAGAAGGAGGTCCAGGACATTGTCAGCCATGACTCCAGCATATTGATGAAGACCATTACTGAGTTGTGGCCAAGCCCTGGATTGAGGGTATAGCTAACAGGATGACATACTTAGTTCCAGCAGATCCATTACTATTGAATACTGAGTTTGATCATCACTGGATGGTCCATACTTGTGACCTTATGTCACATCCTACCTGTGGCAAAAGGGTTGGGTAAATACCTACTTTGTTCCAGTGGGATTCTGCTTTTTAACCCATGGTCCATGTGACCCAGGAGTGGCTAGTTAAGAAAATTCCTGATCATATCACCCCCAATGGAGTCTCTTCAAGTTCTGATTTGAATCCTCTGGACTACTACGTCTTGATTTTTGAACATGGCGATCAACATGATGGGATAGCTTTAAAGAATGATTTTGTCTGCAGTGAAATTTGAATGTGTTTGATTTTTTTTCAGTGAATTTTTGTAAGCTCACGGTCAAAGGGTCAAGGTTTCAAAAAGTTTAGAAAATTCATCACTGGAAAACTTCTTAATATGATACTTATTCATTTATTTAATCATATATATATATATATATATATATATATATATATATATAATTGAACTTAGAAATCTCAGCTATTTGATTTATTATAGTAAAAAATGACTGTTTTGGATTTTAGATAAGTTGATCTAATCATTCATTAAAAAATGGATACTCCCTGTTTCTCCACCTATGATAATACTCCAACTTTAATGATTCCTGACTATATATATATACATTTACCAACTTCTCCACATGAGTATGATTTCATACATGGTCAATTTCTAAAGTGGAGTTTAACAGGTTTGGATTCATAATTTTCCTTCTAGATTGGTTGCCTAATCAAGGTTAAAGATCCCAGACTAGAGGGGGAATTGGTGAATGTATACCTTTCCCAAAGGTATTAGCACTATGTGAAATGCAAACAGCCTTATCAAAGATTTGAACATGGCTTGTCAAGTCCATTCCCTGTAACAATAACCATTACAACACATGCCTCTATAATTCCTGATTAGATTGGAAAATGTATCCATCTGTCATCCCTCCAGCTATGGATAAATAGTAGGGCAGACTGGCCCTACTATTTTACACAAAGCTAGAGGGAGAATAGTTGGATTCATACTTTTCCCAAGGGTATTAGCATTATGGGAAATGCAAAGTCTCGTCTGAGATTACGGGCTATATAGGAAAATCAATGATATGTGTCCAAGTATTATTCCTCCATCTATGAGTAAATAGCAGGGCAGACAGAGTTCTTTAACCTTGACTAGGCAACCTGTCTAGAAGAAGGAAAACTGAATTCAAACCTGTTAACTCTTAACATCCTGTTGAGAATTTTCCAAGTCCAGAGCCCCATTCCTATAAGGATTTATCAAAAAATGGCTAAAAATGACCTTTTCATTTAAAGTTACCTGTTATTTCCCTTAAATCAAAGACTTCTAAATATGTTTAATATTACATTTAAACAAAGACTATCATTTGGGATAGATTAGGAAAATGAATGTGACTTCCAGCCAGGTTGGAATGAGGTGGTATAGGATGTTAAGAGTTAAATTGACCTTGTATCACATCTTACTCATGTGGAGGGGTTGGCAAATATATATATTGAAAAATCAAATAAACCATATACTGACAGACTGGTAACTCTTTTTCTAGAGTTTCCTACCATTTAGTCTCTGTGTCTTGGTGTACCAATAAGGAGACAAATATATGATTCAGAGAAATGGAGAGCATAACCTAGTTTCTCATCACTTATGATAAGAATTGATATAAAATACCTTAAGTGAGGATGAAAAGTTTGTTGCTTGGCTTAGCAGCAAAAACTTGCCATAAAAAATTCTTTGATAGTCCTGTAGCACATTTTCACCTATCACTTTGCCAATGTCAGTCTACAAGCTTTCAAAACCAGTAGTAAAATACATTGAAGGTGTTTTAAATTAGTTCCCACATCAACCAAATGCCCCCACCCTCACAACCTTCGCAGCTGCTATGAACATCAGCCATGCCCAACTCACTAGTCAATCCTAACAGGAGATGCGAAAGATACTAGACTCTGGTGATTACCTGGATTTAAAAGCTACCTGGATTTTAGGTAGACAAGCAATCTAAGCCTAGCTGTAATATTATTCCGCCAGTTCTAGTCAACTGTTGGATTTCTGTCTGTCTTTTCATTAGGGAGTTTAACTTGTGTATAAGAGTGTAGGTAGAACACCACATGGTTTCTGTTACTGTTAATTACCACCAGACATGAATATATATATGCACACAATCTCTTTTTATTCCATGTTGTTTACACTCCAAATAAAAGCAGAAGAAGTTTACACTGATTTACATAGTGCTCGTGCAGAGATACCAAATATTCACCTGTAATTGTAGATGGGATAGAACACAAAAACTTTGTATCAAAATTCTGCAGCTAGTTTATAGCAGAGGTGGTGAACAATTTCAGTACTCATATTTGGTAATAATCTTCTGAAAAATTCCTGTATATACTTATTGGAATTTTTTAGCTTAACATTATCCTTTTTATTATACTTGTATTTATAAATATAAGTTGATTTAATTTAACAAATATAAGTTAATTTTCACCAGCAGTGTTGAGCAATTAAATTATTTTTATTGGAGATAATCTTCTGAAAAATCCCTTTATATGCTCATAGGAATTTCTTTTTATTACACTTGTATTTTATAAATTATTTCATTGAGAAAAAGAATAGAATGCTTGAAAGTATTCAAAAAGAAAACTGTTTAGGTAATAATTTCTGAATGTAGACCTTTTTGTTCATTTTTTTGTTTTAATTTCATTCATTAAAATTAATTCCCCTAAAAAGAAAAAACATTTTTTTTCATATCCCTTAAATCATACTAGGCACCTTTTGTCCATTTTTTTGTTTTAATTTGATTCATTATAATCTAAGTTTTTTAAGTGTTAAATTTAATAAATAAGGAGAGGCAGGTAGGGAAAATACCAGCTGTTTCTAAAAGAAATAAAATAAAAAATAAAATTTTTTTTTTACTGTAAATTATACAGTAGGTAAGTCTAAGAATAAGTATAATATTGCAGTTAGCATTTTTATTTTTATTTGCCTAAAAAGGAAATAAGTAAATAAAAAGAAAAAAAGGAAAAAAAAAAAGGAAATTTTACCTAAATTATATATATATTTACCTAAAATTATATATATATTTTACCTAAAATGATATATATATATATATTTTACCTAAATTAAGCTAGGCAAGTATAAGAATAAGTATAATATTTCAGGTAGGAAAAATACCAGCCCCAACTATGAAAAAAAAAAAAAAAAAAGAAGAAAATTTTTATTTTTTTTATTTCCCATAAATTATATTGGCAAGTATAAAATAAAAATTATTAAAGGTGATATACCAAATTCTCACCAATTTCTTTGGCAGTCAATCTTTAAGCTCTTTTATTTCTCTCCTTTGTACTCATTGACCCATCAGAAATTAGATTCCAAGAAAAAAATTTCATTATCAGATAAGCATTGTTAGCAAGGTGTATTAAAAAAAAGTATCAAGATTGATGCTGTTTTTATCGAGATAAAATAAGCAATAAATGAAATGTTAATGAGACAGATAAATCCCCATCCCTCATTGAATACAGCTAACACACCCTTTCACCACCAGACACTTGAAAATTGCCTTTTCACTAGTGCACCTGAGAAGTGTAACACCTGAATGTACCAACAAGGTTGAAGTTGCAATGTGTATTTTGAGGAATCACCAGAAATAATCACGTGCATCTGCCATGTCAAGTTTTCATGTTTTCATTTTAGTAAGAGAAACAGACTGGACTGGATAAAGAAAGAGAACAAGGAATTTCTCACCTTCAACATTTTAACCAATGAAAAGAAACAATTTTTAGCACCACCCGCACATTGGCAAAGCCCCCTGCCTTTGGTATATTCATGCTCTGCTTTGGCAATATTCTCTACATGTTTCCTCTTTGGTACATCTTATTATGATTACAATCATAACTTTGTTTTTAATGTTCTGTTGCATTTTTTTTTATTGCATTTTCTTATTTGTCTGTAATTATTTGTTTGCATACAGATATATGATATCAAGTATTACTATCTCATACACATAAGTTGCACACAGCTGTATGGTTTTCTATTTAATGATAATCATTTGTTTGCAGACAGTTGTATGGTTTCAAGTAACTATTTCTATTTAATAATAATCATTTGTTTTCACACAGTTATGATTTCAAGTAACTAATAATAATAATCCCTAGTAAACAATTATATGCTCAAGTAACTATTCTTAATACGACTCATTCACATACAGTTAAATAGTTTTAAGTTTTTCTAACATTAATAATTCTATTAATATTACAAATAACCATTTGTTTGTACACAGTTATATGGTTTCACATATTCTTATCCAATACAAATAATTTTCAAATATACCTATTTGACCAATAGTCACCTGCCTTTGGTATATTCATACTCAGATCATTGTCCATTTAAAACTGCATGTTTGGTTGGTATTTACCCAACCTATTCACCACTGGTAGGATGTGACACAAGGCCACAAGTATGGGGCATCCAGTGAGGATCAATCTCACTATTCAGATGTAATGGATCTGCAAGACTAGCTTGTTGACCATTACACCATAATGGGACACTTGTATTTACCCTGTTTATTCCCCCTTGGTAGGATGTGACATAAGGTCACAAGTATGGGGTATCCAGCGAGGATCAAACTCACTATTTAGTAGTAATGGATTTGCAAGATTAATTTGCTAACCATTACAGCATGGTGGAATGCCTGTATTTGCACAACCTAATTGCCATGGGTAGAATGTGACACAAGATTACAAGTATGGGGCATCTAGCAAGGATCGAACTTACTATTCAGTCATAATGGATCTGTGAGATTAGGTTGCTAACCATTACAGCTAACCATTACACTATGATCGGATGTATTTGCCCAACTTATTTGCTACGGGTAGGATGTGACACAAGGTTGCAAGTATGGGGCATCCAGCGAGGATTGAACTTGCTATTCAGAGGTCATAGATCTGCAAGACTAGCTTGTTAACTATTACACCATGATGGAACATCTTCACTGTATAATTTGATATCTTGCTAGTCTTTATTCACATGAGTAGTTTTATAATCCTGACATTAATGGTTTTTTTTACTTTCTGTAAAATTCCTTTGATTACATCTGTATCTTTGTGAAATCATGGCATCTGCACAGCATCAGTAAATTTTAAAATAAGAATGTGCTCAGGTTACAAGAATCAGACTTAGTGTGTCAGTTTCCTAAAACCAGTATGACATCCTGACAAGGCCCAGTATCATGTCGGCTTTGTTAATCCTGGTTTTAATGTGCTTGCTAACTTCAATTCAATACCTACATTTACTACCAGATATCCAGCAGATGAATTTTTTTTTTTAATGTGACTTATTGAAAAAAATGTCAGAAACGGGTGCAAAGTTCACTTGTTGACAGGTGATACAATATAAACAAAGTTATTTATATTAAAAAGAGATTTTGAATATTAGAATGTCTTGATATCTTAAATAAAAAATATCATCAATGGCATGACAGGAAAAAAGGTTTTGAGTTTATATATATATATATATATATATATATATATATAACAACCTTATTTCCTGTTATGCCATATATATATATATATATTGTGTGTTATATTTCTAAGTAAATAGTTCCCAATATCATGGATAGAACATATATATCTAAGTTAGAGTAGTGTGGATATGAAGTCAACTGCTTGGTTACTGACAGTATCTCACCTATGTCATTTTCAGACCAAGTGACAGACCTGGCATTTTGTGCACTCTTTTATACAGTGGTTTGGGTCCTGTAGGGGGAGGATATATATTCTATGATGCTTTGTTTAGCGCTGCTTATTGATTCTTGCTGTTTATGGTATGATTAATTATGGGTTAAATAGATTAAAAAATTAGTTTTTAAAAAATGTGTTTAAAAAATGTTGAATGCCCAGCAAAACAAAAAGTATTTGGCATAAAGTAACCAAAGGGTTGACATGCCGTAAAAATTAACCAACCAACCAACCAACCAACCAGCCAAACCAAACTAACCAAATTTTTAAATCCATTTTTCACTAAATGAAGGTAGGGTTATTGTTGGAGTTTTTTTCGGGATATAAGGCGTGTGGTAAATGTCTACTCCTACTTATAGACTCGCCGATAATCACGACCTGGGAAGCAACCTATTGTCCAATCACTGGCAATGCTCTGCTGCTGATATTATTATTTATACTGGCCTTTTCTGGTCATACTAATCATTACTACTTGGATCTTCTTGGATGACGGAACGTAGTATTATATCACGGGACTTATTCACTTACCAAAGGATTCTATACCACAGGACTTATTGACTTACCAAAGGATTCTATAACTCGGGACTTACTTACTTATTACCCATCCTTGGCCATATACTTAACAGTTATAGCAAATAAATTTGCTGTACTTACAAAAATTTGTGGTTGATTTGCTTCTCCTGACCCCAGATAGTCACCTCTTCACAATCAGTCCCATTATATGTGGTAAATTACATTTAACATTTAACCTCAATCAAAACGATGACCCTCATTAACCAAATTGTCTAATGACAGTTTATATTA
>CM042139.1:121325515-121353015 GCA_023376005.1 Doryteuthis pealeii
ATTTAACTTATGTTAATGACTAAAAGAAAGAATTGAAAAAAAATATGCTTACAATTAAAGGCAGTTGGAAATGAAGAATCAGAAAATAAAACAAATGAATGTGACAGTTTCATAATCATTACTAGTTGAAGTGGATATGATTTACCGAAATATAGCAAATCATTTATCTATTTTTTTCCTAATGTTTTATTTACAATGGTCTTTAATTATAATTACATTATATTTTTGCAACACTTTCTTTTAGTTAAACAAATATTAGTAAACATTTAGTTTAGCATTAGTTAAATATATAGGCCATGCAATTTTTATCAGATTTATATTCTCTCTCTCTCTCTCTCTCTCTCTCTCTCTCTCTCTCTCTCTCTCTCTCTCCATATATATATATAAGTAAAGTAAAGTCGACAGGGCGGCCTAAAGTCAGTATCAGCCAGTCAGCGAGGGAGTCTATCCCCTTTTCAATAGCGCTAGACCAAGGAGATTGTTTTTAGCATCTGAGGTGGAGCGCCACACCTACCATCAGCTCCTTACTTTACCGCACAGATCCCTGTGCTACTCATACGCTGAGTTGGCGGGGACCGGTATCGAACTAGGAACCTTGTGGTTTCTAGCCGAACGCTCTACCGACTGAGCTAACCCGGCCCCTTTACATAAACGTTAAACAAGCCACAGTTTAAAAAAACAATTTTTAGCTTTACATTTCCCATCGCGTGAAAAACGCTTCATATAAACGCTAAAAAATTTGATTTTTAACATCTCAACCATTTCACGACTGGTTTTTGACATCTCAACCACTTCTCATCTGATGATTGGATTACCAAGAAACTTTAAGTTATGAGTGTGAAACCCTAATATCACCATTAATTATATATATATATATATATATATATATATATATATATATATATATATTGTAAACACGGTATGTTTGGAATGGCTTTTTTGCCGACAATTTTTGGGAGAATATGTGCTTAATTGGAGTCGTACCTAATTTTGAAAATTAATTAATTAATAATGAATTAGGCGGGAATGCCTATTTAAATGTATGGCTAAACAAATCGAGAAAAATCAATCTCTGTATGTACATTTCGGCCTATTAGGCCGAAATGTACATACAGAGATTGATTTTTCTCGATTTGTTTAGCCATACATTTAAATAGGCATTCCCGCCTAATTCATTATTAATTAATTAATTTTCAAAATTAGGTACGACTCCAATTAAGCACATATTCTCCCATATATATATATATATATATATATATATATATATATATATATTATATATATATATATATATATATATAATACAGATTTTATGCTATATCAAAAACGTAGTTTCAGAGGTGCATCAACAAATAAAAATTCCACAGGAATAAGTGTATTAAATAAATACCAAGGGGTCTATTTTGTACATTTTTGTCTTAGTAAATACAGCTTCAGTCTTGATACATTTTGAACACACCTCGTGTATGTACCTCATTCATTTTGGAGTTCTGTTGAGCAATTTGATTTTACAGCAGCTGTTATTTTTCTTATCTATTTTAATACTTGGGTATCAGTGGTTAAATTTAGTATATAACTGTGATAATTGATACATCTTCTTTCAGGTGGGGGGTAAGATTTGTATCAGACATAGCTATTCAAATTTCTATTCTAATTCATATGCATATAATGACAGTGAGATATCAAAATTATTGATTATCTTTGAGTTTTGTGTGTACATCTATGACATGTCTAGATCATTGGTTTTCATCATAAAAGCAATTGGACACTAACAAGAATTATTTAGATGAAGAATCATTTGAGAATATAAGGTGCAATAATCAATATTCTGTCTGTTCTTGGTAAAAACTTCAGAATTCTTTGATTCTTTCTTCCTTTTTATACCTCTATTCCTCTATTTCTTTCTTTCTTTCTTTCTATTCTGCTATTTCTTTCTTTCTTTCTATTTCACTATATCTTTCTTTCTTTTTTTCTTTCTTTCTTTTTTCTTTCTAACTTTTATTCTTTCTTTATTCATTTATTAATTAATTTATTTATTTAATTATTTCTATTCCTCTAGTTTTTCCTTTCTTTCTTTCTTTCTTTCTTTATTTATTTATATATTTGTTTATTTTTTCTTTCTATTCTACTATTCCACTTCTTTCTTTTTTCTTACTTTCTTTCTTTCATTCATTCTGTCTATTCACTCTTTCTTTCTTTCTTCTTTCTTTCTTCTTTCTTTCTATGTTTATTTTCTTTCTATTCTACTATTCCACTTCTTTCTTTTTTCTTACTTTCTTTCTTATTCATTCTGTCTATTCCACTCTTTCTTTCTTTCTTTCTTTCTTTTTTATGTTTTTTTCTTTCTATTCACTATTCCACTTCTTTCTTTTTCTTACTTTCTTTCTTTCATTCATTCTGTCTATTCCTTTCTTTCTTCTTTCTTTCTTTCTTTCTCTTTCTTTCTTTCTATGTTTATTTTCTTTCTATTCTACTATTCCACTTCTTTCTTTTTTCTTACTTTCTTTCTTTCATTCATTCTGTCTATTCTTTCTTTCTTTCTTTCTTTCTTTCTTTCTTCTTTCTTTCTATGTTTTTTTTTTCTTTCTATTCTACTTCCACTTCTTTCTTTTTCTTACTTTCTTTCTTTCATTCATTCTGTCTATTCCACTCTTTCTTTCTTTCTTTCTTTTTTCTTTCTTTCTTTCTTTCTTTCTTTCTATGTTTTATTTTTTCTTTCTATTCTACTATTCCACTTCTTTCTTTTTTCTTACTTTCTTTCATTCATTCATTCTGTCTATTCACTCTTTCTTTCTTTCTTTCTTTCTTTCTTTCTTCTTTCTTTCTTTCTTCTTTCTTTTTGTTATGTTTTCTTTCTATTCCACCATTCCACTTTTTCTTTTTTCATACTTTCTTTCATTCATTCATTCTTTCATTCACATTCTGTCTATTCCACTATTTCTTTCTTTCTTTCTTTCTTTCTTTGTTCATTTTTTTTCTTTCTATTCCACTTCTTTCTTCTTTCTTTCTTTCTTTCTTTCTTTCTTTCTATTCCACAATCTAAAAAAGATCTAGAAAAAAAAAACAAAAAAAAAAAACATAGACAATAGGTACTGTTGTAAAAACGTATCTGCTTTATTGAATTAATTATCAGAAAATGTTGTATTGTTAGTTTTCTCTCATATTTTAATTAACACACTTCAACTGAAGTTCACAAAAGTTGGGATGTAGTTTTTTTTTTGCACTTCAACACCAATGTGAAGTCTTATAGCACCTTGCCCTTTTTTGTCTGTCTGTTTTGAACTTTCAATATATTGATATATTGCCGTGATTTAATCAACTAACAATTAGTCCATTCCTCAAATGGTGTAATGGTTACTGAGTCTAGCCAATCATTAATAATGAGTTCAGTTCTCTCTAGGTTCAGCATATTTCTGGCCTTGTGCCAAACTAGACAAAAGCTTAGTAAATGACAACTAACTATCAATAAGTTAGTGTGTAAAAAGTAAAGTTGCCAGGGTTGCCTATTGTTCGTATCATCTAAATGATAAAAAAGGCTATTCCTTTTTCACTAGTGCTAAACCAGGGAGATTGTTTTTTACATCTAAGGTGAAGAACTACACATCAGCTCCCTACTTTACTGCACAGATTCAAACTGTGCTACTTATGTGATGAGTTAGTGAGAGCTGGAATTGAACCCAAAAACATGTGGTTTCTAGGTGGAGGCTCTACTGACTGGGCTTTGTTCAAAATATAAAATAAATGACCAAAGTAATACAATACTTATTTGGTTATTAATATTTCATGTGCCAGTTCGGCTGCTATGTATATCAAGGCAATATATATATATATATATATATATATATATATATATATATATATATATATATACGTGTGTCAAATCATTAACAAGCTGAATATATTTGAATATCTATTATATCAATTGGAATGTATCGAAATTTTCACTGAATATTGGGTATATTTCTATGAACAGAATGTATAAATAGATTTCTGTTCTGCATATATGTAAACATCTCATATATATATATATATATATATATATATATATATATATATATATATATATATATATATAAGGTAAAAGAAATAAATCTGATAGATGATATGTAAGTATGGAAAATATCAAAAACAAATATTCAGAGGATGTGTTTATTTAAAAATGAATGAATAGTTCTGCCTATGTTTGGGCATTTCATTTTTTATATATATTAGATATCATCATCTGTGTGATATTAAGAAATGATACCATGAAGTTCCTTTAAAGAATGTTATTTTCAAGTGAGATGAAATAAAAAAGTTGATTGATGATGTTTAATATATCCAATATATATAAAAACTTAAGTGTGTGAATGTAGCAGAACTATATATTCATTCAAAGATAAACACATTTGAATACTTGTATTTTTTTTACATATTTTTATACTTATAAATATAACTAGATAAATAAATATACACACACACATAATATATATAATATATATATATTATATATATATATATATATATATATATATATATGTGTATATATATATATATATATATATATATATATATATATATATAATATATGTGTGTGGGGGGAGGGTGGTTTTGGTTGATTTGAATGAAATACAATGCTATAAGAAAAAGATGATAGTATAGAAAATCAAATTGGTATGTTTCATGATCAGATTATTAGTTAAACATGTGAATCTAATTTTCCATATTCTTATCATCTATATATATAAAATAAAGTTTGGGATGTATGTGTCGATGTACAACTCAGAAAAGAGATGTCACTCAGATTCGTAATCTTGCATAAACCTTAATAACTTTATAACTAAGAAACACACAAAATTTGGTTATTGATTTCTACTGATTAAGGGATATAATTAATTAACTAAACAAAATCAAATGATTTGTGATAATCATAGCATGGTTGCTGCTGCTAATATAAAAAACGCTGGCTGCTGCCTATATCAGCAGTGATTCAAAATGGCCGCACGGAGCCACCTGCTGATAATTTGAAATAGACAAATTCGTACCCTAATCGTTTCAGCTCGGAATTTCTCACGTATTCCTGGTCCAAATGATTTCAAATCAAAACATTATAATCTTATTTTTGATGAAAAGATCTTCAACATTATAAAATTTGTAGATATATATATTTACCAACCACTCTGTATGAGCAGGATGTGACACAAGGTCAGTTTCTTAAGCAGAGTTTAACAGATTTGAATTCAGAGTTTTCCAAGGTTTAAGAGCACATTCTGCCTTACTATTTACCCATAGCTGGAGGGAGAATATATGGATTCATACCTTTCTCAAGGGTATTAGTGCTATGGTAAATGCAAACAGCCTCAAACAGGATTTGAACTATCTTTTTTCCCATTGTGGGGGATGATAACTTCAGAAACCAATATGTTTGCCACCATGTGCATGGCTTTCATTTCTTTATCTTATATATATTTATATATATATATATATATATATATATATATATATATATATATATTGGTTAGTTTTACTTAGTTTTGGTTAATTTCACCTATTTTTGTTCTTACTTATTCTATTTATTTACTTAAAAATACACACATGTTGGTAGTAAATACACTTTATGTAATACTTATTATTTAAAAAATTTAAATAAATAAAACACTATACAAATATAAAGTAAGTGTAATGACATGAGCAACATTTTAATAAATAGATAAACACATATGTTTAAAAAAAAAAAAAATTGTCATATATTTTTGAAATAGAAAATTCCTAATGGATATAGAATGCTAAGATATGTCTCTTTTTCCTTTACATATTTATATTGAATATTTTTCAGAAGTTACAACATCACATATTAACAATGCACTGCAGATGGTTCAATATTAAAAAACCGAAACATTCAATGTTAGGCTAATACTTTTAACTATAATAAAATCATCCTTTGAATACCTTGATTTTTCATATTCACTATATCACATACAGTCAGATTTATCTCCATTTTCCCTGTTATTATATATATGTATATATATATATATATATATATATATATATATATATATATATATATATATCCGGATTTTAACAGCATGTTAAACCCACTATAACACTTGAACATTTATAACTCTTCTATAATGCTCCCTTTCTAATAATGTATCAACAATTTCTTCAAATAAGAAATTTTCTCCTGAAGATGACCGAAGGTCGAAACTAGATGAGATTAAACAACATACAAGAAATATTCCTGATTGTCTTAATAATAATTTTTGTTCACACTATATATATATATATATATATATATATATATATATATATATTAGAGTAGCATGAAGATGAAATCAACACCGCTTGATAACTGACTTCATGTATATATATATATATATATATATAGTGGATAAAGTGAATATATATATATAGTGGATAAAGACCCTTGTGTTGCCTAGTATAAAATAATATGAACTTTTTTCTTCTAAAGATTTTTTTATAGGTTTATTGCACTAACACTTTGAAATCACACTTCTCAAAGAGATTTATCAAAAATAAAATTCAATCATATAAATTAAATATGTCTTTCTCGCTAAGTTCAAAGCAACAATTTTTCATTAATAGAAGTTTAAGTAAAGATGAATAAAAAATAAAAAATATATTGTCTTATAATTCATTTATCTATCTATCTATCTATCTATCTATCTATCTATCTAAATAGCACAGTCTTTTCATATCTATATATCTATCTATCTATCTAAATAGCACAGTCTTTTCAAATCTATCCATCTATCTATGTATATATCAATCTATCTATGTATGTATGTATGTATTTATCTATCTAAATAGCACAGTTTTTTCATATCTATCTATCTATCTATCTATCTAAATAGCACAGTCTTTTCATATCTATCTATCTATCTATCTATCTATCTATCTATTGTATGAAATTCTTAATGGATAATACAATTTTTTTATAAATACATTTTTCTATTTAACCCATAGATGGGACCCTAACAGGTACTACCACTCCGGGTCAGAGTGGACTAGGGAGCAATGGTGATGAAGGGGTGCTCCACATTCCCCAAACCTCCAAAACTGGAACCTCACCATCAGATAGAGTTTAACGTCATTCCCAGGACATGTAGACCCCAGTCACCACTTTCTAGCACCCATATGATAAAAAAGATTGGGGCTTGCCATAAGGGCAATAGGGTTGGGAAAATCATATAGGTGCTAGGGTTTGACGTGACTAGCCGATTGATCGGAGGGGGCCTCTCCGACCGCCGTCTAGCCCAAGATAGGGCCAAAGTGGAGTATTGCATGTCATGAACTGCTCATCCAGCTGGGCTCTATCCTTAAGCATCACGGGTCGCCACCCACGGCCAACAGGTAGCCCCATTGGGGGAGTCTTACCCCTCTGCAGAGGTGCAGTCGGTGCATTCTAACGCCCCAGCCGACAGGGCGGCAAGCATACTTTATATATATATATATATATATATACACACACACAAACATATATATCCATGTACAGACACGTATATATATATGCACACACACACACACACACACACACATATATATATATATATACATATGCACACACACACACACACATATATATGCATACACACAAACACATATATATATACACACACGAACACACATATATATATATATGCACATGCACACACATATATGCACTCAGACACAGGCACACATATATGCACACACACACACACACACACACATATACATACACAGACACACACATATGCACACACATATATATATATATATACAGTATATGTATATATGTATATATATACAGATATTCCTAATATAGAAGAGTCTATAATTAGAAATTTGACTGCAAAAGTTTTGTAGATTATAGCAAATAGAAAGAAATGTTGTAAGAGAAATTATAATTTTGCATTAGAAAAAATTTTTTTTTTTATTTGATTATATATCTGATGTGGACCTAAAGCTAAAATGAAATCATACATCAGTGAAATTGCTAAACATGATAGTAATCTTCTTATTTAGTTATTTTTTTCTTCTTCTTTTTCAATAGAATAAGCTGAAAGTTATTAGATGAATGCATAAAAAAATATTGAGAGATTTCAGAACAGATTTGCGAATATTAAACACTGAAATGATTTTTCAGGAAGAACATATTTTTTTCTAGCCACAGAGAAAAACCTGAAAAAAAAAAAGTATCTCTAAGCAGTATTTGTCTCAAATGAACAGAACTTGAATAAAATTTGGAAAAAAGAATTGCTGTTCAAATATGATTTCAAATCAAAACACTATAATCTGATCTTTGATGAAAAGATCTTCAACATTATAAAATTTGTTGATATATATATTTGCCAACCACTCCGCATGAGCAGGATGTGACACAAGGTCAATTTATTAAGTGGAGTTTAACAGGTTTGAATTCAGAGTTTTCCTTTTCCTAGACTGGTTTCCTATCCAAGGCTAAAGAGCCCAGTCTGCCCTACTATTTACCCATCGCTGGAGGGAGAATATATGGATTCATACCTTTCCCAAGGGTATTAGTGCTATGTGAAATGCAAACAGCCTTGACCAGGATTTGAACTTTTCTCATTGTGGAGGATGATAACTTCAGAAACCTATATGCCTGCCACCATGTGCATGGCTTTTATTTCTTTATCTTTTATATATATATATATATATATATATATATATATATATATATATGGTTAGTTGGAAAAGGTTGAAAAAGAATTGCTGTTCAAATATGATTTCAAATCAAAACATTATAATCTTATCTTTGATGAAAAGATCTTCAACATTATAAAATTTGTAGATATATATATATTTACCAACCTCCTCGATTTGTTGTGTCCATTTCCTATGACAATAACCATTACACCACATGCCTCCAATTTGTAGATACAGCTCAGTAGTTTAAGCAGAGATTTACTGACTGTGAATTTTGAGGTTTTGTGCTCAAACTGGTTGAGTAATTAGTTGGTCGTTTGGTTGTTTTGTTTTATGGCATATCAACCCTTTTCAGGTCATTAATGATAAATCAAGTCATCTTTGAAAACGAAATGCATCAATCCCTAAGCGTACCTTACTGTCATGCTCAGCCTTGTCTTGCCAGTTGTTTCTGATGAAGCTCCCAATTGACACTGCTGTCAGTTTGTGCAGTTATTCAGTTGTTGAATGCAAAAGGCATTAAAGCGATTGAAATTCATTGTCAAAAAATCTGCAAGTGTTGTAAGGAATTTGCAACAACAGCAATGTTTAACACTTCCTCAATGACATGGTGGCAAGCTGGTATGACATTGGTTTACAAAAACTGCCACAGTGCCTTAAAAAATGCATCAACCAAAATAGCAATTATGTAGAAAATAAGATACATGTTCAAACTTTAGAATTATGTAAATATATTTGACAATAAACAAAAAATCTTTCTGTGATTTCTAAATATTTCAGAGACTTTACCTTTGGGATCACCCGCATATTTGATAAAAACTCAAGTAATTACATCATGAGTAGCAATTAAATTTGGACTCGTATAAAAATATATCTTATATCTTTATTCTCTGAATTGCGGTGACTTGTAGAGGTTGAATTTGATGGGAGTTATCTTTGGTTTGATTTTTAGTCAATTAACATTTAGTGATTAACATTCAGCCTCATTATATAGCATTCTGGAACTTCTAAGTGGTCATGCATCATCTGGCCTAACACCAATGCACGTTATAGTAAGCAAATTCAGAATCCAGTTTTGTTATCATGTTCACTTTTGGATTAATACCTTTGGGAAAGGTATGAAATCTCTCTTTTCCCCAGCTATCAGTTAAAAGTAACAATGCTGTTCTTTTACAAGGATGAATTTGGCATTAAATAGCCCATGAAGGTTGATATGTCATTAAACAAAGAAACCAAGCCAGTAACAGGCTAAAGTCAAGGATACAGACAGGTGAGGATATTTATTGATTTTTTTTTTCATATAGAGATATTTAATGACCAACATGTCAGATACTATTTTGCAAGACTGATACTCAGTTGATATCTGCAACAATCTTCTTCTTACAATGGAGATAGTGTGTTTGTCTTTATTTAAGCCTCAATTATTAATAAAATTGTTTTACATCATTAATACGGTTGGCCTTATCTACATACTAATAACATGCAATTGTATTTATATATACAACAAAATAGCGGTTTACAGTGTGAACGAGAAGGCTAATTTGCATATTGATATTAAGAATTTGATTTTAATAAACATGTGCTTACTATTATTAATTTCTAATTGTTAGGTTTTTTCTTAATGAATATGAGCAAAAATCTTGGGGATAGATTTTAAAAGAAATCCATTAACATGAAAAAAAATACTGTAATTTCATTCTTTACTTCCTATTTTAACTATATAGTTAAATTAGGAAAATTTAGCAATGAAAGACGGGAGTGATGGAAGAGTATGTTTCAGTTTTTCTATTCTTTGATTATACTCCCCTCTGTTTCAAATCTTTTTATCTGCATTCTTATCTAATTTTATTAGCCTTTCTAATTTGATATTAAACTTAAATTAAAACTTAAATACTTGCACCCGTATAGTGCAAATAATCATGGGTTATTGGCATTAAAGTTCAACCTCTACTACCATACCACCAATATGCACTTCTGACATTGTGGAAGATAATGAAATAGGTGACATTACTTATGAGTCTCCCTAGAAATTTCCATTATTATCAAATATTCCTAATTTTCTATTCATATACTCTCACCTATCCTTTTAATAAATGTATCCCATTATATTTTTCAAATATAATAGCATCATAGAACCAGCTTACAATGTTGCTACGGTTTATCTAAAAGTGTTTAAATTGAATATTATTAAAATAAATCTATCCAATATCCATAAAATACAATTTGCCTCTTTTACCACATTGTGGGTAATGGATTTCTCAGATAAAAGCTTTTCATGTTCGTTAAAAGAGAAAAATCATTAAACTCTCAGAAAATATGCAATGAAAAGGCTGTCATGGTGGAGATAGACATGAAAAGATATCTTGGTTAAAACAAGCTTTTCTAATTATCCAATGTAGATGAGTATATAGATGTTGGTTTTAGTAACATGTTTTTGGCTAAGCTCAAATCTAACCTGAATACCATATATAATCGTGGATAGGTTTTTTCAACAAAAATTCTGCCAAAATCATTGTGTTACATAATTCATGGGTAGCCTATGAATTGTATAAGTACTGTAGTTAGAAATTTTGAATTGAAGTTTGTTAAGGAAGATTCAATTAACAGAGGTTGAGTGGAAAATTACCTTTGGCTGTTATAATTATGATTGGCATGTGGTAACCTCTGTTTGTCCCCTGAAACGTGCCAATAGAAAGCATGGGACAGAAATTAATTTTTAGTGAGTTGCCGGCAGTCAGTCACCAAGAGAAGAAGTTCTCTCAAGATGCCACTTCTCATCCACATGGTTTCGGGAACCTTTGGGCTGGGGTTGTTTTTAATAAAGACCAATAAAAAACAAGTCTTGCATATAAATTAAAACAAGAAATGAGCAGACACCTGAACGGAAAAGAAATCAACCCAACAGAAGAAGCCCAAAGGAAGATAGAAGCCAATGAAGTAAAGAATTCATCATCCCCTCATCCTGCCTCTCTCTCGTCAATTATATACTCAGCAGATTAAGCAGGTATATAACAATTGGTGCAATTCAACATAAATGTACAACAAGACTACTTTAATTTTTTCATTAAGTTGCAACAATCAGTGACACGGAATGCATACAATATGCATTTAAAGAAGAATTTTTAGGATTCAATCCTGATGAAGTTCAATTACTATGTGTATGCCTAAATAATTGAACATTTTTTCTAAAATCTTCTATACTGTTTGTAACTGTTGAGTAGATAATTAATGATTTTTTTATTATTGAGTTGACTGTTATGTTTTTTTTATCCAGGATTATAGCACTAATAAATGCAACCCTTATTTTTATATGTTTGCATTATGCATCACAGCTTATGGCAAAGTGTTCTAGATCTAATGTTTGTAACCAAAGTGTGAATATTTGATAAGTCTTATGTTAGAATAAGTTGTGTAATGAGCCAGATTATAATGTAACCTATACGCTGGTCCCCGCAAATAACCACAAATTAGGGATGTGACCTATCCACTATATCCACCTATATATATATATATATATATATATATATATATATATATATATATATATATATAGCAACCATTGTTGCATATATATTTCTACATTAAGTAATGGTGCTTCATATGCAGGCTACTTCATAAAGTATAAGAGAGTAGAGTTTATGTACGTATGTACCCAACCCCTCCACCATTGGCAGGATGCAACACACATTCAATCTTTAAGTAGAATACTGCTTATTTGAATTCAGAATTTTCCTACTCCTAGATTAGTTGTCTTGCCAAGGCTACAGAACCGAGTCTGTCCTACTATTTACCTATAGTTGGGGAAAGACGGATTCATTCCTTTTCTAAGACTATTGATGCAAAGGGAAATGCAAAAAGGCTCATTTAGGATTTGAACTTGGTATGCCAGTTCCATTTCCATGATAGGCAAAATAGTGTTGTGTACATTATTGTCAAACTTACTACAATGATATAATCCCCAATTTACAAAGTATTTTACAGTTTTGCTTGGTTTGGTTGGGTTTCTTTTGTTTAATGGCATATCAATCTTGGTGAGTTATTCAATGCCAATGCTACAACTTGTAGAAGAACAGTAGTGGTACTACTTAACCCATAGCTGTGAAGATAAGGTTCATACCCTTCTCAAGGATATCAATCCGAAAGTGAACATAATAGAGTGACTGGAGTTTGAACTCACTTGCTATGATGTCAGAGTCTAACACATTAGCCACTACACCATAGTGACTCTCCTCTATTGGACTGATGAGAAAACAATATAAAATATGTTATAAAATTATCTGATGATAGTTCTATCAAGGATCATATTAGTCTGTAACCCTTTAGTACCTAGGCCCCAGACTGCTCAGCCACGAGGATCTTGTCCTCTGACAATTTGGGTTGCTACCCATGCCAACAGGTGGGAGGTTCAGTCAGCGTACTCTACAGCCTCACCCAACAGGGCAGCTTTGGGCAGTAATTATAAATAGTAGGTTTATAGATATTGATAATAACTCATCACATTAATATTGAACCAGAGTGAATGATTTTCTTTCTGTAGGTGGAAGTTTTCCTCTTTCTAATTGATCTAAATGATTGTGTATCTAAAAAGCCTGCAAACAAACATCTTATTAAAGACTAATGTTCCTTTATGCCCCTCTGTTCACCAAGTGCAATCTGTACATTGTTTATGTTTTGCCTTCTATATATATAAGCCTTGTTAAATAGACTATTAGTCAAATATTACTAAGTGGAATTGATGTCCACAATGCTAAGCAGTTCTTGAATGAACAAATTGCATACCTGGCTTTGATCCAATGTTAGCATATATTAGTAGAAAAGAAGCTGGGTGCACCAAGAAAATGGGTTCTATCACACAATTACTGCATATATAAACTAAAGACATGTTTAATCTATTGTTGTTCATGCATAATACATAAAGCAATTATCAAGAAAAGAAATGGTTAGAGAAGCAGACAGGAGGCTTAGAGGTTTAGATGCAAATTGTAAGGGTCAGGATATTTGATTGTCTGGGGAAAGTTGTTCATCAGATTTGACAAAAGAATAAGTTTGTTTACCTGCTGAGATAAAAGGTAATGGAACTAGATATAGTTGGTGAGGGTTGGTGGTATGTATTTACGAACCCCTCAGCATGAGCAGGATGTGACACAAGGTCAATTTTTTAAGCAGAGTTTAACAGCCTTTAATTTTTTCCTTCTCTTAGACCAGTTTCCATACCTAGGTTAAAGAATCCATTCTACCTTACTATTTGCCTATAACTAAAGGAAGAATAGTTGGATTTATACCTTTCCCAAGGGTATTAATGCTATGTGAAATGCAAACTGCTATATCCAGGATTTGAACTCATGTTGCTGTGTCCATTTCTTACAACAATAACTAATACATCACAAGCACTTCCTAAAATAGTAGGTGTTAAAGAAGATAGTTTAGTTGAAACCCCACTCACCAAGGACCAATATTAGCATTAGTATATCTGTGATATACTAACACTGAACACAACTGAAGGAAAGTCAAAGTAAATGCATTTGTATATACAAGAACTTTTAACCTTTTATAGGCATAATATACATACCAATGGTATTAAGAAGAAAGAATATATAAACATGTCCCAACAAATAGAAATATACACATATTGTTCTATTAACAAGCAGTATGTGGAAGGGGTACAAAAATGAAAAAAGTTTACTTGATGAGACTCTCCTCTAAAATTAAAAAAAAAATAGCCATATCGCTTTACTGTTCTTTGAAAGAGTCAGAGATGTCTCTTCTTTTTAGAGAACAGAGACAAAAAAGATTGGTAATGGGTTTCTGTGACTATTACGATTTTGCTGGTCATCCTACACTGGTGTGTCCATGTGTATGTGTCCACAGAAGAACGTCACTGAACAACCTACCATATTCTACATTAGTTGGAGGTTTATGTATATGATAATGTATATCTACAGGTATTTTGAATTTGAATGAGATAAAATTTATAGCAATATTAGATGTAATAAGATGTAATACATGGCAAATTTTCAGTACTATTAGACAGCTGCAAAAAGCAAAAACCTTTCATCAAAAAGTAAAGTATAAATATATAGACCACCCCTACACCCCTAACCCCCCAAAAAAACAAAAAAACAAAAACATGCTTTTCATTTAAGTTGATGTGATGGGATACAGAACAAATTATCTTGATTGTCCGAGTTTCTGCTATTAAGGATAACATCTACAACAAACACAGAAGGAAGCAGGTTGATACATTATTTTCCTCATCAATAAACAGAAATGCCTCACAGGAGAAGGCTGGACTGTTGCCAAGGTTACCTGCACAATTGCTAATGGTGCTTGCAGTCAATGATGCCTAAGATCAAACAGGCAACACTGTCCATTACTACATGATATCATCATACAAGATGGCTGACCTCATTTCCTATCAAACAAAGCAATGCAATAATTGTACAGGCAGGTAAAAGATACACCCAGGGATGTATTGAGATGCATTGGCAGTGATGTACTATGGGTTCATTAGGTGTTTTGTGTTTCACAATATCAGACATCCATTTCCTGGGTGATCTAGGCCAGATCTATAAAGTCCCATTCTTGTAGAATTTGAACATAGTTCAACTCACTATATGCACAGTCATCTAGGGTTTCTCTCTGGTGCCTCTGTAGCAGACCTGAGAGTTGTTGGTATTTGATATCCATAAATGTTCTGATGTTTGGGACTGAAAGGTTTGGCAATACATTTTTATGAATATTTCAGTAAAATAGTCCTTTTTACACCCATTTTTTAAAAAATGCTTATTTTGGGGGTAAAAAAAACCCAAAATATTTTCTGTGTACCT
Source organism: Doryteuthis pealeii (assembly GCA_023376005.1). NCBI lineage: Eukaryota > Metazoa > Mollusca > Cephalopoda > Myopsida > Loliginidae > Doryteuthis > Doryteuthis pealeii. Next base: position 121,340,992 of record CM042139.1, read on the forward strand.
GGAAATATGATTGTTTGGGAGTCTTACTCCCCTGCTGGGGATATAGTCAGCATTTTCTAAGCTCTGCAGTTAGGGTTGTAGAGATAAGAATAATTATCTTCCATTGGATTGTGGGTGTGGCTTCCCATTTCATGTGTCCATTGGTCACATGATAATTTAGCTCCTTAAAACTTCCTATTTGACCCCCCTTCTTTGAAAGGGATAAGAACTATTTATTTTTGGTCCTCTTTTATGGAACAAAAAGAACATGTTTCTCAGTTAGTTCATAGAACAGAATAGAGACAATTGTCTTCAACTTTCTCACCATTTATTACACCTCACCATGAAAACTATGGAAAGCACAATAAGTCTTTTCAACCATTTTCTGGTGCCTTTTCGTTACACTCTGTTTATTCATGGAACATTATGTACAATTAATTTGTTTGGGACATATGTAGTTGTTTCATGTTGTATAAATAATCAAAAATTCATATGTACATTGTTCATACCAGTTAGTTGTTTGTCTTTTCTCACCAAATATTCCATGTTAGTGTATCTATGGATGCACTAATGCATGACAGGGAGCTAGTGCTAGTTATAAACTAATAACCACTATTCTTATAGGGTGGAAGAAAAATTGAAAAATCTGCATTGAATTTGAAGAAGTTATTATTGAGATCTTTGTTTATTTCATTATAAAAGTATAGACAAAAAAAAAAGAACGAACTGTATTTATTGAATAAACGTAACAATCTGAAAGAGAATTGAATGTGGTTGATTTAAAGCAAGATTTACTGACGATTTGCTGCCATATTTTATTTCGAGTAAAGAATCATTTTCTAGGCGAAAACTTTGTGGGTGGTACGTTCTTTGATATTTTCTGGGAAGCTGGCACAGCATGTTATTTCAAACTTTAAAATTGCAGCACTATAAATATTTGAGTTATGATAAAGGTCAGGCATTGAATGTCAGTTTTTCTGACAAACATTTTCTATGAGAATAGTGGTATAAACATTGAAGTAAAAGTCCCCAACTGTGTCAGTATATAACACAAATGATTCTCCTCTATTCATACCAGGTGAAAAAAATTGTTTTCAAAATTCTTAACCTTTTCACTGTGAAGTTATTGTGAAATTCCTGGTGCTGTTTCATTTATAGTTAAATTTCATACTACGAGGGTATGTCAAAAAGTAATGCCATTTCGTTTAGGACAGGTATAATTACCAACACAAGAACATGTATCATACATCAAAATGCAAGATGGTCCTCTGTGGATCACATCCCTACTTCTCCACATAGTCACTGTTTCTCTCAATAGCAATGCTCCACCTTCGAATGAGAGCATGTATCCCTGCCCCGTAAAATTCTGTTGACTGTTCTTTGAGCCAATTCTTCACTACAGACTTCACTTCCTTGTCACTGGAATAATGATTGCCTCTCAGACCCTTTTTCATGGGGCAGAAGAGATGATAGTCTGAAGGTGCTAAATCTGGTGAGTATGGAGGATGTGGTAAAGTTGTCCAACTGAATGGGGCAATTTTCTCCCTTGTCCTGATGCTTGTGTGTTTGGTTGAACATTGTCAAACAGGAGGAGAACATTGTCGATTGGCAAGTTGGATCTTACTCGTCGGATTCTTGCTCTGATCCTTGTTAGGGTCTCAATGTAGGCTTTAGATTTATAAAAAAACTCAACATGAAATAAAGAAAATGGCATTACTTTTTGACTCACGCTCGTATGTTTCATCTGCTAGTGTAATGGTTGTCAAGCAAGGCTAGCAGATCATTTTTAGTGAGTTTGATTCTCACTGGGTGTCTCATATTTCTGATCTTATGTTTGTTTTTTTGTTGTGTAATTGGACTTCTGCAGGTTTATCTTCTTTGTTTAATGGCCTATCACTATAATCAATTTTCAAACTCTGACAAAAAATCAAAAAATCAAATAAATAAACTGAGTTTGTCACTACTAGAATAGGCTCAGTGATCATCCTCCACACAATAATACAACAACCAACATTACGTTTTTAGTTTTGTCTGACATTGTTTATATTGTGTAATGCCTGAAAATAAATCATTGTCTTCTTGTTCTTTTTATTGCTCTTCTTCATAGTATATGAGTAAAGTCACTAGAGTTACCTATTGTCAGTATCAGCCAAACAGTAAGGGAGTTTATCCACTTTTCACTGTCATTAGACCAAGAAGATTGTTTTGCTGGGATGGAGTGCCTCACCTACAGTCTACCACGTTAGCCATTATGCCACGATGACTCCCTTAACTTCTATGGGGGAGGCACTATTATTTCTGGACACTACTTTTTTCCTTATTTAAGGAATTGACTTTCAATCTGTTTAGTTGACTTATAGTTTGCTTATCATGTACAGGTTTTTGTTTTAATAAAACATTAAGCAGGGTCGGTGTAAAATTATTTGACACCCTAAGCAAGCCTTTAGATACATGTCCCCATGAAAGATTTGATAAGCTAATGTAGGTACAGCAACCTATTAGTAAATTGTTTCTAACTCCCAAAATGCCATTGATAGCATAATTTACATCTTGCGGCTTTATTACTTCATCCATACAAATAAACAATTATTTTTATTACATTAAGTGGTAATTTATGAGGAAGTGCATCCCGGTCTCCTCCCTCAAAATTTGCTACCCGGTGACTATTAAAATAACGACCCAACTCAGTCTATTCAAAACTATCCATCTTCATATCTATCTATCTATCTCAATTTGTTCATATTTATCTATATTACTTTAAATACTAAGATTTTTTTTATTCATGTTTGTTTAATGTCTTGTTTTTACGACAAAAAAAGATGCGAGCACCCCCCCAATACATTTACTTGTCGAAAATATCTATCTCCATTCGTTCATATCTATCTATATTATTTTGTTTGTTTATCTATCTATCTCAGTCTATTCCAAACTATATATCCATCTTCATATCTAAACAAGAATTATGATAAATTACGATAAATAAACAAGAATTACGATGATCTGGGGTTGTTATTTTGATAGTCACCGGGTAGCAATTTTTGAGGCAGGAGACCGGGACGCACTTCCTCATAAATTACCCATTAAGTCAATAAATCCTTGATGTAAATGTCAAGGAAACAGTGTCCACTACAGTTTTTCCATCATTATTGATTTTTGTGGTGTTTCCAGATGTTGGCATCCTAGGCGATCATCTAGTTCACCTAAAGGGTACCAAAAAATCGAGTGGTTGAATTAGTGAGCAAAATACTGAATCTGTTTTTTGTTAAAAGTGTGTATTTACAGGATATTACAGGGTGTCTAAAAAAAAATTGATATCATTTGAGATATGCATATTGGTTGTTTCAGAAAAATTGATATCCTTTCATAATCTAATAACTTGACCAATTCTTATTCAAATGATCTCAAATGTTAACAGCATTTGTAGAAATGACTCAAAATTCTATGTTTAATATCTAAAAACCTTTTCTTTTCTAGTGAATATCATTTCTATAACAGAAAAGAAAAAGATATAAAACATTGAACATAGAATCTTGAGTTACTTTTACTTTTGCTGTTAAAATTTGAGATCATTTGAATGAGAATTGGTTAAATTATTAGATTATGAAATGATACTAATTTTTCTGAAACACCTTGTATATGAATAAGCATTTTCCTGACCTCCCACCAGACTGGATTGACAGAAGGACTTTTTAACATGGGAAGCCGCACACAAACCAAAGCTCATACAATGTGCAGTGCAAAAAATGCATGATCCCTTCAGTATTCCCCTTTTTGGGTACCTCAGGCACCAGGCAATAAATCCAGCCCTGCTCCTTTTAGCAGGTGCTGCTTCGGGAAATTTGATTTATCTTACTAGTCAAGAAGCTGAAGCTACTGGACACAGGTCTCAAAGCTGGGTAAGTATATAAGTATGAGAAAGAACATTTCTGGAATCTATAATTGTCATTGTGTTATATACCCCTTTACATCAGGTATATAAATGGTGAGAGGAGAGAGAAGAGAGAGAGGAGAGAAGATGGGTTCTTACTTTTCTGCTTGTTCTTACTTTGTCGCTGCCATCTCCTTTGGGCTGAGTCTTTCTCTAAGCTGGGTATCTGCTCATTTCGTGTTTGTAATAAATAAGCAAGACTTTGTTGTTTTTTTAGACATCTATTCTTGATTGCAAAAACCCCAAGCCCAAAAGGGTTTTCTATTATGGTGAGAAGCTGGCATCTTGAGAGCAAAGATCCTAACATCTGCTCCTGTTGACTAATGGCTGAAATCTGCTCACTAAACCTAATTTCTCTTCTCATGCCTTCCCATTGTGGAAGTCAGGGACGAGGTCCTTACCTGCCAATAATAACTATAATGGTTAACAGTAACTTTCCATTTCTCAGATTTTGAATCTTCAACGAACTTCAATTCAAAATTTAGCCAAACTTACATACATAATTTGCAGGCTACCTACGAATTATGTAACAATTGCAAGTGTTGAAAAACCAGAGAAAAATTGGAACTTTAATTTTTTTGGGGGGATAATCTTTTCTACATAGACATCTTAATAATAAATTTGTGTAAAACAACATTATACAATGCAAATAAGAAGTAAAAGAGTTAATAAAGAGAATCTGTAGATTTATTGCGAAAATGACAGCTGTTTTTATGGTGTGCTTGTTTTTTCTTTTGGCAAACTAAAATCTTTAAATCTGGTGTACGTCCTCTTGTTTAACCTATTTCTTAGAATTTGCTTATATTTGCATTTTAATTAAAACAAAAACATCCCTATGACAAAAAAATCCTATTAAGTGTACACTTATTATTACTTAGCACTATATTTCAAATCAGTTGACAGCATTATCGAAAAAAAAATGACAAGGGAATAAAACTTCTTCTCATTGTAAACACAAAATCAAAAAAACATTGTTTTAGCTTGTAAAGAAAACATTCAACATCATTTTGAGATTTTTTATCTGTAATGTTTTATAAAATATATTTTATAAAACATTACAGAGAAATGATCTAATTAATCTTGGTTTACATGAAGAAATATTGAGCATGTGCAAAAGTTTCAAGCATCCTCTTCTCTAATAATAAATGTGAATGTCAGTATGTCACATTTTTTCAACTTTACTCCGCTGTAGCCCAACATATCATACCATTTTAGAATCAGGCCAACTTTATGAGAAAATTAAAAACATTCTGGGCAAAATCTGGACCCGCAATCCAGAAATTTTTGATTCCCAAGTTTTAATTACTGCGATTGTTTTCAGTGATTTTTTATGTGATTATTTGCGACCAATTTTGATAACTTGGAAATAAATTTGGGAATAATCAAAATTAATTGTGAAATCCAGTAAAAGTCACCTATGAAATAGAAATAATTGTTTGTATGGAAAGTAAATACCTATGTACATCAAATTGTCTTTAAATAAAGTGGCAGCAGAGGAATTATCGTTGAACTTTTAAAAGGCGAGCTTAAATATTATTGCAATACTTGAATAGACAAATTATATAAAATTTAATATTTACTCAATGCATGAAGTTTCATTGTTGGGTCCAATCAAGAGCCCTCAGTATGAGCTATCTTAATTGCCGCCTGATAGGGTGGCTTTTAAGCTAGTGATTCATAAAACTTTTCCACATGCAAACAAAAATATATGATTTATGTAAGGTGACTTTTTTTTATACAGGAAATTTCTATCTTTAAAAATCTACTTATGGAGTCTGACTTTAGACAACTGTGTAGGCATGTCTACAGGATTAGGTTTATGTGAATCTCAGTAAATTGAAGAAATTCCATGGTGCTTTGCAAATGGAATATTGTAAAATGATAAAAAAAATTACATATAGAGAGATGAAAGCAGAAAGACAAGCTAGAAAATATGCAGTAGCTGAAAAAGCAAGAAAAGGGAAGAACTTAAAAAAAATTCATCTCTATGTATGAAATTATTTTTGGACCATATGACCTTTGGCAATTTTGATTCGTGGGGACATTTTTTCCATTTACACTGTCAATATCCGGTTAATTGTTAACAGACGATTTTTAGAGTTTTTTTTTAAATTATAAAACTAACCCCTAACCCCTAACCCTAACCCCTAACCCTAACCCCTAACAAACAACTGGATTTTTTCGGTGTAAATGAGAAAAGTGTCCCCACGAGTCAAAATCGCAAAAGGGGTGCCTTATGGTTATATGGTCCTTATTTTTATTATTGTTTGTTGTTATGCCTTCTTGAGCATCTCTCTTTTTTAAATCAACCTTAAAAAAAAGTCCTCAGTATGGCATCCAATGTCTGCACATAGCTGTTGTATGTAAGGTTTTACTGGTCAGCCAACACTGGTGTGTCCATGTGTAGGTATCTGCATGAGAACATCACTTATGAGTTCGTCCTTACTTCTCCAGCATTGCCCAGCATGTCTTTTTTGTCTTGGATGGTTTTTGTGATCAGAGGTAAATGATTGTGTAGTTGATTTTTTTTGGTGCTACTTCCTGGATTTTTTCAAAATACCACACAGCATCCTTGTGTAGTTCCTATCAAGTTTTTTCTCCGAGTGTTTCATTATAGTCCAAGTGGTGCAGAAATACAGTAGTACTGATATGGCTACTGCTTTGAAGAAATCTCGTTTTATCTTAGAGAGATCAGATTTGCATACAATTAATAATCTGTCCATAGCAGTCCATGATTTTCATAAGTGTATATTGACATAGCTTTCTGTGTATAAGACATTGCTATCTAGGTATGTGAACTGGTCTACAATATCCTTATCCAGATCAAATTTTGTTTTGTAAATTGGTTGAATGTCTGGGTGCAAAATTGTATTATCAAACTAAATCCTGTTTCCATCTGTGGTAAGTAACGTCTGCTGAGTGGCATATGGTTGGTATCAACCTAACAGTGATAGAGACTATCTCCTTTTCACTAGTGCTAGACCAGGAAGTTTCTTTTGCTGAGGTAGAGCGCCACACCTACCATCACATTCCTGATTTTTTACCACATAGCTCAAATTATCAAAGCTGTACTACTTATGTGCTGGTATCGAACCTGGAAGCTTGTGATTCTTATGCAGATGCTCTATTGATTGAGCTAAACTGGTTAAACGATACTTCCCATTTATGTCTAGCATTGTGTTTGTTATAGATATTATTTGACAAATGTATCTCCTTTTGGTCAATATGGTTATCAAATTCCTGTATTTAGTTTTAAAAATCTATTTGTGATATAAATCTGTTTTTTTTTTAATTTTTAAATTTTTAAATTTTTATTCCTATTCAATCTGGTTGTTTGTTATCTTTATGAATGAGCAATTTTTAAAAAATCACTTCTTTCATGATTATGTTTTTTAGCTATTAAAATAAAGCCATTTTCAGCCCTGAAACTGGTAACAACCTTAAACTTTGAAATTGCAAGTAGTGGAATATAAAGGGGGGGGGGTATAAAAGGGAGTAATCACTATTGAGATTTAAAAAGATTTTTTGTTTTAAATTTAAAAAAATATTTCTGAAATGTCTGTTCTCTATTTATGCAATTATGTTCACCTTTGGACTAATATGTTTGAGAAAGGTATGAGCCCCCCCCCATATCCCCCAGCAATGGGTTAAATAGTACCACTACAATTCTTCTACAAGGATAGCTTTGGCATTAGATAACCCATGAAGGTTGATATACCATTAAACAAATAAACCAAACCAAATCCCATTTTTTAATCATTTATTTAATTTAAAACACCTGAAATATTTCCTTTACTTTCCAATTTATGAGAAAAAGAAAAAGAAAACAAGAAATATAAACATTCCCCCTTTTTTTTAATTGGAAAAAATATCAAGATGGAAGTACAATATAATAAAATCTTAATTTAACTGTTTTATTTACTCTCCTTTTTTTTTTAGATTTAGAGTATTACAATGTGAACGAACTATGATCCCCCCCCTCTCTCTCTCTCTATTTCCTCTTCTTTTCTCTCTCTATTTCCTCTCGCCCAATCTTCTCTTGCTCTTTTTCTTTCACATTTCCCCCATCTCTTATTTTTTTATTTTGTTGAAGATGAATGAATCTGTAAATTCAAAGAATTATAAAGAAACATTTGATCTGTTTATTCATTTAATTTGAAAATAACACCTTAAACTCCAGTGCATTGTGGCTAACATGCTAAATAGGGACATTGTAGTAATTTCTTTTTTTTTTTTCATGAAACAACTGAAATGGAAATATTCACCAGCTGTTCTCACTTATTGAACCAAGATCTAACCCTAAGCTAATTTCATGGAACTGAGCATTAATCACAAATGAAACATAACAAATATCTTCTTTGTTAAAACAATACAAAAAAGTTTGCTTAACTCCTTATTTAAAAAAATGTGGTTATTTAGGTTCAACTCAGTACAGTTTGTGGGCATATGATCTTTGTGTATCTCTTTATTTTATACTTGTAAAATATGCAGTAATAATTTAGTTGGTCGTAGTGAGCAGTCCCTCTTTTCTAGTGAAAAGAGAACATCAATTTATTTTTTTAGGATTGGAGCTTGTGTGCCTCTTTGGTTCAACTCTGCTGTATCTATTCATATTCTCTCCTCACTAGTAATTAACTGTACCCATCTTATGTTATACTATACTCTATATTATTATACTAGTTGCCCTTGTAGGATAACAAATTAACACCAGTAATGTACAAGTCTTATTATTTTGAAAACCACAAAATAATCAAATGATCGACAATATTCATTATAATTTAATTTTTTGCCACTAAATAAACAAATAAATATATTGTATATATATTATATCAAATTAATCCCAGTAATGTACAAACCTTTTAATAATAAAATAAGTATAGGATGGACATAATTAAAAATAAAAAGATTAAAAAAAAAAATTTCAGGATTTTTTAAAGATGAAGTTTGTTTATGTCTTTTGTTTGGTTAAAGAAATAATTATTTCCTATTTAGACATTGATGTTTTACATTTTATACAGAGGTAAGATCTGACCTTTGAACTTTATCTTCCAAAATACAGGGGAACCTAAAATATTGGCCACATAGGCAAAAATGAATATTTCTACTTATTTTAATAATAATGATACAATAATTTTAATCAATAATATCTTAAAAACTTCTCGGTTTTTAAAATCATTCTGAAAATTTCTCAAGGAATGCCTGGTTCTAAGGATATCCTGCAGAAGAAGAAAAACAGATTAATATTTCTTCTGTATCCAGACTTTTGGCTTACCCTTTATAATGGATTTAATTTAGGCAGAGTTAATTTCTAAAGTTGTTTAAAAAAGCTTAGCAGAACCTCCCTATTTTCATAAAAAGGAGGGTTGGGATGGCTGTCCTGACACTTTTGAGAGCTTAAAATATTACACTGCTAAACAAATTTCTAATCTTGAGTTAAATTTACAATTTGAAAAGTTTTTATCTGTTATTAGCTGTTCTCACTATAGAAAAAAAATCTTGCACCTCTTTTTATAAAAAAATAAGAATAAATCAACACTATTCTAACTAAGAGCTAACTATAAACATTTATTGACTATGAGTAAAAATCAGAATGGGATTACATCTCTTGATTAATTGGGGACACAAGAGTTAATTACCACCTGTGTCTCCAATAGCAGCTAGGTGGCATGGCCATCAGGATTATAAAAGAAGAAGCAACAAATTTAAAATTCTCTTTCACTCTTCTGGTCTTGAGAGAAGTAACAATACACCAATTGCATTCTTGTCCATGGACAGGGGGCTTTGCATCACAGCAACCTCATGTCACATGAACATGATAACATTCTTAACATATAAGTCTTTACACTTTCCTTTTTTCTAGCTACATATCAAGGACTCAACACTTTCTCTACTAAAGGCTCCTTTTCATATTAGAACATTCTGCCCATACAACTCTGCATAACCTCTTCCTTGTATCTCATTATCATCTTTGAATTTTATTCTGTTAAGTTTGTTCAGGCAATAGAATATTCTTTTCATTATTTTGTTGGGAAGGATTTTCAACCAACTATTGTTCTTCTACAATCAGGTTAGTTTGTATGCATATGGTCTTTGTAAATTTATTTATTATTTTGTTCCAGGCAATGCCAGGAAATTCTACTAATTGTATGATATTGCTTAAGAAGTAAGCTTAAATGATTTTATCTAAGATTAGTTCATTAAAATCACAAAAAGACCAGGATGCCTTTGGTCTGAGAACATGTTGTAATCGATATATTAAATCTTTATTTCATTTATTATTGAGCAACCAAATATATATATATATATATATATATATATATTTGGTTGCTCAATAATAGATAAAATAAAGATTTAATATATCGATTACAACATGTTCTCAGACCAAATGCAGCCTGGTCTTTATATATATATATATATATATATATATATATATATATATATGTATGTAATATTATGCAAAAATTGAAAAACACAATTTCATAAACAAGTAATGTTTATTTCACCTACACTGCAGTGTTTTCAATCTGTTTCAATAGATCTTCATCAGGGCTTTCATTAGTTTGAAGAAAAAATAAATGTATCACAGAAAATAAGAAATCTGTGAGACTCTTTTGTTTTATGGTCGGTCAGTCTATTTAAACACGAGTGTTCGTGGATTTTTAAAATGTATACAGACGCCGGAACAAAACGACTGTCATAGATTTTTAAAAATCCATGAACGCTTGCATTTCATCAACAATTTTAAATAGACTGACTGACCATAAAACAAAAGAGTCTCGCAGATTTCTTATTTTCTGTGATACATTTATTTTTTCCTCAAACTAATGAAATCCCTGATGAAGATCTATTGAAATAGATTGAAACACTGCAGCATAGGCAAAATAAATATTACTCATTTATGAACTCGTGTTTTTCAATTTTTTCATAGTATTACATACTGTCGGATTCACTTCCACTTTTTCTTCACACACACACACACACACACACACACACACACACACACATATATATATATATATATATTTATATGTTGTTGTCATTGTGAAGTCCATGTATGCTTCTTTGTTGGTATATCTGATGAGTCTAATTTTCAATATTCATATATATATATAATATATATATATATATATATGTCTATAATATATTTTGGGGATTTAGTGTGAAGCATGGGTAAAATGTGAAATAAATGAGAAACTGAGTTGCATGTTATGTGCTAAGTTACATTTTGTTTCATCCAATATTTTGAGAGAGTGATCTTTCTTTTACAAGGATTTTTTTTACTCTCTCTCTCTCTCTCTCTCTCTCTCTCTCTATATATATATATATATATATATATATATATATATGAATGGTCTGAAAAAGATAAGTTAGAGAAGAGTTCTCTTCTCAGTAAGATTTCAAAGAGAGAGAGAGAGAGAGAGAGAGAGAGAGAGAGAGAGAGAGAGAGAGAGAGAGAGAGAGAGAGAGAGACTCATTCAACATTTTTACTTTTTGGAACAGATTAAACTAAAGCTTTTTGCTGCCAATTTAAAACCACATATATGATTGATATCATAATTTTTAATAGTCTGATGATATAATTAACTGTGATTTTTTTCTCTTACATTTCTACTAATTAGTGTATTGATGGGACATCTTTTCATAATGCAATGACAAGCAAGCCATTATTGCAAATCAATTACTACAGATTGGTCTTCATTGGTTGCCCAATACTTGTGCAAAACTAAGCTTATTTTTTAGAGCAACTTACATAGTGTAATGGTTAACAAGTCAGAATGGCAGATTTACACTGTCTACCTTATACTTCTGACCTTGTGTCACACTAATTTAATCTTAGTAAATGATGGGAGCTGACGGTAAGTATGGCGCTCCACCCCAGAAAAATACTTCCCTTGGTCTAGTGCAAACGAAAAGGGGATAGATTCCCTTAAAGTTAGGCTGATAGTGACAATAGGCCAATCTACAGGCTTTAATTTTCTATTAGAAATATAAGTATATTCATATCTTATTATAATGGAGATTGTGTGTTTTTCTGTCTGTAACCGAAACTATATTACTATTCAAGTAACAATTCCCTTACGTCACATTCTATAGGATTTTATTTTTATTTAAACCGC
>CM042139.1:121360515-121400515 GCA_023376005.1 Doryteuthis pealeii
TGTATGTTTTTTTTTTAATTAAGCGTATTTATTTGGTGAGAGTTAACTTATAACACAAGCTAAAAGTGTGTAATTTGATTAAATCATGGCCCTCTGTTTACTATATCGATTGTGTAAATCACATTGTCTGCCAAACACCAGTTTTTGGACACGGAGTACATGATAAAAAAAACCCAAACAAAAAAACAAAAAACAACAACAAAAATGCACAAACAAAAAACAACAACATATTTAACTGGTCACTACAATTGTAAATTCTGTAATGAATGTGTCCTTTCAAGATTTTCTTGTCAGTTGTCTGTTTAAGAAAAATCAGTCCTATTTCTGAATATACTTAATTCTTTCTTTTCTTTGACTTTTACTGATTACTAGCAAGAATATGCGCCCTCTGAGCATAAATGTTTAAGTTTTAATGTAATGAAATATGTTAAATTAGAAAGAATAACGAAATTAAATAAGAACGCATATAAAAAGATTACACATATCTTAATTATATCTTAATTGGTTGCTATATAAAATCACCACCATGTTTTCTTTTTTTGGGGGAGGTTTTTTTTTATTCCTCTGCAGTGGATGCAGTGATAGTATTTTAAGCCCCGTCCACAGGGCGATAAAAATCTGAAAATGTTCCTTATTTTCTTTCATTTTCAATGTTAAACATCAACCAACGAAAGTACGCTGATAGATGAGGATACTTATTTTATGTTTTTACCCAACCCCTCCGCACAAGCAGGATGTGACACGAGGTCAATTTTTCTGCCGAATTTAACAGGTTTTACTTCTCCTCGATCAATTGTCATATTAAGGTTAAAGAGTCCAGTGTACACTACTATTTTACCCATAACTGGAAGGAGAAGGGGTAGATTTCCAAGGGTATTAATGAAATGCATCAAGCCTTATTCAGGATTTAAACTCGTGCCTCCGTATCCATTTATCGTTGACATCGAGTCATCCTGATGTGATTTCCAATTTCAACTGAAAATCTTTGAAGATGTAAACGTGTCACAATTTGGTGTAATTGTTAACGAGCTAGGCTAAGCAGACAGTTGTCAGTGAATTCGATTCTCACTGAGCACCTTCATACTTCTGGCCTCGTGCTGAACTAGTCTCAGCTTACGATTGGATGTCACTAGATTCGAGAAGACATTCCAAGGCTTTTCATTAATGAAACTTGAGAGAAAAATTGGTTAGTACAGGTTAGCTCAGTCGGTAGAGCGTTCGACTAGAAACCACAAGGTTCCTAGTTCGATACCGGCCCTCGCCAACTTAGCGCCAACTCAGCGCCAACAGAGCATATGTCGCAATGTGTCGCAATTTGGTGTAATGGCTAACGAGCTAGGCTAAGCAGAGCGTTTTCAGTGGATTCGATTCTCACTGAGCACCTTCATACTTCTGGCCTCGTACTAAACTGGGCTAAGCGTAGGATTGAATGTCACCGGATTTCGAGATGACATACGAAGGCTTTTCATTAATCAAACTTGAGAAAACTATCTTTTAATACCGGTAGAGCATTCTATTTCTGCACAGCGTATTCCCCATCATCCAGCAAATGCCTTGGCAGCGGTTTCTATGAGGTTTCTTGTTTTGCACAATTCTCATGGCAATCATATATAAGACACGTAGAAAAAAAGCGCCATTTTGTTGATGCCCCTGTCCATTCTGGTGAAGTCGCACACATTCAAGATTAGCTGGCAAGAAATAAGATTGTTTTTTTTTTGTCAGTTAGCACAGGATGAGTAATTGAGAAATACTGTTTCTGAAAGCTTGGCTTCATTGAATGTTTTAATATACCTTTATGAAACACTACACATTGTTGGTAATCATTTCCTTCCTTATTTATAAAACAAAGCAAATTTGATGTATGAATCACTGTATGGTATTTTTTTAAACCACAGGATTCCATAATTACCTGAGGTGAAAAAGTAAATAATTCAGTAGGTAGTTGGCTGAATATACGAGAAAGCTCATTGTTATCCAACAGCAGACAAAAAACAAACGCACCCCCCCAAAAAAAATCAACAAAAACAAAACAAAAACGAAACAAAACAATAGAAATACAGACAGAAGAAGAAGACCAATAGTAGATCTTATTAGTAAGCGCATTTAATTGTCTGTGCTGAACACTAAGACTATCAGAATTAGTATACTAAAACAGAACACCAAATACATACAAGCTTGGTTGGTTGGTTGGATTTTATGGAATGTCAAAACTTGGGTTATTTTATGCCGAAGACGTTTTGTTTTATTCATTCTTGTTGGGTATTCAATTTTTAAAAAACTCATTTTTTTTATTGTATTATTTGGATTATTGTCCTCATCTTTATTGTTATCTGTACAACGTTTCGGCGATGTGCCCTCCGGCCTTCTTCAAGTCCAATTGGACACATGACGTAGTGGATATAGTCGTTGAGTTAATACAGTTCTAAGTGACAGTTATCTCTAGGCTGCAGGTCAATCCTGGTCAAGGGTGACTGTAACATAGAATAATAATTGACACAGCTTAAAACTTGTACCCAGTCATGGTTAGCGGAATGAGAACAGGATATTTCCGTGGATTGAATAAAGGGTTGGGTTCAAAGTTCCATGAAGGCTCCCGATTACGACAAGAAGGTTCTCGAGTTCGAAAGGAGGATCCCGAGTCCGACAAGAAATACCCGAAGAAGGCCGAATGGCACATCGACCGAAACGTTGTACAGATAACAATAAAGATGAGGACAATAGTCCAAATAATACAACTTATCAAGCCTCATCTCAAAAATTAAGAGAAATAATTTTTTGATATGTTCAACCCATAGATGGGGCCCTAACAGGTCCTAACACTATATTCAAGAGTGCTATTATCCAGGGCTTTTGGGAAATTCTTATTTGGAGGCACAAGAAAAACATTATGAGACTTAGGAATATTGTTGTTTTTTTAATGAAATTGGAAAAGACGAAATTGTAAAAAAGCAATTTTAATCCGACTTAATCCATCCGCTTTCATCACCCGCTGACTTAGATCTATAAAACGTATATAATATTCTACATATTCAACCCATAGTTCGGCGGGGCTTAGTATATGCTGACTGTATCCCCTGTATACCTTGGAATGAGAGCTCATCGTCACGACCAGGTGATATTTATTTGCTTTTGTATGTAAATCAGCAATCTCTATCAGTAAATATACTAACGATATTAGCATAACTGGTTGAGTGGATCTCATCGATAGCTATGAGGTCACTGTTTCTATATTTATGTTATTAAAAATAAAGGTGCAAGGGTTTGATATTTTTTTGCATAATTGCTTTTTAGATTGAAGAATAGAATTACAAGGTTGGAACAATTTTGATGAGAAAGCATACGAGCCTTATACCCCCTCCCCCAAAATTGATTCAATATTATTAGTTTAATTGATAATAAAAATGACTCTGAATTTGTTTGGATTTTTGAGCTGATCCTTGGACACATGGCGCAACGGATATAGGAGATGAGTTAATACATTTCTAAGTAATAATCATCTGTAGGTTGCAGGTTCAATCCTGACCAAGGGCGATAATAACATAGAATACTTAAAATAGATTAACACTCGTACCCGGTCATGGTTAACGGAATGAGAGCAGTCTACCCCGGTGGATTGAATGAAGGGTTCGGTTCGAAGTTCCGTGAAGGCTCGAAAAGAAGGTTCCCGAGTTCGAAGAGAAGGTTCCCGAGTTTGAGAAGGTTCCCGAATTCGACAAGAAACACCTGAAGAAGGCAGGACAGAACACCAGGCGAAACTGTGTGTATATGACAATAAAGATGACAGAATTTGAATTTATAATTCTTTACTTTTAGATTTGTTTGGAAAATATTTTAGCCAAAAGATTAATTTATGCCTACTTCATTAGGGATCACCTCATGTCAAGCATTTATCTTTGTTAAATCAGTTTGTTGATTACTGTGGTTGATTTGAACAGCTTCTGATTTGTGCGTATGAGTCAGAGGAGAGAGAGAGAGAGAGAGAGAGAGAGAGAGAGAGAGAGAGAGAGAGAGAGAGAGAGAGAGAGAGAGAGAGAGAGAGAGAGAGAGAGATCACTTTAATCTTTTTGGATTCACGACCAACTATTATTCAATGAGAAATAATTTTCCACACACATATATACACATACATATACGCAAACACCTACACGCTTACACGCATAAACATACTCATACATAAACACACACAAACACATATATACTCTCATACACAAACACACACACACACTTACACAAACACACATATATATATACACACACACACACACACACACACACACACACACACACACAGAGAGAAAGAGAAGAGAAGCAAGAAAATCAAAACGAAATGTACCCCAACGTGCGGCGGCATATATTGATATATTTGTTCGTGCATAGAATTAATCATATCTTAGAGTCTCTCGCAGCTTTGGTTCTAATTAAAACCGACAGAAAAGGAGACGGCATATGGTGAAATATTATCTTAGCTATCGGCTGAGATAATATTTCACAGAAATGACGCTCTAAACACTTAAGTCTAACAGGTATTATTAACAGATTTTGCCTGGGCTTGAAATACACAACCAATTTTTCTCATGCTGGTCAGGTACTAGTTATTTCAACAATTTTTTTCGTGTTTATTTCTTAATTGTTATTTTCTCAGTACGTACATCAGAGTTCATAGAGTTGATGTTTATTTTATTTAAAAATTGGGTCAATTAGAATTTGCTGGACCCAGAATTGATTTATCTCAATAGTATACATTTTACCATTATACCACCAGACGTTACTTGTTACGTCACGGTAAATTGATATTTAAATTATGTTTTATGCATATGTTGCCTTGTGACAGAAAAAGAAAAAGAAAAAACAAACAAATGTGAAAAAAAAGATGATGTACCGCCAACAAAGCCTTCTTCAGTTGGTGATCCTGGGTCAGACATGGTTTCGGGGCTAAAGCATTTTTTTTCTTTCATTTCCACAGACACAATATAGCCATTTTCTTTACATAGTTATTTCAACTTGACGTTAATGTTTAAAAAAAGATGCGTGATTGTAATACAAAAATATGGATGGGAACTGACAAGATACACTAGATAGGACACGTCACCACAAAACAATCTGACAGACAGTTAAATGACACATCACTGAGATAAGTCTATTTCAATAAAATATCAAAATATTTTGAAACAAGAACCTTGCGATTCCTAGGCGAATGCTCTACCAATTGAGCTAACCGGTGCATCTGTCATGATACAATAAAAAAAGATCTTTTTGAATGTTTATCAAATTAAACATTCCTAAGATGAACGACAATGTATGGTGATTTGAAAACAAAGATATAACCAAATAAATAAGTCTACTAATTTAATAACTAAAGAAACAAATGTGACTAAAAATAGTTATTCAGTTCGAACAAGATGTATTTTAGATTCTTCTGACTGTTGTCCCCATCTTTTGGTCGATTTGCTCTCCACCTTTCTTCAGGTGTTTCTTGTCGAACTCGGGAACTTTCTTGTCGAACTCGGGAAAATTCTTGTCGAACTCGGAACTTTCTTGTCGAACTCGGGAAAATTCTTGTCGAACTCAGGAGCCTTCTTGTCGTATTCGGGAACCATCACGGAACTTCGACCCGAACCTTATATCTAATTGGAGTAGATTGTTCTCATTCTGTTAACCATAACCGGTTACAAGTGTTAAGCCATGTTAAGTATTCTATGTTATTTTCGCCTGCAGCCAGGATTGAACCTGAAACCTCCAGATAATTGTCAGAAATGTATTAACTCAACCATTTTATCCGTTGCACTATGTGTTCAGCTTGAGGCTCGCAAGTTTGATAAGAAGGTTCCCGAGTTCGACAAGAAACACCCGAAGAAGGCCGGAGAGAACCTCAGCCGAAACATTGTGTACATAACAATAAATATGAGGACACCTGTCCGAAAAATCCTACTAACACAAAGTAGGGGTACTATTTAACCGGATGAAGAGGTTCATACCTTATCGAACTCGCTTACTACGATGTCCGAGTCAAGCACGTTACCCATTACGCTATGGGGATTCCCCCATTTAAGAATATAACAGTTTATTGTTTATGAGCATTTTCCTTGAAACAAGTGATATTCTCTTTATCATTAAATTTTATTAAAATAATAATTGAATACACACGTATAAACGCATAGATACACTCACACACGCAAATACATGTTTGCTCTCAAATATATATAGTAATACAATTGTAACTATTTAACTAATTTAAATGATACCTATTAATATTAATATTGCTGTAAGTAATTTAAGTGATACCTACAGTCCCATATTTACACAAGATGAGGACAACAGTCCGAAAAATCTAAATTATACAAATTATAATAACTCAGTAAAAAATTCTGACAAATTCCGAAACTTGTTTGTAACATATTATGGCTAATGTGCTTGTCTTGGTAGAAACATGCATTTTTGATGCCCACTGGAGGCATTAAAAGTATAGTTGTATAATGATCTGACTTGTGTTTTAAATCATTGTAGGCATCGAATATCAGCTAAGTACCAGCCAGACGATAGATGATATTAAAGATATTGGTTACTTAGATTTCGTTACGTAGCTCGTGGTTACTGTACGTGAAATATGTGTCAATGTGCGTTGGTATAAGTTATAATATTACAAATATTACTAATATATACATTAGTGATTAGTTTGTTTGTCCTGTTATGACATGCACATACACTGGTTGATACGTCACGTTTAATAATAGTATATAATATTTTAGGGGAATATGCCGTTGTATTTGCTGGTGTCTATAAAGAGATGTATAAATAATTTCAAGTAACATTGTTGCAGACATAAATGACAAGATGTGTTTTACATATTGATTGACACTTTTGCTCGTCTCTATGTGTGAGAGTGGCATCAGTTGCCTTGGCGGGCTGAGAATTCTTTTCAAATCCATTGTATAAACAAAACAAAAAAAGGTAAAAAAAGAAAGAAATCATGGCAAAAAGAGAGAAAAACATGGAATAAAAGATGAATTGAAAAAAAAAAAAGAAAAAAAAAAGAAGACAAAACAAAACAAAAACAAACAAAAAAGGATAGAAAGGCAGAACGTTATAATGTAAAAGAAAAAAAAAGTGAAAAATATGATTTAGTGGGGGAAAAGAGAGCGAGAGATAAATTAAGTAACGTAGTCTACGTAGTTATTACCTGCAAACAAACAAAAATTCCATCTAATATATTTGTATTTCTAAAATACCTCGTGTAACCATAGCAGCGGATGTTTTCATTACTCTATTGTGAGAACTCGTTGTCTGAATGATGAATACATTCATATATCTCAGGAGTCTCGTCTATTATTGGGATGTACGTGTCAACATCCCCTGCCCACATTGCCCTGAGTATCCGAGAGTTCCTGGCCCAGAGAAATATCACTGTGCTGGAGCAACCTCCCTACTCGCCCGACCTGGCTCCATGTGGTTTTTTCCTCTTCCACAAGCTCACGGGGGTCATCAAGGGAACCCGTTTTGAGGATGTACACGACATAAAAAAGGTCGTGATGACAGAGCTACGGAGAATCCCGGAAGAATCCTTCCAGGAGGATATGCAAGCGTGGCAGAGAATGATGCAAAAGTGCATTAGACTCCAGGGGGATAACTTTGAAGGGGACATCTTGTAGTTTGTAATTTAGATTTGAAATAAAATATTTTGTGACACCAGTCCTGGAATTTTTCTGACGTAGCTCGTAGATGATATATCTTATAACTATCCAAATGCAAGATGGCATTGGTATTTCAAATAGTTCGGTCCGAATAATATTCCATTTATTTCTAAAGTAGAAAAGTTAATCTGTTATCCTGAAAATCGCCTAAAAGATTGTAGTTGAAAGTCTTACAAAAACAAATGAAAATAGCACTTTGCGACGTAGAGGTATTGCATATCTAGAACAAAAATCTTCCTAATAAAAGGCACTCTGTCTATGAACGGCACCTCGTCCGTCCTCATGAGTAATACTGTTGTCAATAATTCATAACATTTATTGGGGGAGAGATCACAATGAAAAACTTGCGGGAATATTTCAAGTAATTTCTCTGGTAAAATGTTTTTACTAGATATCACTCGAGTCATTATGGATTCTGGTTGTTGGCTAACAGACGACATTGGGGAATGAAACAACACAGAAACTTACGCAGATAGCAATAGTGTCTTGTTAAAACCATTTTATCTGGAGACTACTCTCGAACATGATAAGCAGTAGAAAAGCAGTAACATTAGAATATTCACGCATTAACTTACACGGAATTATCTATTGCAAGTGAAACAAAGAGCTTACAGCTGATTGAAAGCTGAAAGAATTGAAGATTTGCCATTGGTTCTTGCATTAGAGAAACTTGTTGGCAAAAGTGTGTCTTATTGAAAGGAAATCTATGAATCAATATCAGGGAAAATTAAACTTTCTTTGTTACTAAAAGAAGTGTACTTCGAAAATCATAGCCCTTTTTACA
Source organism: Doryteuthis pealeii (assembly GCA_023376005.1). Classification (NCBI taxonomy): domain Eukaryota; kingdom Metazoa; phylum Mollusca; class Cephalopoda; order Myopsida; family Loliginidae; genus Doryteuthis; species Doryteuthis pealeii. The sequence goes on from CM042139.1 coordinate 121,368,988, forward strand.
CAGAGAGAGCGACAATTGTTTTCACCAACGGTATACAGAAGGAGCAGCATTTTTTTTATCGTCATTGCAGTATCTCAATGTAAGACGTATTCTTATTGGCTGTCCGTTGACCAATTCAATGTTAATGTATAGAAGCATTGACAGGAGGTCCCATTGCAGGAAGGGGGGGGGTTGTTGCCAACGGTTCAAAGGCAGAGCAAATTCTTATCGTCTTTGCAGTATCTCTATGAAAGGCATATTCCTACTGGTTGTCCGTTGACCAATTCGATGTTGATATATACAAACATCGCAAGGAGGCTCCACTCGAGTCGGAGGGACATTTTTGTTGCCAATATTACACACAGAGCAGCATTTTCATCGTTTTTTTTCAGCATTTCAATTTAAGGCATCTTCCTATTGGCTGTCTGTTGACCTATACATTGTTATTGTATAGAAGCATCACTCAGAGGTCTCACTGCAGGAAAAGGGAGATTTTTGTCACCAACGGTTCACAGGAAGAGCGAAATTTTATCAATGTAAAGCACATTCCTATTAATTGCCCATTTACCAATACAATGGTAATATATAGAAATATCGCTATGTGTCCCCACTGTGGTGTAGGACTGTGTAAAGTTTATTTTATATAATATCATAATTAAAAGTGTGTGCCTTACTGTTTTCATACTAATGTACTATGATTCACAATTACGTATCAAATTATAATAATTTTAAAAAATTATTTTATTTTTCTAATATATGATGAATTGACTTTTTGAACTTACTCTCTATTTTTCAATTTTGGTGAAAATAATTCGCGCATTTTACAAAGATTAAAAATATATATCTCCTTGCAAAAGGGTTAAAATTTGAATGATGCAGATTGTTTCCTTTTTTTGTTTACAGTAAAACTAGAAATTAAGTAATGTTTCTGATTATTTATGGTCATCTTTTCGTGCGAAGGATGCCCAGAAATTAATGTATAAACATTTACCAATCAACTGTACTTTACAATACAACTTTACTATTTATTGATAATGGAGATTCACTTCCGGTTTTTGTCTGTAACAAAAGCTGTGTCACTGCTTATGTCACATTACCAAACACATAATCCAACGTCATAAAATAGAATAAATATACTCAAAATGTGAGCATACAACGTTAGACAATCCTCATTGTTTCAATAAATAGATGCCCGGTGTTATATATAGATTGTTTTATTCTAATATAATATTTAAAGTTATCGGAACTGTTTCCATTTCAAATTGTTTTCTTTCTTTTGTTTTTTTACTCCTTTAATAAATTTGACGATTTTACATACTTATGGTACACACTCTATGGCATTGAATTTTCAGCTCCCATCCCCTCAGGCAATATCTTTCAAAAAATTATTTTTACATCACCCGGAGGGTGTCTTTTTATTTTGCTAGTACAATTAATAGATAACACGTATGTAGCCGATACTACTATGCTACTTTTCCACGTAGACACTATCGGGATTGATGTACTTATCCCATTGGTGCACCAACTCACAAATACCCTCCTCGAAGAAGATGGTGTCAAACGACTGTAACACCTTTCCAACAAAGAATCTGTGAGGAATAGTTTCTTGCATAAATTTTGTTTGAGGGGAGGGGGAGAAACAGTCAAGTCAAGATAATGCAAGTTTGATACTTTCTGATATCCTGTTCATTACATGTTCACTATACACAGCAACAAGTTCACAGTAAATTTATGTTGGATTTTTGTATCTAGCATGCAAAAATCTTATTGCAATCTCACATCTCTTATATTTGTCCTCTGTTTTATGGTGGTAGTTGTCCTTGAGATATTACATGTACATGCGCTTAATATTTGAGACTGTTCTGGCTGTTACAATAAGTATTGGATACCACATGTTGCTTTGTATTCATAGCGTTCATCCATGTTTTAATTAAGATTCATTTATTCCTAATCTTATATATATATATATATATATATATATATATATATATATATATATATATTATATATATATATATATATATATATAATAAGGTGTGTCAAAAAAGTATCGAGATTTATTGTACTTTTTGACACACATTGTATTCTGAAAAAAATAACGTTCCATTCATTAATTCTTTTTAGAATACAAGGTGTGTCGATAACAAAAAAATCTCAATGCTTTTTTGACACACCATATATATATATATATATATATATATATATATATATACCAACCCTTAGAGATGAGTAGTAGTAGTTTTCTGACCGAAGAGTTTGATCCTAGTTTTTGAACTATGAGGATAATTCGACCAGGATCCTGTAAATCGTGCCGTTGAACCAATGTTGCGTTCAGTCTTCTTGCTTCACATCTACCATGCTGCTACTCATGGTTTCTGGTGCTACATGTTCATATAGCGCAAAGCAATTTTAAAGAGTGACATGCAAGTTTTCTCATTATACAACCTATTTATTTTCCGTTTTACTAAACTGCAAATTGGACAGTTGGATGAAAGAATTCTGTAGAATCTGTTTTTACTGAAGTTTCCTTCGAAAGATTAAAAAAAGTATGCCAGCAAGTGAATATGTACTGGATCTCCAGCCGTTCCAGATATTAAATACTATTTACGCAGGAAAAAAGTGAAATCGCCTTCCATTTTTATATTAGCAAATATTACGATCTTAGTGATTCTTGAGACTAAGCAATAAAACTTTATAATTGTTTTTTTACACAAGCTAAAAGACTAAGTTTTATCAGAACCATTTTCTTGTCTTTTGAACACGTAGTTCTTCTTAATCATAAAAAGATAGAAAAAGAAAAAAGAAAAGAAAAAGAAGAAGCATGGGTTGCATATTCACGTTTAATTTGATACTAAAACACATTATGTAGCATAACATGTGTGCGTGCTCCGTGTACTTACGAGTTTCCTCTTTCTTGTTGGAGATTTGAATTAATTAGGTTGAACATCTCGAATACTGGCTTTATTTTAAACTTCTTTTTTTATTTTCTATTTTCTCTTCCAAGTCAGCCACATTAGAAATGTATTTAAGCGACGAGGTAAAAGAGAGTGAAGAAAATATCCAATGTTTTTTAACAAAATAACAGAAAAAAAGAATCCTTGTTCCCTTCTTTTATACTGTTTGAAGGATCTCTGCTTGGCCAATAATCAAATTAGTGCCCCAGTGGATTAAAAAGGACATATTTAGATTAAATCTATATTTCAAAGCGTATCTAAGCAACAATCAATGCAATAATCTTTTCAATACCTGACCATAATTAAAGCAGTGAAACTTTAGTAGGGATTTAGAAATCCAGATTGTCGACAAAAGGTTTTATCCTTACTAATTAAAAATATTCTATTTTTGCAAGTTTTTCACGTTATCATCCATTAAAAACAAAAACAGGAATCATTTTTGATTCTTAAATAACAATGTAAAATATTGATTAATTTTGAATTAGGTTGAGACAGTTTCTCTTTGGTATCAGTTGTCCCCCGTTGGCTGGGTAACTGTTTTTGGTGAGATTTAAGAAAGAAAAGGAGAAGAAAATGAAGTAGAGGAGCATAAAAAGTTTCGTTCCTAATGTAGCAATACAGCAAAGAAGTTTTCACGGTTGATAAACCAGTAAAACAGAAGAAAACGACTTGTGTCTGTTCGGGCTAGCAACAAGACTACGGTGAAAACTTTTTGACGGCTGCCGCTGTACAATGGACAAAACCTTTTATGCTTCTCTGCTGCCTTTCACTAACCTCCTTCCTTAAGTCTCACCAAAAAGAGTTCCCAAACCAAGGGGAGACAACTTAAAATAAAGGGAAACTGTTTCAATTAGTTAACCCATTACAGTTTTATTATATGATACTGTTTAGTAATACCATCGTGTTGGCATTTAAATTCAAATAGTTGTTAATTTAAACTGTAAATGCTGACTACTTCAGTCTTTTGATATCTTTATACTGAGAAAAAAATAAATACATTAACATAAAAGTGTATTGTTAGTTTGTTTCTGAAAATAAGGGCCGATATTATTACAAATTTGAATGTAAAATCCCCCATTGTTAAATAGATATTTACCAACCCCTCCACTCAAACAGACACAAGGTCAATTTTTATGTGGACTTTAACTGATTTGAAACCAGATATTTTTCTCTCCTAAATCGGTTGCCATACAAAGAGTTCAAGTCTGATCTGCTATTTATCCATAACTGGAGGGAGAATAGTTGGACGCATACCTTTCCCAGGGGTATCTGCGATATGGTAAATGCAAACAGTATCGTCCAGGATTTGAATTCTAGTCACCGTGTTCATTTCCTATGACAGTAATCATTACACAACGAGTGCCTCCGTATTTTAGTATCAATTGGAATATTTTAGATCTCATCTTCATCAAACAAGTACTTCTTAATTATTTTACAAGAAATATATTCATTCTTTAATTAAACATAATCGTACATATGCGTTTCTACGTCGTATTGGGAGATTCTGTAAATATCTAAAAAAAGATATGCAGGGTCAAGTGTACACTGTAGAGTCAAGTGCAAATGTAGAGTTAATGCACTTGTCAAGTTAAGAACACCTGTATAGTTTTATTGCACATATCAATTCAATTGCACATATAGTCAATTACACATGTAGAGTCAATTGCACATATAGTCAATTACACATGTAGAGTCAATTGCACATATAGTCAATTACACATGTAGAGTCAAGTGCACATATAGTCAATTACACATGTAGAGTCAAGTGCACATATAGTCAATTACACATGTAGAATCATGTGCATATATGGTTAATTATACATATAGTGTCAAGTGCACATATTGAGTCAAATTTCACATGTAGATTCAATTACAAATATAGTGAATTGCACATGTAGAGTCATGTGCACATATTGTCAATTGCACATGTAGTATCAAGTTCACTTGTAGTCAATTACACATTTAGAGTCAAGTGCACATATTGTCAATTGCACATGTAGAGTAAATTGCACTGTCAATTACACATGTAGAGTCAAGTGCACATATAGTCAATTACACATGTAGAGTCAAGTGCACATAAAGTCAAGTGTATATATAGTCAATTACACATGTAGAGTCATGTGTACCTATTGTCAATTGCACATGTAGAGCAAGTGCACATTTAGTCAATTACACATGTAGAGTCAAGTGTATATATTGAGTCAAGTGTACATATAGTCAATTACACATGTAGAGTCAAATGTATATAGTCAATTACACATGTAGAGTCAAGTGTACATATTGAGTCAAGTGTCCATATAGTCAATTACACATGTAGAGTCAAGAGTAAATATTGAATCAAGTGTACATATAGTCAATTATACATGTAGAGTCAAGTGTACATATTGAGTCAAGTGTACATATAGTCAATTACACACGTAGAGTCAAGTGTAAATATTGAATCAAGTGTACATATAGTCAATTACACATGTAGTCAAGTGTACATATTGAGTCAAGTGTACATATAGTCAATTACACATGTAGAGCCAAGTGCACATTTAGTCAATTACACATGTAGAGTCAAGTGTACATACAGTCAATTACATATGTAGAGTCAAGTGTACATACAAGTGTACATATAGTCAAGGACACATATAGAGTCAAGTGTACATATTGAGTCAAGTGTACATATAGTCAGTTACACATGTAAAGTCAATTGCAAATGTATTAACAGAGAAAAATCAACGCTGAAGTAGTGCAGAGAAGTTTCAAAACTTCATTTTATTTCAATCTGTTTCCTTATAAAACAGATTTCACCAAAACCTAGAGTCATGAAAATAAATATATATCCCAGTATTTGATCTCATATATTACAATTTCTCTCGGTGCTTGTTGGCGACGTTGTTTTTAGCTCTTGATCTTGGCCTAAGAGGAGAAAATATCGACTTGAAGGCGTTAATATTGAGAGTATTTCTTGCGATACCTTCAAAAAGAGAAAAAAACACATTTGCTTCGAGCTGTTAAAAAAAAAAATGCAAACAGACGATATGTAATGATTAACAATAAAGTAAAATAAATTAAAATAAAATAAAATGAATCATCATCATAATCATTATAATCATCAATGCAACAATATTAATAATATTAATACAAATACTACTACTAATAATGTAATCTATTCTTACCTGTACTTCTAGTGCATGGTATGCTAGAATTAATCCTAGAAGAATAACTGTTGATATACTAATTAGTGATTTCATAGACTTGGAAACAGGCTCGTCCTGAAAAAGAAGAAGAAGAAAGAAAAGGAATGATTATTATATTTCCATTTGTTAGTAAGTATTTGTACATCATCAACATAAACTTAAACATCAACGTAAAATAATTAGGGAAGAATCTGAAAATAGTAAAAAAAAAAAACCCAAATAATGATGCAGACATTTTGAAGAGAAATTGATTTTTATGACTCGCAGAAGCACTATATAAATATCAACACTGCTGTAACTACCTACCTATCTTCGTCCACCCATCGTTGTGTAAGTACATCTTTCAAAACGGTTACTAGTGCATTCGATTTTCACTTGTTGCCCTTTACTTGCGAACATTTACAAAATCTAAATCCCGTTTAGCATTGTAGAGAATGTCCAGTGTGATGTAATGATTTGCATATATGTATATCCCCATGGTCATCTCACATTGTGTAATGGTTAACGAGCTAGATTCGCGAACCATTGTTAGTGAGTTCGATTCTCACTGAGCGCCCCATACATCTGACCTTGTGGCACATCTAAGCTAAGCTTAGTAAATAACTATATGTAAATCTCCAGCTATGGAGATGCGTGGTCTGATGTTTAGAGTCGTAGGAAATGGACTCGTCGACCCGAGTTCAATTCCTGGACGAAGCTGTTTGCATTTCACATAGCGCTAATACCCTTGGGAAAGGTATGAATCCAATTCTCTCTGTAGCTATGAGTAAATATCAGGGAAGACTGGGCTCTCTAGCCATGGCTAGGTAACCATTCTAGTAGAAGCAAAACTCTGAATTTGAACATGTTAAACTCTGCTTAAAAGTTGACCTTATGTCACATCCTGCTCGTACGGAGGGATTGGTAAATATATATATATGTATATCCTCAACTCGTCTTCCACGAGCAGGATGTGTCACAAGTTCAACTTTTAAGTGAAGTAAATCTGGTTTGAATTCAGAGTTTTTCTTCTCCTAGACTGGTTGCCTAACCAGGTTGTCTTACTATTTACCCATATAAGGGTGCGAATTAGATGGATTCATACAATTCATGATTTTTTTCCAAAAGCATTAGCGCGAAGTGAAATGCAAACAGTCTCATCCAGGAATTGAACTCGGGTCGCCGATTTCATTTTTTACGACGATAACTGTTAATGAGTAGAAGAGTTTCCTATCTTGGTTTAATGGTTTGGAAGCTAGTCTCGCAGATCCATTACTACTGAATAGCGAGTTCGATCCTCGCTGGATTCCCCCATACTTGCGACCTTGTGTCACATTCTACTCGTGCCGAACGTGTTTGGTAAACACCTATATAACATAAGAATTTGGAGTCCTATCGCTGTGTAATGGTTAGCAAACTAGTCTCGCAGATCTATTACTACTGAATAGCGAGTTCGATCCTCACTGGATGCCCTATACTTGCGACCTTGTGTCATATCCTATCTATGACGAACGGATTGGGAAATACCTACTGTTGGTGAGTAAGCTACCTGATTATTTCTAGTGTGTTTGATTCGTACTTAGTGCTCTGTATTTCTGGCCTTGTTCCAAATCGATTTAAACTTAATAAACGACTACTTATCCATGTCCTCGGGATTTTTTATACGCCATACTAAAGGGTGGGGGAAAGAGGTAGTTAGATTAAACTCAACCAAACCTAACCCCAGATCCGCGCGCATATATTTTTTACTTATACGACTCAGCGGGTGACAAGGTTACAAAAGTAATACTTAGTGCACGAGCTATTCCTCAATGACAAATTTGTCACGACATCTTTTTCAGCCAACCACTTTTCACAAAATAATTTCTTTATATTTTTTGATTCCATAAAATCTAACTATGAATAAAAGGCAAATATAGATACACCAAATTTCCAAAACCAGACAGGCTATTGATGAAACTCACTTGGTTGGTGGAATGAAGTGATAGTCCAAAAAAAAATCAATATGGATTAATAAGTCTTAAATATTTTCTGTTTAAATTAAAAAAAAAAAATTGTTATATATTTTCGATGCTAAAGTGAAAGTTGAAGCAAGAATTACTTTTACTAGCAAATATATACACCCCCCCGTTTAAGTTTTAATGCAATAAAATATTAGATTAGATTAGAAAGGCTAATAAAATTAAATAAGAATGCAGATAAAAAGATTTGAAACAGAGGGGAGTGTAATCGAAAAACAGAACAGCTGAAATTCCCGTCTAAATTTTAATAATTTAACTATTTAGTTAAAATAGGAGGTAAAGAATAAAATTACAGTTATTTCTTTTTGTTAATGATTTTCTTTTAAGATTTACCCCGAGATTTTTGCTCATATTCATTAAGATAAAACCAAACAATTAGAAATCAGTACTAAGAACATATTTATTAAAATCAAATTTTTAATATCAATATGCAAATTAGCCTTCCCTTTCACACTGTAAACCGCTATTTTGTTGTATATATAAATACAATTGCATGTTATTGGTATGTAGATATGTCCAACAGTGGCTTCGGCCTCTGGACCATTGCTATAATTAACGGCGTCGATCCCAGGGGGCCATCCCCCCCAGGCAACACCTGCCCCCTTGATTTAAAGGGGCAGGGCTGGGTTTAATGCCCAGCGCCTGAGGCGCCCCCTTGAAGGGAATGCCGACGGGATCGACGCAATTTTTTCACCCACCACCCCATGAGTCTCGGCTTGTGGGTGGTCCCACATAAATAGGGCCTTGTGCCTGACCCGTACAAGTGGGGTACCTGGAAAATATCATGTAGATATGTCCAACATTTGAAACTTCCGGTTTCGACCGGGGGTCCAGTGACCTTCGGCCGCTGGATCTTACAAGTTAACATTGTTGATCCCAGGGGGGCATCCCACCCAGGTAAACACCTGTCCCCTTGATTTAAAGGGGCAGGGCTGGGTTTATTGCTCATTGCCTGAGCCCCCTCCTTCAGGGGGAATGCTGACGGGGCCAACGCTTATTTTGCACCTGTCACCCATAAGTCTCGGCTTGTATGTGGTTCCACATTAATAACGCCTTGTGCCTAACCCGTACACGTGGGGTACGTGGTAAATACCTAGTATGTAGATATGACCAACAATATTAATAATGTGAAACGATTTTATTAATAACTGAGTTTTCAATGGTAACAATTGCATCTTAAATGTTTTTACACTATAATGAATACATAAGTACAGCTCTTACACCCGTAATCGAGGACTTTATTTTCAATTCTCCAATACTAAAAAAAAGACTACCAATATATATATATATATATATATATATATATATATATATATATATATGAGGTAGGTAGAAGGATGGTGAACAAGAAATAAAACTGTCGGATTCTACTACATCCATCCTATCTCCATATATATATATATATATATATATATATATATATATAGTATCAACGGCGTTTTGTAACTGTAAGTTTCTCCCCTGTGCGATCCTGAAACTAAGAGTACCATCAATCTAAGATAGACGTGCAGTCGGTGTATTCTACAGCCCCACCGACAGGGCTGTCTGTTCATTTGTATTCCAAACATTTTCTATAGCGGTTGCGTTAAGTGATACGTTATTAAGACTTTTGAATTCACTACTCGTTACCTTTGGACATATTAGCTAACAAACAAATTGAGCGTAACACTTAACCTTTTATTTTGATCGATGCAGACAGTGCGGATCTGCTAATTGCGTATATAAAATATATTTGCATTAATGTCAGCTTGGTGATGACGGGAATAATGGACGAGGAAAACCCAAGAAGCAAAACAAAAAACAAAAATAAAAACCGAACAAACAAAAACGAAAACACCCTTAAAAGAAAATATAAAGAATTGATAGACATCTGTTTTCAGGTCATCATAAAAAATATTCACGTTTCATGAATGAGAAAGAAGCAGTGATTTATTATTTACGCATTTGTCTTGTTTCATTACATGGAAAATGGATATAAACGATTGTCACTTAAATAGAGCAATGTTAATGTTTTTGTTGGATTGATGTCTCCCTAAAACCTATTAGGTCGTCAGGGTGTCGTGACGAGTAATTCTCCTTTAAAGCATTTCTCAAGGCAATGGTGATTTCTTGGCGGTGCCCATCTCCTCTCCAAGACAACTTGGACTTGAAAATACTTGAAAAATTATTGACAAGGCTTGGCTTTTAGCAGACCTATTTTAGCTGTTCTCTGATTGGTCAATCCAATCGTGAGAACGGATAGGTTGAGTTAGACATTTAGACTTACTTGGGTGACTAAACAGAGAAGGACGCAAAATAGGATCTCTCGGGAAAACTATTTATTCCTACGCATGTTGGTTACGCGAAAAAGCACAAGGATTTTTTTTTGTTTAATGGCATATCAGCCTTTGTGGGTTATTTAAAGCCAAAGCCATCCTTGCAGAAAAAAAGCTTTCCCAGAAGTTCCAAAGCGACAGAAAGGTGGTCACATTCAGTTATCTCAGGAAGAAAAATCACGTTACTGATCAGACAATATATATATATATATATATATATATATATATATATATATATATATTCTTTTCTCGTCCTACCTTGTGCAGACAAATTAGACCTAAACACTCACTTATTTTATTGGGTGAGCGGCTTGGGTCTAGTGTGACTTGATGGGGGTTTTCTTAGTTTTATTTTCGCCCCCCCCTCTTGTCAAACCTATTCCTTATTCCGTAGTCCTTATTCCATATCCATTCATGTCGTAATTAATTTACAACTTGACTTTTAATCGATTCCGGGTGTAAAACTTGAAAAGCACCGGACGAAAGGGCCCTTGTTTTATCAATAAACAATTTTCTTTCTCTTTTCCTTTCATTCCTCTGTCATTGTGGTGATCACTATGATAACCCTCAGCATATTATATATATATATATATGTGTTTAATTGGAGTCGTACCTAATTTTGAAAATTAATTAATTAATAATGAATTAGGCGGGAATACCTATTAAATGTATGGCTAAACAGCCATACATTTAATAGGTATTCCCGCCTAATTCATTATTAATTAATTAATTTTCAAAATTAGGTACGACTCCAATTAAACACTTATTCTCCAAAAATTATCGGCAAAAAGCCATTCTAAATAAACCTTATATATTATATATATATATATATATATATATATATATATATATATATGTATATATATATCAGACAAGATGCAAGAATTAATTTGTATTATTTGTATTATTCGGACAATTGTCCTCATCTTTATTGTTATCTGCACAACGTTTCGATTGATGTGCCCTCCGGCCTTCTTCAGGTAATTCTTGTCGGACTCCAGAACCTTCTCGAACTCGGGAACCCCTTCTCGAATTTGGGAACCTTCTCTTCCAACTCGAGAAACTTCTTGTCATAATCGGAAGCCTTCAGGGAACTTCGAACCTAACCCTTTATTCAATCCACGAATGTAAACTGTTCTCATTCCGTCAATCATCACTGGGTACAAGTGTTAAGCTGTGTTATCATTTTGTCCTGAATTGTTCTCATATTTATACAGTGCGAGGAAACGATACACAACTAACCATCATCCTTCTACAGCAGCATCATCCCTTCCCGCTGACTATTCTTTCTTACTAGATAACTCTTATCGACGAGAGCCCCGATTTTCACATGATAAATATATTTATCACGTTTAACATTTCCGTGATAAGAATTCTGGTATAAATTTAGATATCTCTATCGTATCTTTCAGCCCAGCTGAAAATGAATGTTCTATTTATTTTCTTATATCGTCGGGGAATTCTAATCGCAATAACAACTGAAAATTGTTGACTTTTTTCGAACAAAAATATTTTCCCTTCATAGTTAAATCTTTAAAAGAAAATTCTTAATCTCATATATCTATCTCTGGAGTCTGGCAATATGCTGCAAGTTGCACAGCTGTTGGTCATCTTGCACTCTCAGCGTATCACCGGAGTTCAGCTGTGCAAGTCAAGATAGGGATGCGGGTGGCATGGGATAGACCTCTTAGCATTTTAATCTCTTCTTTCGTGCACTTTTATCCATTTCCTCATCACCGAAAACAAAAAAGGTCGATGTCAACGTCGATATCAATGAAGTAGAGGAGGAAATCTATCTATCTATCTATCTATCTATCTATCTATCTATTTCAGCCTGTTCATATCTATCTATCTCAGTGTGTTTATATCTATCTGTATCATGGCATGATCTAAAAGTATCCTAATTCAATTTTCAAATTAAAAAGAAGTTTTAATTTTAAAGGTAAGATGAAGATGTGTGTACAGCTGAGCAATTTATATAGTAAAGTGTTGATTTCTAGGGAGAGCAAAGAAGAAGAAGAAGAAGAAGAAGAAGAAGAAGAAGAAGAAGAAGAAGAAGAAGAAGAAGAAGAAGCGATAGTTATATATCAGATGCTTTTTGTCTACTTCAATGGAATGGAAGGAAGGAAAAAAGAAAAGAGAAAAAGAAGAGAGAGAGAGAGAGAGAGAGAGAGAGAGAGAGAGAGAGAGAGAGAGAGAGAGAGAGAGAGAGAGAGAGAGAGAGAGAGGTGGAAGATAGAAGAAACGATATCGTTATACATCAGATGCTCATTATCTGCTTTAATGGAATGGAAGGAAGGAGAAAAAAGAAAAGAGTACAAAAGGAAAACAAGGAAGGCAGACAGAAAAAGAAACAGAAGAAATAGACAGATAGATAAATTATTAAAAGGGAAAAAAAATGAAAAACATCATTGTTAGTAATACTAAACAAATAGATAGATGAAGCAAAGTTTCTTTTAAATGTATATTTGTAGGCATTTACCCAACCCGTTCATCACAGTTAGGATGTGACACAAGTTCGCAAATATAGGACATCCAGCGATGATCGAACTCACATTTCAGTAGTAATTGATCAGTAAACCATTACATCTCAATGGAACTCCTTAAAATATTTATTAGTATTAATCGGTTTAAGTTATTTACAACCCCTCCCCCAAAAAAACAAGTACTGTTAGTTATTTATTATGATTATTTAATTTTGGTTATTATTTAGTATTTTCTTTCATGTTCTACTTTTCAGTTGCAAAGCGCCCCTTGGGGTTTGCACTTATAAACCGCTGATAACTCAGCACTGCCAAAAACTGTAGTCGCAAAAGTTTACAACTCTGTACATTTATGTGAACCTTGATTCCTTTTCGGTAGAGCACAGCACATGAGCAGCACCGTTTGGATATGTGCGTTTAAGTTTGAAGCTGATGGTAGGTGTGGCGTTCGACCTCACAACAGTAAAAAAACAAAAAAAAAACCAATCTCCCTAGTCTAGCACTAGTAAGAAGGGGATAGGCTCCCTCGTTGTCCGGCTGATACCGACAAGAGGCCCCTCCATCGACTTTACTAACTTTCTTTTTATTAATTGATTCAAGTTGTTAACACCCCACAAAGATTGTTTTATAAAAAGTTGAACTTCCACAAGTACTGCTAGTTATTTATTATAATTATTTAATTTCGATCATTATTTAGTATTTTCTTTTATATTTTGCTTTTCTGATGCGAAGCGCCCCCTGGGGTTTGCTCTTATAAACCGCTGATAACCCAGCTCTGCCAAAAACTGTAGTCGCAATAGTTAACAACTCTGCACATTTATGTGAACCTTGATTCCTTTTCTAAAATCTCAACCTTTTCTTTTTGGCACAAATTCTGCCGTTCGATAGGATGCGTGCAATCTTGAATCTCTCAGCATCAACATTTACTTGATGTCCTTACAAGAATTGGACAGTTGCGATAACAAGGATAGCGATTTTCTTCACAGCCAGATCGGCTGTGCCAAAACATATTTGCCAAAATCGATTCTATTTGACTAAATGATTGGTCAACAGATTTCTCTTCCTTTTTCCTTCGGACTTTTCTTTTTCCCGCTCTTTTTCTTTTTTTGTTGTTGTTGTTATTTTAAACAAGGCACGTTGAATTATAGTAAGATCGTTCTTTCTTTGCATTAAGCAAACGTTTGGAAATGTTAAGACGTTTTATTCTAGTCGGCAATTATCGTAATTGCCCTGTAATATAGACGAGACGAGACGAGACTTTAAAATTATAACGTGTGCCAATGTAAGTAAGTATTCTTTTAATTATATATTCAGGCAATATAACTTTTTTTCTCTTTCACATAATTGTTGTCAATTTTAAAATCAATTCATCAGGAATGAGATTAAAAAAACAAACAAAAAAAAACAAGACGATCCGCAAATCTGTTAGGTTCAAGTTATATCAGCGGTTCATAATGATAGTAGAACTAGATGATCCACCGACACGTGAGGTTCCCGTTCCAACAGAGGTTCGCAAGGATAATGCTGCTTCTTTTTTGGAGAGAATGAAGGATTATAATCAGCATTTCGTAATTATCTTCCGAGTGATCAAAAATTGTCGTTCAGTGCGACCGCAGCTCCCACAAAATTAATGTTTGGCTTAAACACACACACACACACACACACACACACACACACACACACACACACACATATATATATATATATATATATATATATATATATATATATATTCATCATGTCGCGCAAGTAGCACGGATATCCATGACAATCTCTCACCAACCCTCACTATCATTCATTGCCCCCGGGAGCTCTTCTGCGCAGCATCCAGCATCCTCACATAGTTGGTCAATGTAGGTCCTGGCTGGGCGGCCCACACTAGCATGCCCATGTGTTGGCTTCCACTGGAGTATGTCGCTTATGAGCTCGTCCTTGTTTTTCCAGCAGTGTCCCGCATGCCTAGTCTGTCTTACTCGTATGGTTTGGGAGATGGGGGGCAAGTGGCCATACATCTGCCTCCTTGTGGAGTGCTGTTTCACGACTTGTTTAAGACTGCACGCAGCATTCTTGTGCAGGTCCCATCTAGCTTATTTTCAATGCGCTTCGTTAGGGTCCAGGTGGTGCATCCAAGGCATTTGATTCCATACACAGAGGGAAAATGGAACAAATACTACTAGCATATGGTCTCCCCAAAGAAACGGTTGCCGCTATAATGATGCTCTACAAAGACATTAAAGCAATGGTACGTTCACAGATTTCTTTGACATCGCCGCTGGAGTCCTACAAGGAGATACATTAGCACCATATATATTTATAATATGTGTAGACTATGTACTCCGAACATCACTACCATAAAAGAAAAAGGTTTCACACTAATAAAGGCAAGGAGCAGACGATATCCCGCACAAACTGTCACAGATGCAGACTATGCAGATGACCTCGCACTTCTTGCAGATACACCAGCACAGGCTGAGTCACTAGTACATAGCCTGGAGAAGGCAGCAAAGAACATCGGCCTCTATGTGAACTCTGATAAAACGGAGTTCATGAGCTTCAAAAAGAAAGGAGACATCTCCACACTTGACGGTAAGCCTCTCAAGTTAGTAGAACAATTCACATACCTAGGTAGTAATATCTCATCCACAGAGAGCGATATCAATACACGAATAGGAAGCATGGTTGGCGACAAACAAATTATCAGTCATAGAAATCCGATCTCGCTGACAAGCTAAAGCGACAATATATATATATATATATATATATATATATATATAAGGTGTGTCAAAAAAGTATCAAGATTTTTCGTACTTTTTGACACACCTTGTATTCTGAAAAATTCACGTTCCATTCATTGTTCATTTATATCTTGCTAAATGCACCTTCAATCTCGATACTTTTATGACACACCTTTTATATATACAAACCATGCGAGAAACTGGCGGCAACCAAGCGCCGTTGACTTTATGTCCCCGCTACCCCAACAAGAATTATTACAAGTTTTCCTAATATTTCAAATACAACACCTACATTACATTTTTATATTGTTATAAAAGAGGCGTTCCATAAAAATTAATGTATCTATAAAAAAGACAAATATTCGTCTAAAAGTTTTACCTAGTTTCTTTCTAAGTGATAAAAGTTTGCTGCTGATTTGTTACTTAGCTCGTTTGTACATTTTCAGTCTATTTCTTTGTACACTTATCTTTTATTGCTTTTTGCATTGAGTGTTAGCGTTTTATTCCTCAACACTGGTGATTTATTTACTCATATTCAGTTTGAAAATAAGCATTCAATCAAATCTTTTGTTCAGAGAATTGAATATGTCTGGTCGTTAAAAACAATCACGTGAACATAAATCACATCTCAATACAGTTTTATTAGAAATTAATAAGTTTCAAATAATTCAAACTTTTTTTCATTTTGTCAGAAGAGCCATCAAAAGAACAGAGGATAATAAACAATTACAAAATGGAAATTGAGAGATCTACAAGGGAGATAAAACATTTTTCCACGCTCTTGTTTTATGGAAGCCGAGCTCATCGTGGATAATTTAATATGCAGAACCATGACTAATCTACAGAGAACAAGATACCCCATCCAGGATAACTCACTGGTTAGTCATTGCCATCTCTCGAGCTTGCTGAATCTTCTCATCAGTGATAGAGGTTGACGGGTGTCCAGCTTTTTTTTCGTGCGTCACGCTTGTTCGGCCACTTTTAAACTTCTTCATCCACTCATACACACTTCTATGTGGTAGTGCACTGTCGTCATATACTGCTAAAAGCCTTTGATGGATTTCAGCCCATGACACTTCTACCGACCAAAGAAATCAGGTAATTTCCTTGGTGCATTCTATTAGTGGAGCGGTTATGTTTACACAGTAACAATAGCAAGCAAAATGGTGCGATCAGGCTCAAATCTGGATCCCGTTACCACAATAGTGCCAATTATAAGCACGCATACACGGAACACATAATAAAGATATGTTATGGCGAAAGTACGGATCATTTTATAATCTCCCTCGTATTATCTTCAAAATCGTTTATAACATTGAATAAAAATCTATTCTACTATCGCCAGAATAGTATTCTTTTTTTTCTCCTTTTGCTAATCCAAATAATTCAGAATAAAGAAGTTCGACACAGAGAAGAAGAAAAACAGTTTTGTGAATTCAAACACATTTACAATTTATTGGAATTTTAAATAATATGTTAAATATTAGCATAAAAAAGGAAACATACGATTTGCCTAGATGTTATATGTTGTAAAAATATTTTACACCAGTGAGTATTTATATTTATTATTTAGGATTTCTAGACTTGATATCCAGCCATCTTCAAAAATGTATAGTATTAGTGAGATGGGAGATCTTTCTCTATTAAAATCATGGTCTGTTAAGCAGAAATGATGTTTAACTTATGTTATGTTATATTATATAATAGAATCTCTTGGTTTAATTTGATATAATAATTAAAGGTGCGCTCAAACAGATTATTTATATTGCGCACATTAATTCTGAACTCAGTTTTCCCCAACAGAAAAGTATAACTAGCACTGGTTATAATATATATATATATATATATATATATATATATATATATATATGGTTTGGAGGTTGATTTTGAAGGCTATCAAAATGTAGGTGTAAAGAAAAATAAAGTAACAATGGTGTTGTTTGTTAACCGGTTGTCGTATTGCTATGGCATTTTTAGTTAAATAGTTTTCATTTAACTAAAAATCCAATAGCAAGACGACAACTACTTCAGTTCCAGTGTTCTTCTGAAAAAGATATCTTATCTCGAAATATTAATATTAAGAATAAATCACAGGTTAACAAACAACACCATTGTTACTTTATTTTTTCTTTACACTTGCATTGTGATAGCCTTCAAAATCAACCACCAAACCACACAATGCTTCAAGCAAATTATAAAACCCTTATATATATATATAATATATATATATATATATATATATATATATATCTGTGTGTGTATATATATGTGTATGTGAGTATGTATGCGTGTGTAAATATATGTGAGTATGTGTGTATATGTGTGAGTGCATGTATATGTGTGTGTATGCGTATATGCATATATGTGTGCATATATATGTATATGTGTGTACATATGTGTGCGTATATAGACGTATATATATGTGTATAAGTATGTATATATATATCTGTGTGTATATGTATATGTGTGTGTATATATGTACGTGTGTTTATATATATGCGTGCGTGTATACACACACACTCACACACACACATATATATATATATGTAGGTATGCTTGTGTGTATATGTCTGTGTGCATGTATACATATATATGTGGGGTGTGTATATATATGTTTGTGTATATATATCCATATATATATGTGTGTGTTTGTGTGCGTGCGTGTGTGTGTTTGTGTGCGTGCGTGTGTGTTGTGTGCGTGCGTGTGTGTGTGTGTGTGTGTGTGTAAAAAAGATTAAAATCCCTATCGTCTTTTGCACAATATTAAAATCTCTTAACACCGTTTTTCAAGTGTACTCAACTTTTTATTGCTTGTTCAATTAGTCAACAGCAGTAGTTTACGATATTTGAAAAAGCCCTCAAAATACTACCTACTCCAAAACAGAGAAACTTGGAAGTATTTTACCGTTTTTGTCCACACACACACACACACACACACACACACACACACACACACACACACGCGCTGTCCATGTTTGAAGAAGATAGCTGCTGGTAATTGGAAATAAAAAGGAGAAATATGAAAAGAAATCCAAACTGAAGAGAATCGGGATGGGATTCAGAACAGCTTTAAACATTTCAACCAAAATGGAATCGGACCATATTAGCTTTAGGCACCCCTTTTTGATCTCGATTAAGAAAGGACATGTTTTTCATTTACACCGTCAATATCCGGTTGTTTGTTAGGGGTTAGGGTTAGGGGTTAGGGTTAGGGGTTAGTTTTATAATTTAAAAAAAAATCTAAAAATCAACTGGATATTGACAGTGTAAATGAAAAACACGTCCTTTCTTAATCGAGATCAAAAAGGGGTGCCTAAAGGTCATATGGTCCATGGAATCCAAATGTGAAATAATGTTCTCGTTTGGATTGGAGGAGATTCAAAGTTCAAAGAGAATTCGTTATTTGGATTAAAGGAATCTGCTTCGTGACAACGCCATAGCTCAAGTTGCAAAAGGAAACAACAACAAATGTTAAATGTACTGCGACAGAAAGTTCTTACTCATACATTGTATTACACAGATATCTGTTAACATCAAACTATCACTGATTTTTATTTCAATCAACACTCTTTGTCTGGTCAGGTTTTCCGACATGTGAGAAATATAAAAAGAATATATAAGAAAATCAACAAAAAGGACATCATTTAATCAAAATCAGAATCATAATTCATGACAGAATACACAATTTTTCTGAAAGGCGTCGTATGGTCGTAAAACGTCAGGAAAATATATTGAAGGCCGAATAAGGATGCTATGAATTTATTTGAATAAAAAATTTGCAAGAAAATGATGGGAAATATTTGCTGCACATACACACACATACAGAGAGAGAGAGAGAGAGAGAGAGAGAGAGAGAGAGAAGAGAGAGAGAGAGAGAGAGAGAGAGAGAGCGCAAATACACATAAACACAAAATACACATTATATCTGGAGCTGGTGTAATGGTTCGAGTCGTAGGAAATAGACTCGTCGACCCGAATTCAAATCATGGTCGAAGCTACAGTTCACATAGCGCTAATACCCTTGGGAAAGGTGTGAATCCAACTACTCTCCCTCCAGCTATGGGTAAATAGTAGGACAGACTGGGTTCTTTAACCTTGGTTAAGCAACCAGTCTAGAAGGAAAACTCTGAATTCAAACCTGTTAAACTCCACTTGAGGTGGTCACTACTAGAATAGGCTCAGTCCTAATTAGTGATCTTTAAAAATACTAAAAACAAAAAACAAAACTAAGACAATCTATTTATCTATCGGGGAGTCTTTGTGGCGAAGTCACTAAAGCGCTGGATTGCGATATCTTAGTAAGTTCATACTTCAGTCGCGTTATTACGTTCACTTTCGGATTAATACTTGTAGGAAAGGTATGGACCCCCTAATCCCCAATCCATGGGTTAGATAATATCACTACTATTCTTCTACAAGGATGGCTTTGGCATTAAATAACACATGAAGGTTGATATGCATTTAAACAAAGAAACAAACAAAAATAATCTATCTATCTATCTATTACCTCTCTCTGTCTATGTCTTTGTCTATCTGTCTCTGTCTCTCACAATGTCTCTCTATCTCTATATATACATATGCATTTATTTGAGAAACTCTTTGAATATCCATTGAAATAAACACTGCTATTCAATTAATACTCTTGGGAAAGGTATGAAACCTCTCATCCACCAGCTATGGGTTAGATAGTACCACTACTGTTCTTCTACAAAGATGACTTTGGCATTAAATAACACATGAAAGTTGGTATGCATTTAAACAAAGAAACAAACAAAAAGAATCTATCTATCTATCTATCTATCTTCTCTATCTCTCTCTGTCTCCGTCTGTCTTTGTCTGTCTATCTTCGTCTCTCCCAACCTCTCTCTATCTTTCTATATACATACGTACTTATTTGGGAAACTCTTTGAATATCTATTGAAATAAACACTGCTATTCAGTTATATTTCTACGAATTTCTTTTAATAATATATGTATCTATTAAGTATTCTACAAACGTTAGCGTGATATCTTTTCCCTTGAAAGTCATGCGATTTTCCGACTCAGTGAGAACTTGCATGTTATTGTTGAAATTGAATTTGACAGACATTTCACTCGTATTTGCTACTTATTTATTGTACCAATTTGTTGAGTTTCTATTTTTCACTAGCGCGACTTTTGGTTTTAGATTTTCTTTCGATTGCATACAATGGTGTCTTCAGATAAGACACGAACATTTGCTCGAATAAAAGTAATTATCCGTTAGAACATCTATCTATCTATCTATCTATCTATGTATCTATCTATCTATCTATCTATCCGTTTGTCTGTCTATCTAGTGTTGTTAAAGGTTGCAGTATATCTAATAAGATTACTGAATATCTGGGATACATCGTATATAGGTTGTATAACACAAATATCAAAACCACATATTATCACTAATGCGTTCGACGATTAGTTGCAAGATGTAGTTTTGATTTTTTTCATTCCCATGTTTTATTACACACACACACACACACACACACACACACACACACACACACACAGAGGTGTATATATATATATATATATATATATATATATAATATTTACAATACATTTAAGAGTCCGTTAACCAATGGTTTCGAAGCATCACCTTTAGGTGATTAGTCGACGACTAAAGGTGATGCTCCGAAACCATTGGTAAAACGGACTCTTAAATGTATTGTAAATATTAAATAATTAAATACAGCTCTTACAGAAGTAACTGAGCACTCTATTATGATTTCTCCAATATTAACAAGGAATTAACTATATATATATATATATATATATATATATATATATATATTTGTTTCATACCAAAACAAATTTTTAAATACATATCTATCTATATATATATATTATATATATAAAGTTAGGATAGCGTAACAATTGTCAATGGTGCAGTCAGTTTTCCGACTTTGCGATCATCAGACCAATACTCTATCACTGATATTGAGCACTCTTTTATTTATGAATATAGCAAATTACATTATTAATTACACACACACACACACACACACACACACACACACACACACACACACACACATATATATATATATATATATATATAGTTATTTACTAAATTTAAATGATATATGGCATAATGCCAGAAGTATGGGGCATCTAATGTGAATCGAACTTACGATCAATGGTCTGCTTATCTAACTCACTAAACATAGCTTATCTAACTCACTGCCCAATATATGTATATATATGTGTGTGCGTATGGTGTGGGTGTGGTGTGTATGTACGTGTGTTTGTGTATGTGTTGTGTTTGAGTTGGTACAATGGTCCATCTTTCTAACACACGCATAACTTATACATAAATTATTCTTTGAAACAGTAATTATATCTATCATACGTTTGATTGTAAATCGATTAATGAATATAATATGTATTATAAAAATGCAAATCTAATACTATGTTCGGTTTTTGAATATCTTTGTGTTTTATCGCACATATTATGGCAGACATTTCTTTCTTTCAATCCTTTGGTATTGTGTTTGTCGAAGATGATAAAACCGTCAATTACTCAAAGTTTTAGAATATAAAATTATTTTTAAGTCTTCACCGACATTCCTCAGTACTACTTTAATGGATGAATAGATATAACCAAATATAGTTTGGTTTCTTTGTTTAATGGCATATCAAACATCGTCGGTTATTTAGTGCCAAATACATCCTCGAAGCTGAACAGTAGTGGTTCTATTTAACACATAGCTGGTGGGACGGGGAGGTTCATACCTTTCCATTGTTAAAAATGTGGCCCGGCAATTCGAACGGGTAGAAAAGAAACTAGTCAGACAGATGTCCATCCTGTTTAATAGTGTCTGCATATATATATATATATATATATATATATATATATATATATATATATATATATGGAGTAAATATGGAAATAAATCCGAGAATATCAAGAAATTTGAAAAACAAGTGTTCCAAAAATAAGATGAATTTACTTATCGACGCTTAAACGTTTCGGTTTCTTTAAACCTTCTTTTTTAAAAATCTCCTGTCATCTATAAAGCATCCATCAATTTCTTCACCCCATAATACATCCTGTTGAAGGTTTAAAGAAACCGAAACGTTTAAGCGTCGATAAATTCATCTTATTTTTGGAACACTTGTTTTTTCAAATTTCTTAATATATATATATATATATATATATATATATATATATATATATATATATATGTTGATAATATGGGAGCTATATTTATAAGTAAACAGTGCTCAATATCGTAGATGGAACATTTAGGGTAGCGTGGATATGGAGTTAACGGCGCTTGATTACTGACAGGATTGTTCAAATCAAGTGCTTGCGTTGAACAATCGCACAGGCGAGAAAATGTCAGTAATCAAGCGCCGTTGACTCCATATCCATGCTACCAGCTTAGTTTCTCGCTTATCAATCATCAGACCAAGCGCGGTTGACTCTGTGTCTACGCTATCCTAACTTATATATATATATATATTATATATATATATATATATATATATATATATATATATATATATATATATAAACAAGCTCTGATGATAATTTTTATAAATCGAAATATTGTTCAATATTAGCTATGAAAATGATATAAAATATTGTCATTTTATCAGTATTGTGTGTTTTCATACCCTTATATATATATATATATATATATATATATATATATATATATATATATATATATATATATTCATAACTAAATAGTAAAATGAATTCATAAATTCAGTTAATAATAGTTTATATATATATATATATATATATATATATATATATATATATATATATATATATATATATATATATATATATATATATATCCCATCATACAGTTAAAAAATACCAAGAAAATTTGGTACAGCCGTGGGTGGGGGGAATTTGGTAGCCAAAGAATTAAGATTAAATGCTGTATAATGATATGTTGTACATATGGTGTACATACTAAATGAATTAGGACAGGTCCAGCTAGTGTATCCATGAATATTTGGGGTCGATAAAAAAGTTCGGGAGAATACTGAGAAGTTCCAGATTGTTCAGTTCTGTGTGTATGCATAGATTCACTGAGTTTACAATCACCAATTTCACTCGCCTCAAAGAATTCACAGTATCTGAAAACTAAAATGGATTTCTCGCGTGCAGTTAAGAACACATCTGCGGAATGGTTTCACACTGGGCTTCAATTCAGACAGATCGATACGTTGAATCAACCAGGCGTTCCGAGAATGAACTATCAGTCACCCAACAACTTATTGGTCTTTTGCTAGGCTGGTCAAATGTCCAGGTAGCGTGTGTTAGAATACGCTAACTCTATCTTTTGAAGAGGGGTAACATCCCCCTTCTCTTCAAAGTGGTTGTCCTGGCTAGGTATTTACCTAATCCGTTTACTTCGAGTAGGATGTGACACAAGTTCGAAAGTAAGGGGTATCAAGCGAGGATCGAATTCGCTATTCGGTCGTAATGGATCTGCGAGACTAGACCATTACATCACGTTGGGATGCCCTGTGGGGGAATATTCTAGGTATGACTATAATTAATTTGATGGTAAGGCTATAGTTTTGGAGATCTGGGTATTGTGGAATATTCCTACATTGCTATTACTCTCAGGTCCCGAAGTGCTATTATTCGTTTGTCCCATTTTTGGAAGAATGTTTGAAAAACATCCGTATTCTATTGGATCCTGTGCAAAAATAATCTTAAGGGACAACTATAAAAAATGTAAATATGAATGTACAATGAACGCGATACTTAAACCCCTTAGCATAAAATATCCCTGGACGGGTAGACATGCTGTTAAAATCAACTGATCAATAAGCTGGTCAAGCAAAAGCCCATAAGAATAGGATGTGCCAGGGTGGATAGAAATCACTACAGATGTAATGATCTCTACTAGGATAACTTGTTAACCATTACACTACAGGAGGTGTACCCATAGCGTTGTGGATAGTCGATATGCGAGTTCGAATTTCAGCCGCGCTATTATGTTCACTTTCGGAGGGGTACATATTATTTAGAATTAAATTAAATTAGTGAAATAGACCCCTAATTAGGACTGATCCAATTCTAGTAGTGACCACTGCAAGCGGAATTTAACGGTTTTTGAATTCAGAGTTTTCCTTCTCCTAGACTGGTTACCTAACCAAGATTAAAGATCCCAGCCTACCCTACTATATACCCATAGCTGGAGGGAGAGTAGTTGGATTCATAACTTTCCCAAGAGTATTAGCGCTATGTAAACTGTAGCTTCGTCCTGGATTTGAACTCGGGTCGACGAGTCCATTTCCTACGACTCTAACAATTAGACCACGCGCCTCCGACTTGGGGGATGTACGAACCCCTCATCCTTACAGATATGGGTATTTAACCATTTCTGTTTTTCTATAAATATTGATTTGGCATTAAATAACCCACGAAATTTGATATGCCATTAAACAAAGAAACCAACCATTACACTACAGCGAGGCAAGAGCTTATTGGTTATTCATAATATAATAATGAATTTTAGACACTGAAGAAGCCATAAAGTAGATGACGGGATCAGCACAATATAATCATCCTATCATCCTGAATTATTCGGCTGCAATCAGAAAAAGTATCTATACTTGGAAATCAATTGCTGTGTCCGCTAATGGACGCAACAATCGAAATCGATTTATAGATGCACTGACATCTTTGATTTTTCTGAAACTCACACATAAATAAATGAACACTTATCATTACAGACTATAATATTTTGCAAACACAACGCGCAAATGAGGCTGGGCAGATACGGTAACCACGCCCAAATCAAGCTTGCATCAGAAAATGATGACACTTTTTTCGATTTTAATGGCATGTCAACTCGTTAAGAGTTATCTTATGCTTAGAAGTTAGGGAATCACCTTCATTGTAGGTTAATGTTCACATTTCTTGTATAGTTGTTTTTAAGAGATATTTTTGCACACAATTATACGATATCAAGTTGTCGGTGGCCTGATGTCGGTATCAGCCAGACAGCGAGGGAGTCTATCCCCTTTTTACTAGGGCTAGACCCAGGAGATTGTTTTTGTGTCTGAGGTGGGGCACCACACCAATCATCAGCTCCTCACTTTACCGCGCAGATCCCTGTGCTACTCATACGCCGAATTGGCGAGGGCCGGTATCGAACCAGGAACCTTGCGATTCCTAGTCACGTGCTCTGCCGACAGAGCTAAACCGGCCCTTCCTACCTAATATAGATTATTTGCACACAGTTATATGTTGTCAAGTATTCCTAATTTCTAATACTAATAATTTATACGTTTCAATTAACTATTCCTATTTAATAATTTGCAAGCATACTAATAATTTTCAAACAGATCTATTTGATTATATACATTTATATGGTCCAAAGTAACTAATCATTGGTTTGCACACAGTTATACGGTGTCAAGTATTCCTATCCAATACAAATTATTTACAAGCAATTATATTGTTTCACGTAACTACTACTACTAGTAATTCCCAGTAAACATTTAGATCTTCAGGTAAGTTTTTTTAATAGAAATAATTTGCGTACAGTTATATGGTTTCAAGTATTCCTATCTAATACAAATAATTTTCAAATAGATCTATTTGACCCATAGATGGGACTCTATGTCTACAACATATAGCTTATTTTGGTAAAAGATTTTTCTCTTATGTCATTGCATTGATGCCCTTTGTTTAGCTGAGAAATTTTCATGGTATCTGATTTTCTGATTTGTTTTGGGCCCTCCGATCACTAAATATTTCTTGCCCAGAACAAACAAAATTAAAAAAAAAATAATAGCATTATGATATTTAAATAACGATACGGTATTGAAAATATTGTTCGATTCATTCTTTAACAAGACGTGACCACATTAGTATTCTTTTGAATTACTATAATTTTATTAACAGCAAAAAATATTCAGAAACTGTTCCAGTATTGCACATAGTATTATGATGATCATTAAAACAAAGAAATATATCAGATATTTTTTTATCAGTATGGTAGGTATAGGAAAGTAATGAAGAATATATATAAAAAGGATTTTTATGCAAAAGCAAAAGCATGGTCAGCCACAAATAGTTTATCAGTCATATGGAGGTCCGATCTCCCAGGCAAGCTGAAGCGACAGTTCTTCCAGGCTGTGGTTGTGTCGGTGCTATTGTATGGCTGCACCACCTGGACCCGAACAACGCGTCTTGAGAATAAGCTAGATGGGAGCTGCACAAGAATGCTGCGTGCAGTCTTGAATAAGTCGTGGAAACAGCATCCCACAAGGAAACAGCTGTACGGTCACCTGCCCCCCACCATCTGACAAGCTATCCGAGTGAGACGGACAAGGCATGCAGGACACTGCTGGAGAAGCAAGGATGAACTCATAAGCGACGTTCTCCTGTGGCAGCCAACACATGGACATGCAAGTGTGGGGCGCCCAGCAAGGACCTACATTGACCAGTTATGTGAAGATGCTGGCTGCTCCGCAGAGGAGCTTCCAGGTGTAATGAATGATAGGGAAGGTTGGCGAAAGATTGTCATGGATACCCGTGCTGCATGCGTGACATGATGATGATGATGATGATGTAAAGTGTAATTTTGTTCAGTTTCCAAACGTGATCACTTCTACATTTTTATATCGCCTCTATTTATTTAAAAACAATCTCTCTACCTCATAAAAATAGAATGGTTTCTACAGCAGAAACTCAAACTGAAACTCAAGAGACAGCCTGTCATCAATAATTCTGAAGATTTCCACTTCAAATCTATAAGCAGATAAGATCAGACTATTTATTTTATCACAAATTCAATAGACGCAAATTGGTACGTTTTCGTTGGATGCTAGACTAGAAAAGTTTCTAAATATCTGCTTAATTTTATATTTGTTATGAAAATTATTCATTGATAAAACATATTGTATCCTCATTCCAGTTATAAAAGCGCCTGTTGGCTGGGGTTGTAGAATGCGTCCACTAACCTCTGCAGAGGCGTAAGATCCCTCCGATGAGGCCGCCTGTTGGCTGTGAGTGGCTACCAGTAATGCTATTCGGTTGTAATGGATATGAGAATCTAGCTTGCCAACCATTACACCTCGATGGGACGCTTTTTACTCAACCCGTTCGTATCGGGTTGAATGCGACACAAGGTCGCAAGTAAGGGACATACAGCGGGAATCGAACTGGCTATTCAGAAGTAATGGATCTGCGAGACAAGCTTGCTAACCATTACGTAACGATGGGCACCCTATTTATCCAATTCGTTCGCAAAGGGTTCATCATACAAAATCGCAAGAGGCAAGTAGCGAGGGCCGAACTCCCTTTTGAGAAGTAATGGATCTGCGAGACTAGCTTGCTAACCATTACATCCCGATGGAACACCCAATTTGTAGGTTGTTGCAAGCTACACTGAATAAAATATCAAATAGTGTCTCTTGTCTAGATTGATTTTTCCCTTGGACTCTAGTTTTTAAGTGTCCTTGTTGAATTTTAGTTCCCATTCTTCTCAAAGTGATTTGATGACAGAAGGCATGCCGAATTTCTTGTGCATGGGAACTGGATACTAAAGTGCCATTCGTATCTATCAGCAGTGTTCAAGATTTTACCGCGCTTTTTTTTTATTGAAAATCAGAAAACGAATGCACAGTTGTAACAGATATTTTTTCTCTCGAAACTTTTGCACACACCTAATGAAAAAAAAAGAAGAATTCCATTAACGCTAGCCATTGATAACTGGCAAAGCAAAACGCTACAGATAGAAATACAAACGTATCTTAATTTTTTTTCTTTCCCTTGGACGTTGTGGCAGATTCAATATGTTAGCCAGGCACGATTCATTTTAAATGGAAAGCCCTTGTTCGAGGTGTGTGCTGGCAGAAATAATCTGACATGTTTATGACAAGAGTAATAGGCGGATATGTCTTGGCCGACTCAAACGTATTCCATCAGAGCGTGCTAGAAAGATTGTATATGGGTCAATTTTGGAAAGGTTGAAAAAGGTCAATTCAAAACTGTCTGTTTGCTTGGTATGCAAAAATGCATTTGCAGATATGCTACAGCTAGAAAGTGTTAACTTGGAAATTTCAAAAGCACTTACAGGTTCGCCTTGATTGATTGAATACAAGGGGGGTGGGTGGGTGGAGAAGGAGTACCAAAAAGTTCTCGAACCTATAACGAAAAAAATAATTTAGAAACGTACGTACCATTCCACGTATCTATCCTCTAGTTCAACACATTTGGCACATCGTTTAGTATGTTTCTTTAACCCTTTCAAAAATCTATAAAAAAACTGTCGGTGGGGTTTAGAATACGTTGACTGTATCCCCTGCAAAACGGGTGACAGGGGTATGTTACTAAACTGAATCTAATGGCGAGGCATTAGTTCTGGAGATCTTGCAAGAGTAGAGTATCCCTTCATTACCTTTATTTCCAGGCCTACTCTGACCCGCTCCGCACGAATAGGATGTGACAAAAGATAAATTTTAAGCGGATTTTAACATGATTTGAATACATCATCATCATCAAATCATGCTGACCGTAAGGATTCCTTTGACCCTCTCTCTCTCTATCGGTCAACGTCCCTGACTCGGATACTGGATAACGTGTAGAGAACCTGCCAAGAAACGATGGCCAATAGGGACGGATGGCAAGAGAAAGTCAATGGGAACCCGGCACATCTTGATGATAATGATGATGATTGCACTAATGTCCTTGGGAAAAGTATGGGTCCAGATTGAGCTTTGCCCGGGCATCTAGAAAGAAAATTCGGAAGTAGAAGCTGGATTCCTTAAAGCAATCCGACGTTGTCTTTAATTTCGTTTTGGGATCTCCTCAAACGACGCTGATGCCAAGTTATACAACCCCTTCGTCTTTCATTTGACAAACATCCATGTCGTGGAGTGGAGAAACTTGCTGAATGGGTAACTATCAGTCTTTCATAAAACCTTGCATCTAGATCTGCGCACAGATCCATGGTCTCACGAGACTACCAGATGTCATTGCACAACTAGTTGGACAACGTTTACCATACGTTTGTGATGTCGTTATCTTTTAAACTTGAGAACCAATTTCCGCTGTCAGCTTCTTTCTATTTTGAAACCTGCGAAACTTTAAAATACACCACTTTATTAGTTACACAGGTATCGGTGTCTTTTTTTTCTTGGGGGAAAATATCTGATGCAATGGCATCGGTCTTTTGGTAAAGAAAGTTAACTATTTTTAATAAAAATTCTGGAAAACGGCACCCCCCAAAAAAAAACAAAAACAAAAACAAACCCCAAATAAAACAAAAACGGGAAAGAAGAGTCTAGCAACGCCATAGACAGACTACAGAAAAGCCTACGCAATCATCTCATAATCATTGATATTGCTTATGTTGTGGCTGAGGTATTTGTGTTTTTGTTATTTTCCAATTTAATATCCGATCTGTACGTATGGGTCTCTCTTTGGTTTAAGGTGATTTATTATTAATAGAAATACTTAAAGAAATCAGTTTGGGTTTGTTTTCTTTATTTAATAGCATATCAGATTTCGTGGGTTATTTAATGCCAAAGCCCTCCTTGTAGAAGAACAGTAGTGGTACAATTTTATCTATAGCTGGTGGGGTTATAAGGGGGTTCATACCTTTTCAAGAATATTAGTCCTAAAGTGAAAGTAATAGCTCGAACTCGCCTACTATGATATCGCAGTCCAGTACGTTGGTCTCAACGCCATGGAGACTCCCCTGTGTAGTATATATATATATATATATATATATATATATATATATATATATATATATATATATATATATTGCCATCTTTTCGCCAATGATAAAAGTAGTTTTCCTTCCTGTAGGATGGTTTGGTTTGGTTTCTTTGTTTAGTGGCACATCCATCGATTTTCGTGGGTTATATAATACCCAAGCCATCCTTCTATGGGAACGCTAGTGGTATGTTTTTAACCCATAGATGGGGGATGAGAGGGTTCATACCTTTTCCAATGTTATTAGTTCTAAAGTGAACGTAATAGCGCGATTGAAGCTCGAACTTGTTTTCTACAATGTTGCAATCCAGCATGTTAGTTAATCTACCATGGGGACTCCTACCCCTTACCCCCACCCCCAGACAAACAAAAAGCAAAAACAACAAACTTTCAATGACATAGGGCAGTGGTTCCCAAATCTTTTCAGGATAGCGTCCTCTTGGCTTCCCAGTAGATTCCTAGAGTCTCCCACATAAACACATGCAAACACACATAATATTTTAGTATGCTTTAAATTTAAATCAAAGACACGTGGTAACTGATTTGCCACTGTGTGTTGTGTACTGGCGTCAAGCAAATGTTCCGATTTTAGACTCTAATTTCGGACTACGTAACAAAATTATGCATTTTATTTATAATTCTTATATCAGTTTTATTTTATATAAATTGCATACGTGTTCCTTTACCTTAGTATTCATAAAATATATTTTTTCATTCAGATTTAGTAAAAAACATGTTATTTATTAACTGCTCCTACTGCTACCCTGTCGCCCCCACACCATCTCTTTTTGCCTCAACACCTGCCACTGCCCTTTATTGCTTCAGCGCCCTCTAGATCTTTCCACCGCTCCAAGGGAGACAATACCGCCCACTTTGGGAACTACTGAAATAGACAGACAATAATAAAGCAAATAAAAATGATTTACCAAACATGGATATCAAAGGTCTGGAGAGTAGAACTAATTACAGAAAAAACAATCCTTAGTCGAGGTCAGCATTAAGAGATGTATTTTTCAAAGAGACTCTTTATCCCCATTATCGGTAGTTATATTAACGACACCGTTAGATTAAATCTTAATGTCGTTGTAATGGAGGATGCACATTTATAAATCTACTGAAAGCATCAATCATTCTATGCAACTAGAGGACTTG
>CM042139.1:121405515-121463015 GCA_023376005.1 Doryteuthis pealeii
TTTACTGTCTCATAGACGGTAACAGATTCAATTACTTGATGCAAAAATCAATGTTAAAACGGAAAATCGATTTCCTTTAATATAATCAAAGGAAAGCTTTTTTTTCTGTGCTAAACCGAACCTGAGTGACCACTATAATTATTTTTAGATTATTTTTCCCCCTGAAAATGATGTATTACCAAAAAGATTTTTGTTTCGTTTCAATTGAGATTAATACGCTTAATTGGTTTCATGGGGTTAGGTTAGGGTTAGGGCTTCTGTTAGATTAGGATTAGAGCATATGCCAGTTAATCAGAGCAACTGAAGATTAGTTTTATCTATTCTTTCATTTTTTGCAATTACTTTAGGTTTAAACAGACAAAATTATTCAGGGTTAGTATTTTCAATCGCCTGTGTCTAGTGGAAAACAATCTTAAAATAATGGTTGTAGTTTGAATAGGTAAATAAAATTTATGTGAATAAATTAACTAGATAATTACAAACAAATCTTTCAATGATATTTACATTAAAATCGATGGGCCACATGTGCTGAAATTATGGATGACTATGTGGATAACGCTTTATTGGTGAGGCTGAGAACATTTCAGCCCCCCATTGTAGGTTATGGAAAACATGAAATTACCTCCATGCGCATCATCAATTATAATATTAGAGTTCTGCTAGAAAATGGTAAGAGGAATCCTAGTTTATTTGGCAGAGATGTCAATGTCTTAAACTCTTCATTGGAAGTCTTGGTGCATTGCGATGTGTTCAGACCACCTATATATCTCCAACGCGCTGAGTACACAGGGAAACTGTTCGTACGGCTATTGTCAACATTTTTGCGTTTTTGTCCCTGTCCCTGTCCCTGCCCTGCCCCCTGTGGCGCCTCACTGCTATGCTCAGTCTTAGGTTGACAATCGTTTCTATTGGTGCTCCCGATTGACGCTACCTCTAAGTGTGAAGTTCGCGCATTTATTCAATTTTTGAACGTAAAAAGCATTAAACCGATTGAAATTCCTCGCCAATTATTGGAAGTGTATGGCAAATCGTACATGGATGTCAGAAACGTCCGTAAGTTGTGTGGAGAGTTTGCAACGATTACGAGGTTTAACGCTTCCTCCAATACATGTCATGGGCTTGCAAAAACTGCCAGAATACCTACAAAAATGCATCGACCGAAATTATATAAAATATAGGATTATATAAAAAAATAGATATGTGTTCAAACTATAAAATTGACAATAAATAATAAACTATTCTGTGATTTCTAAATATTTTGGAGACCTTACTTTTGGGATTACCCTAGTATATTGGCAAGTATTAAAAAGATGTTCTCTGCTAATCACGTATATGTATGTTTATACAAGGTGGCCCATAAACGACTGAAACATAAAAAAATCCTCTAGTCATAAAATATAGTTCAAGGAAATATATTTTTAGCTATTTGCGAAAAATGATATCTTGTATATTGCTTTCATTTTCACGGATACAAAATTGTACCTCAATTCGAGCACTTTGCATGACTTTGCTCAAGGTTTTTAGAGTCAATTCTCTTATCTTTTGTCTTAAGCTCATTCAAATATACATACTCCTTCAAATAACACTACAAAAAGAAGCCGGACAAACTAGTTGAATGGAGAGGCGATTTAGAGTCTGATTTTCTAAATATTCTGCCACCAAAAATTCGTTTTGTTGAATAGTAAAATTCTATTATTTTACTTTGTTCTTTCACATTGTAACTTGACATTTTCAATTTGCTAAGGTTACTTATCTGAAAAATAATATAAAAATCAAATTAGAAATAAGAAACTTATGATTTAAAAAATGTTTCAGTATTTCGTGGGTCACCCTATATAATAAACCTTTGGCAGATCGGCTGACAACACTTGGAAAAATCTTAATTGATAATCTTTTTTTTTTTTTTTTTTTTTACTTTAGAGGCTTTATTTGCTTTAATTCCCAATCCCCCACGACTGTGAAGCGCAAACTAAGAAAGTATCTTGAAGAATATATATAAATATTTAGTGGTATTCAACCATATATATATATATATATATATATATATATATATATATATATATATATGTGTGTGTGTGTGTGTGTGTGTGTTTGTATGTGTGTATCTTTCTCTTTCTCTTTCTCTCTCTCTCTCTCTCTCTCTCTCTCTCTCTATATATATATATATATATATATATATATATATATATATATTATATATAAATCAGAAATAATTAACAAGATATATTTTTATATATGATAATGTGCCAAATAAACGTTTCATTTTTCTTTTGTTGTTTTTAATAAACCATCTTTAAGACATATATCAAATGTTTTATCCGAAAAATATTTTCAAATGTAAAAATTAAAAAACAAAAAACAGTCAAAAATTTAAAGTTTTTCATTTATTCTTTTCATTTGAAAATACTTATCGCTTGAAGCATCTGCTCCTTGGTTCATTAAAAACAAAAAATGGGATTTAAAAAATTTTCCTGGCGCTGGCAGTGTGAAAAACCTAAGATAATACATTTTGTAAATAAAAGATATATTACAAACATATATCTGGCATATATATATATATATATATATATATATATATATATATATATATATATATATATATATATTTATTTTCCTTTTATGTCACATATATATATATATATACATATTATATATAAACTGTTTTCAACGATCATCATTACATTATTCTCTTCTGCAATTGCCTGTAATTAATCAATATCTTGATTAATTCATTGCAAGAAGAATGAAGCTCCTTTATGGTGAAACTTGAGTAGGTTATTTTTATATACACCTTAATACTAAATTCGCTCTACTAACGTATTTAGCACTTTATATTCATTATAACAATGACTTTTGCATCGACCGTCAATATTGCGATTAACGATATCTTATCACCCGGTATGTCAACTTCTTTATCATATATATATATATATATATATATATATATATATATATATATATATATATATATATATATAAGACCAAAATATACCAATAAACATGTCGAAATTTGGTTACTCTTACTTATAGTCTACGATTTTAAAGCTCAAATTTTTTACCAGTATCGGTTTATTTAATTTAAATAAACAACACTAGTATAACACATAATATATATATATATATATATATATATATATATATATATATAATATATATATTTATACAAACTATTAAAAATGCGCACAGTTGCTCATTCATAAAGATCTCAATTTTCAGATTTGAAACAGTCTGTACAGTCTGAAAAACAAATCAAACACCACCGCAATAACTAGGAAAACAAACCAAACAAACAAGCAAACAAAAAACAAAAATACAAAAAAAACCCCGAAAGTAATATGTAAAAGTGTTCAATACACTAAGTAAAGCAAAAAGTAGAAATAAAAAAACGAATCAGATACTATCGACCTAGGTTTCACCTAGAAGATCTACAGGATAATTCTCACTAAAGAGGGTTGGCACAAACGACATTTTTAAAGGTAGCTACAAAGGAACTTCCTTTGTGGTAGCCACTTAAGAAAATGTCGTTTGTGCCAATCCTCTTTAGCCAGAATTATCCTATAGATCTTTTAGGTGAAACCGAGGTGACTTTTTAGGTTTATATATATATATATATATATATATAAATATATATATATATATATATATATATATATATATATATATATATATATATATATATATTATATATATATATATATATATATATATATATATATATATATATATATATATATATATATATAGATATATATATATATATATATGTTTGTTCCTGAAATTTGCATGAATTGACCCTGGTGAGATTTTCTATGATTGACCTATCCAGTCTTAGAAAGCAGAATTCGACCACATGTCTGACATTTCCAACCCTCCATGTTCTCTCCAATATGACAGGTGTATATATATATATATATATATATATATATATATATATATATATATATATATATGACAGGTGTATATATATATATATATATATATATACACACTCATGAACAGAAAAAATGGGCCAAGATTGAAAAAAAGGAAGAAAATAGATTTTTCGATATTTTTCAGGAATTTACTGAAATTTAACTGCAAATTCCTATTTTTCAGATCATTAATATTATAGTATATAATAATTTAGTGGTAAAAATGAGTCCTAAAAAGGTAAGACCGCATGTGGGCGAGGATATGAAAAACCGAATTGCAGGATTAAGGCAGTCTAATATGACTTACAAGCAGATTTTCGATATTTTGAAAAAAGAAAATGTGACAACATCTCTCTCTGCTGTGAAGCGAATTGGTCAAAGGTTCGAAATCGAAGGTTCAGTAAAAAGGAAATCTGGATCTGCTCGCCCTAGAGCATCCACTGTGAAGGAAGACCACAGGCTTAAAATGACTGTTTTGAAGGACCGAAAGAAAACTTATGTTGACCATAGCAAACAATTCAAAACAGCGGATCGAAATTCCATTTCTAGAATGACAATATCTAGAAGATTGAAGGAAATGAGATTTTCTTCAAAAAGGTGCGCAAATAAGCCATTATTATCTAAGAAGAACATCAATGATAGAAAGACATTTGTCTCGTGTTATGGCAAGAAAGATACAGAAAGGTTTAGGAATGTTTTCTGGTCTGATGAATCAAGATTTTGTCTTTTTAGTGATGCTCCCGAACGCTGCATTCGAAGATCCGGAGAAAGATTATCGCCAAGTTGCATAAAAATGACAGTGAAACACGGTTATGGAGGGATAATGGTATGGGAAACTTTTAGTGCCACAGGAGTTGTGGAACTTATTAGATGTGAGGCGTCAATCAATGCAAAGGAATATACATTCGAATGTTAGAAACAGGACTATTTCCAAGTATCCAGAAGCTGGGAATATCCCATAACATTATTTTTCAACAAGATAATGCACCTGCACACACCACTAAAGTCACTAAGAAATGGCTTGCCGATAATTCAATTGATGTGATGTTTTGGCCTGGCCAAAGCCCCGATTTAAACCCAATCGAGAATATTTGGGCCATAATATCTCGTGCATTGGCTGGAAGAACTTTTTCGAACAAAGAAAAACTGTGGGAAGCTCTGCAAAATGAATTGAATAGCATCCCCTCTTCACCGTGTTCCAAGTTGGTTGAGGGCATGGTTAAAAGGATTAATCTTTTAAAGAAATCAAAGGGGAAAGCGATTCCATACTAAGCATTTATTAAAGTAAATGTCTTGTTCTGTGTATATAAGACTCGTTTTTGTTTTTTGTTTAATTGTATTTTGTTTAATTTAGCTTTTTGTACAATAAAGTGTATAATACTTGCTTGGCCCATTTATTTTGTTCACGAGTGTATATATATATATATATACACGCCCCCATATATATATATATGTATATATATATATATATATATTATTCAAACGAGTTTTGTTAAAGACCACGAAATATTCTTTTCTTTTAATTGTAGACGTTCAAGTTTTCTTGTTTTTCGTATATCAGGCTCCAGATATAGACAAAGTGACTCATATTTTTACATCAGCGCATTCAAACATGTTACTGGTCGTCCTCCATATGGGATGTTTTTTCAACTAAACAAAAATGTTTGTTCACCTAAAGAAAAAAACGTTAATATAGTAAATTCTTAAATTCTGATCTTATCATTTTATTCTTCCAGGCATATATTCTTTCTCATGAGTAAAAATGATTATCATTTAAAAAAGTATATACATTGTAAAACGAGTAGATGTTTTTGAAGTTTTGAAATAAAGCTCATTACTAATTGATTTTAGGATAAGAAACAAAATATTTGAATTGATTTTTAATCTCTTTTTGATTCAAAATTTGAAAAAAAAGTAAAAGAAGAGAAAAAAATAGTCGAAAGAAATAACGTCAATAATAACAAATATTCTAAAGAATATTTATATTTATATTATTCATTATTCTAATAATTTAGTATTAAAAAACTAAAAATAAATAAATAAATAGATAGATAAATAAATAAAGCGTAACAAATTCAACTTTTCCATTCAAGTCTTTGTTATTATATTTTAAAAGCGTCTCGTTCGATTTTAACAATAAAGTGTTTACTTTTTATTTTCTTCAAATGAATTTAATAAAGGAAGATCGATTAACAAACTAAACAAATCAACTCAGATTATTTTTACTTAAAAAAATAAAACTCTTAGATTTGTTAGACTTTCAAAATATACCAATAAAAATGTCAACATTTGATTATTCTTATTTATAGTGTACTATTTAAAAGCCCATGGCTGTTACCAGTGTCAGGGCAGAAAATCGCTTTATTTTAATAACAACACAATTAAACTATTAAAAAAAACTATTAAAATGCGCACAGTTGCTCATTGATAAAGATCTCATTATTTCAGATTTGAAACAGTTGACACAATTTTATTTTTAATCGTTAAACATGCAAAGTAGTTATCACCAGTACATATTAACTGTTACGTTCTTATATATATATATATATATATATATATATATATATATATATATATATATATATATATATATATATATAATGTGTGCATTCCTTTTAGCGCTAATGCCTTTATGAAAGGTATACATCGAACTATTTTCCCTCCAGTTATGGATACATAGTAGAGAATACTGGGCTCTTTAACCTTGTTTAGGCAACCAGTTTTGGACATGGAAAGCCTTGTTCGGAGGGTTTAGTATATATATATATATATATATATATATATATATATATATATATATATATATATATATATATATATATATATATATATATGAATGAACAAAAGAGATAAGACAAATAGGAGTATTTATTTTATGCTATTTATTTTGAGATTGTTCTCAAGTAGATTCGACTTTAGGTCATCGTCAGGAGGAAAATGCTCTGTGAAACATGTATTAGAAAGTATTTAAAATAGTTTTCGAAGTAGTTGATAAGCTCCAAAAGAAGGAACGAAAAATATACTGTCGAAGTCGAATATATATATATATATATATATATATATATATATATATATATATATATATGAGCCGGTTGAGTTCACGGGTTGAATTGGGGTCCATGACGATATTGATGGTTCTTTTTGAAAAGGAGTGAATATTTCTAATTAGCATTTCTTATCTATATCAGAGATATCTAGGATTGATATGATTTAAACAAATGCACATGCACAGATTCTATGCATGTGCATTTCTTTAAAGCATATCAATATCGTTCAGTTGCAAATTGGTCAGGAAAGTGAGTTATTCTCTATGAGTATTCTAAGTGTATTGTTTTAATAACAATCTCGCTATTATGTGCCGTTTTTCCTGTGCTAAAGTAACACACAATATAAACACACAAAACACAAACACACACACACAAGAGCATCGGTGCTTCTGTGTGTGTGTGTGTGTGTATGTGCATGTGTGCGCGGGGGTGGGGGATTGTCAGCTCGGCAACGAAGCAACAGTAAGTAGAGTTAGATAATAAGCTCTAATTATTGTTAAGCTCAAACTGCTTAGTGCTTATCCTTGTTTCTTCTATCCCCTTCACCCCTCCCCAACACGTTGTAGTGGAGCCATATTGATTAGTGAGCGACCATGAATTGAGGCAGGAATGAAGAAGGGGAAGATGGTGGTGTTGGTGTTAGTGAGAGACTAGGGTGAAATGTTAACACAAAGCTAATGTTCTTATCGGATGAAGCCATCATGTGTTGATGGTGCCCTTCAAACAGATATTACACCTGGATTCATTAAGACCGGCACATTGAATTCATCTCGTAGGGTCAATCAATAAAAGACAGATCAAACCACACAGAATACCGTGGATCCCAGGGTGTTAACTGATTTTTTTTTTGGGGGGGGGAGGTTAGGAGAAAAGAAACGGAGAGAAGAGGAAAACAGCTGAAAATTTAAATTAAAACAGGAAAAAGAAAACAAAACAAAAAAAAATGTGGATGTGCCAACTGAAACAAGGAGAATAGTGGAAGTGAGGGGTGGGGGCGAATACGGAAAGGAGAAAAGTTAATGAAAAGTGAAAGTTTGTAAGATGATTGTTGGGAGAGAAATCCTAAGCCCTGATTGGGCAAAAAAAAAATGAACACACTGTCCTCAATTCCAGTTGACCCTAGAAAAAAAAACTGCGCTAATAGATACTGTTCTTGATGACAATGACCAAACAAAAAGATTCCCACTAAGGGAATTTGTAGGAGAGAAATAGTATTCAAGTGAGAAAAAGGTGAAGTGTATATATATATATATATATATATATATATATATATATATATATATATATGGGGAGAATATGTGCTTAATTGGAGTCGTACCTAATTTTGAACATTAATTAATTAATAATTAATTAGGCGGGAATGCCTATTTAAATGTATGGTTGAACAAATCGAGAAAAATCAATCTCTGTATGTACATTTCGGCCTATAAATGTACATACAGAGATTGATTTTTCTCGATTTGTTTAGCCATGCATTTAAATAGGCATTCCCGCCTAATTAATTATTAATTAATTAATTTTCAAAATTAGGTACGACTCCAATTAAGCACATATTCTCCCAAAAATTGTCGGCAAAAAGCCATATCCAAACACACCGTGTTTACAACTTATCATATATATATATATATATATATATATATATATATATATATATATATATAGAGAGAGAGAGAGAGAGAGAGAGAGAGAGAAAGAGAGAAAGAAGAAAGTAACAAAGAAGAATTTGTACGAATACAGATTAATAAAAAATATTTGTTAAGGAAGAAAGACAGAGTAAGTAAATAACGGTAAAAAGTGTATCATCATCATCATCATCATCATCATCATCATCATCGTCGTGCTAGCAGCACTGATATCCATGACAATTTATCTATCAATCATTGCTTTCGGCAGTTCCCCTGCGCAGCATCTAGTATCCGCGCAGAGCTGGTTAATGTAGGTCGTTTGCTGGTCGGCCCGCACTGGCGTTCTCATGTGCTGGCTTTCACTGGAGAACGTCAAATATGAGTTCAAAAAGTTTATAGAAACCATAAAAATAATCTGAGAAAGCGCGCGGGGGGAGTGGACGGCAATATTAGGTTTGCGTTGCTAAATCAATGTCGCTAATGAAAACATGACCAAATCAACCTGATTTCGCTATGTATTAGCGCTTATTAAAAAAGAAAGAGAAAAAGATAACACATAAACAAACTTGTGTTCAAACACATTAAACTTGTAAAATAATATTGCAAATAGTGTTTATAGCATGCTTATAGACAGTCCCATTAGATCTGATAACGACCAGGCTCAAAACTGTTTGGAAAATTGGAAAAAAAATGTATGTTAAAATCAAATGAAAGCACGCCCAAAGCGATTTTTTGCTATGTATTAGCGTTTGATAAAAACAAACTTGTGTACAAGCATTTAAAACTAATAAAATAACATTACAAATGGTGTTTATATTTTATTTATTTATTTATGGGCTCTTTAACTTTGATTAGGCAACCGGTCTAGGAGAAGGAAAACTCTAAATTCAAACCTGTTGAACTCCGCTTAAGAAATTGACCTTGTGTCATATCCTGCTCGTGCTGAGGGGTTGGTAAATATATATATTTTATTTATGTACAGTACAACTATATCTGATAAGTGCCAAGCTCAAAACTTTTAGGAAAATTTTGTTTGAAAGAAAGAAACGAAAAGAAGTGCAAAACGACTAAAACTTTTAATTAAAACAAGAAAATACGTGGGAAAGGTATGAATGCAACTATTCTTCTTCCAGCTATGGGTAAACAGTAGGGAAGATTAGGCTCTTTAAGATTAGTTAGGCAGTCAGTCTAGGAGAAGGAAAACTCTGAATTCAAACCTTTAAGTTTCGTGTCACATCCTATTCGGGCGGAGAGGTTGGTAAAAATATAAAGAATAAATAGATGTTCGCCGAGTAAGAAAGACAAAATAAAGCAAATGAGTGTAAAAAGTATATAGAAACGATAAAAATGTATAAAAAGCGCGCGCGTGTGTGTGTGGGAGGGAAAGTGTTTTTTTTTGTTGGAAAATCAAAGTAATATCCATTTGCTTTCTACATGCGCGGACCTGTTGACCGCAAAACAATTAACTAATAGCCTTAACTTATTCCCATTGTTCTAGTTAGTTTTGTTTGAGCTTTTACGGCATATAAACCCGTTTCGGGTCATTTAATATCGAATCAAGTTGTTTTGATAAACAAAGGATTTATGTTATTTACAGTACCTGCTTTGCCTATGTGGACACCCAATTAAGTATTGAAAAGGCTCATGGCTGCTTTACTCCTGTTTTCAGCGTGACTTGACAATTATCAATACTTTTTGAACACACCTCATTTTTCCAGAGTTATCCCATGACTGTATTACACATAATAAAGTATGTCTATTTACTAAGTTTAGCCTGTCACAGCCACAGAAGGGACAATGTATTACACCAAGCTTCCAAGTCAGGGGTATCTGCCTTGGAAATCCCGACTAAAAAACTGACCACCAGTACACAATTATCTCAACAACCAAGCATGCCCCTAACTTTCTCTCTCTCCCCCTCTCTCTCTCTCTCTCTCTCTCTCTCTCTCTATATATATATATATATATATATATATATATATATGTGTGTGTGTGTGTGTGTGTGTGTGATGCTTTTGGAAGGTTCTATAATCTTAAATCTTATCAGAAATAATATATCAATTTTTATTTGTATATCAAGGACTTCAGTGTATACATCTATTCCCCCCACCACCACGAGCAGTATGTGACACAAGGTCAATTCTTTGCTGTTATCATCTAAATTTTATTTTTTAATTATCTTTACGAATATAAATCAAATCTCTATTATTTTTGCTCAAAACCAAGCTCTGATGATTTTTAATGTATATATATATTTACTTTGTCGTTAATTATTTTATTTTCGAAGTTTCCTCCGGACATGCAGATTCACACAACTGCCTTTTATATATGTATAGATTTTGAAGAGTTAAACTTGAGAAACGAAAGTGAGTTGAAATTTGGGATGGCTGGTTGGTTAGTTGGTTGGTTGGTTTAATGGAATATCAACCCTTGTGGGATATTTAATGCTAAATCTTGTTTTAGATATATATATTTGCTTAAGAAATCATTTTCCGAAATTTCATATGTATTAATAAATACTGGTGTTTGACCCTCAGCCAGTGACTTCTAGCACCTATATGATGAAAAGAGGTTGGTGTTTGCTATAAGAACTATTTCAAAAATACAGCCGAGACAATCATAGAGTTGCTAGGGTTTGTCATCATCAGGCAATTGATCAGATGGGGCCTCTCCGACCGCCCGTCTAGCCCAAGTAATGAGTGAAGTGGAGTGTTAGATAACGAGACCATTCAGTACCCGGGCCACAGACCACTCAGTAAAAGGGACCGGTTTAGGTCAGTTGGTAGAGCACCCGCCCAGGAATCGTAAGGTTCCTGGTTCGATACCAGTCCCCGCCAACTCAGCGTATGAGTAGTACATATTGAGTAATCCGATCTGTGCGGTAAAGTGGGGAGCTGACGGTAGGTGTGGCGCTTCACTTCAGACGCATAAAACACCCCCTGCTCTAGCGTTAGTGAAAAGGAGATAGACTCTCTCGCTGTCCGGCTGATACCGACAATAGGCCACTCCGCCAACTTTATATTTTACTTTATGTGGAATAACATTCATTAGTAAGGCTGAGAACTTTTCAGCACCTCCTTGTAGGTTATGGGAAACCTATTGCTCATCAGCATTTATATCATTAGTTTTGTACAAGAAAATGGTAAGAGGAATGTTAGCTTATTTAGCAGAGAGATTACTG
The DNA here is from genome assembly GCA_023376005.1 of Doryteuthis pealeii. Lineage (NCBI taxonomy): Eukaryota > Metazoa > Mollusca > Cephalopoda > Myopsida > Loliginidae > Doryteuthis > Doryteuthis pealeii. The sequence continues at coordinate 121,417,280 of CM042139.1, forward strand.
TCTTAAAATATTCATTGGAAGTCTTGGAGTATTATATATGCCGAGATGACCCATATATTTTGACAAATATTGAAAAATCTATTCACTGCGAATCATATATACGTATATTGGTATAATTGGTTGACGGTACAGTGGTACCTTGACTTACGAGTGTCCTCGGTCGATTTTTTGCTTTGAGATGATTGCTAAAATTTGAGGTACGAGTGAGCTTCAGAAACGCTTATTTATATATTAATACGCTAATACTTACCTATATGCATCACGTCATTGGCTCAGATTAATAATAGACCATTCCATTTTGATTCATAAGATATGAATGCATGTGTTCAAATGTTATGTCCTATCATAATCCTAGATAAATAATGGACCATATCGTTGTAATTATGAAGAATGAAAGGAAAGAAAAAAGAACGAGCTACATACCGGAGGGAAAAAAGAAAGAAAGAAAGAATGAAAGAAAAAAAAGTGAGAGATAGGAAGCGATAGCGATTATCGTCTGTTTCAATGGAATATAAAAAAGCAGAAGAGAAAGAAAGAAAAAGAAAGTTAGAAAACATAAATGACATTGTCATTTTTGAGAGAAACAAAATTATACCAAAAAATGTAAACATAAACCTGATCAACACCATGCAAATGTAACCTCTCAACGCGATCCCCAAAGATGCTAACATATCGTTAAAACTACAGAAGTGAAAATATAGATGTACAACGGATATTGTTCCCTAACCTCTAGGCGTAGAATAACACTATACGGGTTGATATACCGTTAAAATTAACCAACCAACCAACCAACCAACCAACTAACTTTTTATTTTATGTATTTCTGGTTTGTCTATTAATTTTTTATCCTGTGTTCTATTACAAGTTACACCCATTTCTTGCTTTTTCTCATTTGAATACACCCGTTTTTTCTATCTGTATAATGCATTTTCCTTTTCGTTTTCGGGATACCATTTCCCACCTTCATACATTTTAATGCTTTCTTCCCTCCGACTTTTTTTCACTTTATTATAATGTTTAGCTTGTTTTCCTTATCCTCCTGTCCAACCAGAAAAAACATTATGTTCTAGTTTTTTTCAGTTCGAATTTTCGATTTAGATTACTTCTGGAAGTCAAAGGTTTTGTTTCTTTGTGCAATGGCATATTAACTTTCGTGGGCTATTCAATGACAAAGTAATCCTTGCAGAAGAACAGTAGTGATAATATTTAATCCATAACTGGGTCGATGAGGTGGTTCATAACTTTCCCCAAGGGCATTAGCCCGAAAGTGAACGTAATAGCGAGACTGTAGTTCAAAGTCGCCTTCTATGATGTCGCAGTTCAGCACGTTAGCCTCTACGCCACGAGGCTTCTCCATAGAAGACAACAAAAGAATACACAAACTGATACAATATATATATATATATATATATATATATATATATATATATATATATGCCTCTTTTTATTCCCAAGTCAAATTAGAAGCACTAATGCATAGGTGACAAATCAATAACCATTATTTGCTTATTTTGTACAACAAAAAAGATTCACCCTGCATATTTTTGCACAATGAATACAGAGGCATTGTTATTTTCCGTAATCAATAGCTGGTAGGAATGCACGTTAACATTGTTTGTTGGAAAATGTACTTGTACAGCCGGTGATAGTCTAGGCCACATTGATTTTCATCAAACCTCACTGGCGATTGTTATACTTGTTTTGCTTTAGATTGTAACATCCTTAATTCATAAAATAATGAGTTTTCAAATGCTTGCGTAGGTACATAAAGCACGTAGTTTTTTTTATGCTTCGACAGAATTGCAGATTTTTCTGAAGTGGGTGTACGAAATACTTTTGAAAAACAATTTCATGTTTATTCCTAAGTTCGAAGAAGATAACTTAAAGGAATTCTTTAAAAAAAAACTTCCATATAAAATCTATAACACTTTTTCCTCAAGTGTGAACGAAATTTTTCGGTATTCTCTTTAAAAAAATTGAATACATAATTGAAAACTGTTTTTTCGGTGAAAAGTTTGGCATACACCTAATATATAAAATCTATATTTTGGCAGCAAATATTCTTGCAGATAAGGTTTATCAAATACCGAATGTAAGGTTTTTATTTTAATAGTTTCTGCTGATTTTCTTCGATCTTCGCACAAATAATTTTGGTTTCAGTTTTGTAGAGAAATTGTCATAATCTTTCTGTTTAGGGTCTAATTTAGAATTCAGAGATACTGAGACTGTTAGCAAACTACACACACACACACACACACACACACACACACACATAAACACACACACACCCACACACACACACACACACACACACACACACACACACACACATATATATATATATATATATATATATATAAGTTAGGGTAGAAAAGATATGATGTCAACGGTGCTTGGTAACTGAAAGTTTCGCGCGTATACGTTTTTCAAACCAAGGACTTTGAAAAACATAGGCAAAAAACTGTCAGTTACCAAGCGCTGTTGACTTCATGTCTTCGCTACCCTAACTTACAGATATATACTCCATTAATGCCATTGAGCTCTATTTACTAGAATAGCTAGAATATAGCTCTCTGTCTGTTTGTCTGTCTCTCTCTATCTTACTATATATATATATATATATATATATATATATATATATATATATATATATATATATATATATAGAGAGAGAGAGAGAGAGAGAGAATTAAGATAGAATTCGCTCCCTTTAAACTCTGCGTTCCATGACCATCTCAAAGGCAGCTGGATTTTTTAAAGAACCCCAGGTCCTGGTTTTGACTTCGTCTTTATCCTAAACTGATTTCCCTCTAGTAGTGCTATTACCTTCACTTTCAGACTAATACCATTGGGAAGGGTATGAACCCCCTCATCCTTCCGGCTATGGGTTAAATAATACGCCTACGGTTTTTCTACAAGGATGGCTTTGCCATTAAATAACCTATGAAGGTTGATATGCCATTAAACAAGGAAACTAAATTCCATGTCCACACAGTCTTCCCTCACTACTCTTCGTGCAACTCATAGCTGGGATGAGGGAGTAGAGATGGATACGTGCCTTTCTCGAGAGAATTAGTGTATAGTGAACGCAAACAGCCTCAACTGGAATTTGAACTCGGCTCACTGGTTCCATTTTCTGCGTCGATAGCCATTACGCCACCCACACTTTCGGTGAAAGAATGCGAACATTCAAAATAGGGCATCATATCAAATAGCAAATGTTAAAAAGCTCAACTTTCCTATAGCATTACATTTCTACTGTTTAATTCCAATATTTAATTAATTTTACTAATTAAAAAGTCGTTTTATTTTGAGTTGTGAATTTGTTTATTTTCCGTTATCTTGTTGATTGTTCAATTAAAAATAAAACGTGTAATATTTGAATATTATAAATTCTCTGGAAAAGATTGAGCGAGGAGCGACAACAAAATTTACAAAAATTACAAGAAAATTATCTTCATTTTGCGTAGAAGTCCTAATGTTGAACAAACTAATTATGTGATACATTAATCGATATAAATTATACCAGTGTTAATTTTAAATGCTTCATCACTTGGAAAACAAAATTTCTTAGTAAATTAACGACCTAACTAAAAGAGATGAATAAAAATACTCAAAATAATTAATGATAGTTAGCGTTGCATCATCAAAACCTGAAATAAAGATGCTATAAAAACTAGTAGAATAAAAACAGTAACAAAAACATGGCGGTGAAAAAACGAGGGATATGATGTAATCGTCTGCAAATCAACGAGTCTTTGAATCTCAAATTGTGCGTTTAACTAGGTTTCTCCAAAACAAAAGGGGATGGAGAGTCCCCATGACATAGTGGCTAAAGTTCTGGACAGTGACGTCATAATAAGCGAGTTCGAGCTCCAGTCGCGCTATTACGTTCACTTTCGGACTAATACCCTTGGGAAAAGTATAAAACCCACAGCTATAGGTCAAATATTTCTACTATTGTTCTTCTATGAGAACGGACGAGGCTCTTTGCATTTCACATAACGATAATACTCTTAGGAAATGGTTGGAATTCAACTATTCTCCTTCCAGATATGGGTAAATTGTAGAGCACACTGGGCTCTTTAACCTTGATTGGACAACCAATCTAAGAGAAGAAAAACTGAATTCAAACCTGTTAAACTCCGCTTAAGAAATTGACTACGTGTCAAATCCTACTCGTGTAGTGGGGTTGATATATATATATATATATATATATATATATATATATATATTATATATATATTTATCTTATTCAATAAACACACGTGTAATCGGCTGCAATTAATCGGTACCTCGATTAATTCAGTGGATTTTACCCTGAAGATCCTTATGGTGAAATTCGAGTGGGTTTCTATTATATCCATTTCTTTAATAAATTTGCTCTACTTTGTATTGAGCACTTTGTATTTGTTTTATCGCGGACTTAACCCCTGGATTCTGTGCACCTCCAACGATCGTGCCCATATTCACCGGTAAGCCACCTTTTATCTATATAAATACAATATATATATATATATATATATATATATATATATATATATGTGTGTGTGTGTGTGTGTGTGTGTGTGTGTGTGTGTGTGGTTAAGGTAGTAAATAATCCACGAATGTTGACATGCGATTAAACAACGGAACCAAACCGAACCACAACAAAGGGGGGGGGACGAGAGTTCGAGTTTCATCGAGAAATTATCATTTATTATTGATTCCAATTGGCGTTGGTCTTCACTGTTGTAGAAATGACTGCTTGAATAAGTTACGATTAAAATAAATTAAAAAAAGAAGCAATTAAAAGATAAAAACAAATGCTCATCAAAATTATTAATAAAATTTTCTTCATTTGTAAAATTCAATGAATGGTTTCCTTGATTGTGCATAATGGCATTTGAGTGAATAATGCATTAAAAAACACAAAAAACAAAATAAAAAACAATTTTCTTCAAATTTAAAATATTGATCCATTTAATATTATTCATAAAAGGATAGTAGATTATTTTGTTTTACTGCCTAGGATCAGTGTAGTGTCTGTGCACGCTAAGATAAGTGTCACTAATACACACATACAAATAAATATATTGTGTTTTATATATGGGGATTGAAGAACTAAGATTTTATCCCTTCAGATGATCATTTTATTAATCGTAACTCTTCGAGAAGACAAATAATTCCTAAGTTTCAATTTCAAACCATGGCGAAAAGCGGTTGCTTAAGAGTAGAAAAAAAAGTAGATATGTAGTTTATAACGGAAGTAAACTTGAAGATTTTGAAGTTCTAAATAGAAATAACACATAAATTAATGTATCTGAAGATGTAAAAGAAAAAAAGAAAGAAAAAAAAAAGGTTTTTAGAATAAAAGCTTGTAATACAGGATAATAACTAAAATTATAATTAATCTCAAGAACAACTGCTCCGTTCCCAACTGCCGCTAATAAAATGCAAAACTACAATTTGATTGGCTCTTGAAAAGCAACTCGACAATGATGAAAAGAAATTAATAAAAGAATGATTTCTGAAAACAGGATTTATGAAAGCTTTTAAATCGTTCAGCAAAGAAAAAGACCAACAGAATTTATGGACAAGATAATGGGTATATTAAGTTTACTTTAACTTTTTTTAGTCTTGCTGTAAAACCTGCAGCTAACTAACCTAGTATATCAGGGTAACCTTAAAGAAAAAAAAAACAAATTCCGGTTGGTTGGTTGGTTGGTTGGTATTTAATGGCATATCAACACTTGTAGGTTATTTAATGCCAATTTCCTTTTTAAATATATGCATATGATTTATTTAACTTCACATGTATTAATAAATTGGTAGAAATACATTTCTTTAACTTCATGTGTGTTACTGAATAGAATGTTGCATATCACGCAACCACTTATGTTAGTACCCGGGTCACAGACAGCTTAGCCACCACAATTCTGTCCTCAGGCATTATGGTTTGCCACCCACAGCCAACAGGTGGTCATATTGAGGTGGGGTTCTTATTGATTTTTGGAAAAAAAATATATAAAAAAAATTGTTTTTAAATATTCCATATTATTTACGAAATATCAACATGGCGTTTGTCATTCAACTTTTCAAAATGACACAACAGCGTCCATTAACTGCGAAACTGTTTTCAACGTTCATAATTACAATATGAGCCCCTGCAATTAACTGTAATTAATCAATATCTTGATTAATTCAGTGGATTTAACCCTGAATATCTTTATGGTGAAACTCGAGTAGGTTATTTCTGTTCACACTCTAATACTATATATACATATATAAAGTAAAAGTAACGTCGCCGGGTAGCCTAAAATCGGTATCAGCCAGTCAACGAGGGAGTTTATACCTTTTCACTAGCGCTAGACCAAGGTGATTGTTTTTGCATCTGAGGAGGAGCGCCACATCCACCATCAGCTCCTTACTTTACCGCACAGATCCCTATGTTATACTCATTCGCTGAGTTGGCGAGGGCCGGTATTGAAGCTATATATATATATATATATATATATATATATATATATATATACTAATCCCTCCGTACAAGTAGGATGGGACACAAAATCAATTTCTTAAGTGGAATTTAACAGAGTTTTTCTTCTCATATACTTGTTACCTAGCCAATGTTAAAGAACCCAATCTTCCCGACTATTTACCCATAGCTGGAGAGAGAGTAGTTGGATGCATACCTTTCCCAATGGTATTAGCGCTATAGGAAATTCAAACAATCTTGTCCAGAATTTGAACTCCGGTTGACGAGTCTATTTCATACGACTCTAATAAGGTTGCAATTATAGGACATTCGGTGAAGTTCTAACTTACGGGATGTTCCAAAATATTTATTTCCACGGAAATTACAACAAATGTTAGAAGCGTATTAGCACCATTGAATAGAGCAATTTTTCTGCTAGATTAAACACTATTTTTCTTATAGTCACCACCACTGGTTATGCCTTTTTTTTTTGCCAAGCACCATTTTGAAAGTTTACCGCAAGTTCGATATGTCGTAACCACAATGATGTAACAATTAGGATGTAAATGCCGTTCCCAAAAATCTATTTTCTTAACTCCCTCCACAAAAAAAAAGAAAAAACACAAAATAAAACAACCAACAGACAATCCAAAAAGCCCCCCCCCAAAAAAACAAACAAAACAAAACAAAAAACAAACAAATGATGAATCATGAAGAGTTTTGACTGGAGGCGGAAGAAGCAATGAGGAAAAGGTAATGAAGCGTGACACTGGAATAAATTGTTTCTTTTCGCAAAGACTAAAAAAGGAAATTGCGTAAATAGTTACCGCAGTGTAGTCAGTAAAAATAAGATATCACAATCAGTTTAGCTTTTATTTGAGTTGTTTTCTGGATATTCACTTTTTTTTTGGGGGGGGGGATTACTTTCCGAAGCAAAAGTAAGTCTTTGAGTTTGAGTCTCATCGAATGCTTATATTTTATGAACAGATTTACTTGGCGTTGCTCAGAGTTTAATAAGTTAAAAATAAATCGTTCGTCTATATTTATATATAGATTAATAAAAATTGTAATTAAAAAAATGTTGTTTTATTATATTCTATTCTTTATATATTCTTATCTTAAATTATTCATTCTTATTATCATTTTTGTTTTTATCATTTATTTTGTGTGTATATAACTGTCATCAACTTTTAGCTTCCTCTCCCATAGATTTATTTTCCTCCCCTCCTGCAAGAGAGAGAGAGAGAGAGAGAGAGAGAGAGAGAGAGAGAGAGAGAGAGAGAGAGAGAGAGAGAGAGAGAGAGAACGAAAACAATAGTAGAGTAGAGTTAATAGAGGGAGTAAGAGAAGTGACAAGAGAGAGAGAGAGAGAGAGAGAGAGAGAGAGAGAGAGAGAGAGAGACGAAAAACAATAGTAGAGTAGAGTTAATAGAGGGAGTAAGAGAAGTGACAAGAGAGAGAGAGAGAGAGAGAGAGAGAGAGAGAGAGAGAGAGAGAGAGAGAGAGAAAACGAAAACAATAGTAGAGTAGAGTTAATAGAGGGAGTAAGAGAAGTGACAAGAGAGAGAGAGAGAGAGAGAGAGAGAGAGAGAGAGAGAGAGAGAGGAGAAACGAAAACAATAGTAGAGTAGAGTTAATAGAGGAGTAAGAGAAGTGACAGAGAGAGAGAGAGAGAGAGAGAGAGAGAGAGAGAGACGAATAGTAGAGTAGAGTTAATAGAGGGAGTAAGAGAAGTGACAAGAGAGAGAGAGAGAGAGAGAGAGAGAGAGAGAGAGAGAGAGAGAGATAGATTAGATGATAAATTGTTTTTTAAAGAGAACTAAAAGTAAACCTCTTCTTATTAGCAATCAGTCTTTTTAAAACCTGAATTCCCTTTGTGTTTTTTTCCTCATTAGCAAGTCTGCTACTTCCTGTTGTATTGCCAGATTGAAACCTCGTCCCCATATTCCCCCCCACCTAATTCTTCTGAATCCACCTCAAGTGAACCACGTAATGAAATGTTCTCAAACAAATCTTGTCTTTTTTTTTCTCACTTCGCAGAGATTCGCTAAATTATACTTTCGTGTCAGATCATTAACACAGCCATTAATATTCGAGTTGTCGCGATCGTAAAATTCTTTGGGGACTGCCTTTGGCGACCTGCATACATCCTAATGAATTTCACTTGATGCAATGCAAATGAAAAAAACGCAACTGTTCTCTCCATTACTGAAATTGATATTTTGAAGTACAAAAAACAAACAAACAAACAAACCCATCTCACAAACCATACGAGTAAGACGGGCTAGACATGCAGGACACTGCTGGAGAAGCAAGGACGAGCTCGTAAGCGACGTACTACTGTGGAAGCCAGCCTTCAGAATATCATTTCCTCTGCCCCATTTGACAGGCAAACATTATTCCAGTGACGAGGGCACGCTAATGTGGGCCGCCTAGTCAGGACCTACATTGATCAACTATGCATGGATGCTGGCTGCTGTGCGGAGGAGCTCCCAGCGTCGAAGAATGATAGGGAAGGTTGGTGAGAGATCGTCATGGATATCTGTGCAAACTGCGCGACATGATGATGATGATGATAGAATAAACGGTAGCTCTTCCATTCGCCTCAATAACAGCGGCTGCGTTACGTGGCATGGAGTCTACGAGATGTAAAGAAACTATAGGATAAAGGGTGCTCTTAACATGACGTTTATTGTTCTATAAAATAAAATCTGCGATTCGAGTTCAAGTCCTGAATGAGACGGTTTGTGTTTTATTTTGCGTTAATATCCTTGGGAAAGACACGAATCTATCTGTTCTCCCCCACCAGATCTGGGTAAAAAAGTAGAGTATACTGAGTTCTTTGAACTTGGTAAGGCAGCCAGTCTAGGAGAAGGAAACATCAGAATTGAAACTAACTTTACTTCGCTCAAAATAGTTACCTTGTGTCACATCATGCCTGTGGCAGTGAGGTTAAGTAAATATATACCCCTAATTCTTCAAGATTGGGGATGCCCTTCTATTAACCGTGAGAGCAATATAATTTGAACCCACTTAAGTGATTTAACTTTGCTTTTAGGAAAACAAAAAAAACAAAAACAAAACCAAAAGTAAAAGAAAAGAGAAGGAAAAGAAAAACACATTTACGAAGCCACACTCAAAAATCAATTATAGAATCAGTATATATATATATATATATATATATATATATATATATATATATATATATACCAAACCCTCCTCACAAGTTAGATGTGACTCAAGGTCAAATTTCTTAAGTTTAACAGATTTGAATTCAGAGTTTCCCTTCTACTAGACTGTTTACATATCCAAGATTACCCATAGCTGGAGGGAGAATAGTTGGATACATACTTTTCCCAAAGAGTTAGCTGTATGTGAAATGCAAACATTCTCGTCCAGGATTTGAACTCCAGTGAACGAGCGGCCATATGATCTGTATATATTGCGAGAACTTCATTTATATTTGTAAGAGGATAGTGGATGTGCCCTCAGTGTTATTAAAAAAACCAGATATTTTTTGTTTTTGTTTTCTTTGTTTAAAGTCACAGTCGCACACGTTAGCCACTATGCTACAAGGACTCTCCCACTTAGCTCATATAGACAGAAAACACAAAATTGGAAGACCAATGAAATATTAATGACTGATTTGAACTGTATTCTGTTTTTGAATTCAGAATTTTTTCTTAGAAATATTTATTCAGTGTATTTATTTTTCATGTCAATTGAAAGTTATACGCTATTGATAGTTTGATTTAGTTTCTTTGTTTAATGTCACAAGAAACCTTCGTGGGTTAATTATTTCCAAGACCATCCTTTTAGAAGAACAGTATTGATACTATTTAACCCATAGCGAGGAATGAGAGGGTTCATGTTTTTTCCCAATGGTGTTAATCCGAATTTGAACGTAATGACGCGATTGGAGTTTGAAATAGATTACTATGATGTTATAGTCCAGCACTTTAGACACAACATCATGGGGACAATTGCTACTTTTTATCCGAAGACATTTGCACACGATTTTACTAATCTATAAGTTAGTATTTCCTAACGTTACAAAGGATTATTGGAGTTTAGTATAACGAGAAACCAAATTAAATTAGAAAAAAAATCACATTGATTTTTATATGATCAATAAAAAACAAAACATTCTCCAATAATTTTCATGTCTTGCTTTTCATTTCCATCTGAGGAAAATTTATTTCTCTTTACGTTGAATTAATAATGGATATTTGATTGGACGATCAGTAAATCTGTCCCATTCAGTCTGAGGAAGGATCTTCTATTAAATAATCAATAGTTGAATAACTTGGTTATTGCCGACTACAATAGCCGATTAATCCTGGTGGACATAAAACGTATGAAAATTAAAACGGCTCAAATTGAGCAATCAGTGTAGAAGCGGTTCCTGACTTTAATCTAAAGTAACATGATCGATGAAAGCTCTTTAATTGTCTGGAGACAAAAATTCATTGTACTCTGGGACTTAAAACTAATTTCAAATAAACAAGATTTAGTAAATAAATTAATAACAAAATTATTATCATTTCACTGGAGTCTGAGTGACAACAAGTCTCCAGGAATCTTCTGAGTATTCTAGTCGATCTTAACAATACTGTTTCCTGGATGGTCTCGATTCTTCCTCTGGTTTCCAATTGCTTGAGTCCCCCTCATATTCCAAAGTTTTTTCAATTCTCTAGTAAGGTCCAGGTATTTGACTATAGTTTCGTTTTTTTTCACGTTCAGCCTGTGATCTGGTTGGACTCCAAAATCTACCATTTGACAAGTTCTCCTTTCTTTGTTAATCAATATTAGGTCCGGTATTCTGGCTGGGATACGATGATCCGTCTGCATCTCAAAGTCCCAGATAATTTTATGTGTTTCATTCTCAAGAACGGATTCTGGTTTGTGCATATACCATTTTATTGTATGGTATAAATTTAGTTTCTTGCACAATTCCCAGTGGATCGCCTTTCGAGCCCAGTAGTGCCTATTATTATTATTATTATTATTATTATTATTATTTCACGCTTGGTGAGTTTTTCATACCACTAGAATCTGAGTGACAGCAAGTCTCCTCAGGTCTTTAGCAGTCTTCTGAGCATTCAAGCCGATCTTAACAACCATGTGGTCTAGATGGTACCGATTCTTACTCTTATTTCCAATTGCTCTGGTCTTTTTCCAAACTTTTGGGAGGCCGTTCCAAGCACACCAATGACAATTAGTATCACCATCACAATCATGTTCCAGAGTGTTTTTTTCGTTCTTTGGTACGGTCCAAATATTTGTCTATCTCTTCGTTTTCTATTGGCATTAGATAGCCCACAAGAGTTGATATGCCATTAAACAAAATAACCAACTCGAATCTTCTTATAATAGTTAGCAAGCGTTCTAAAACCATTAGAAGCAAGATTAGACCAATTAAAAATTCGAGAAAGATTTAGGACTCGTATAGCCTATAGTGTTTCTACGAGAAAGATGCTAGTTGCCCAAACAACAGAGAAGTTATCGATTATAGTGAGTAATTTTAAAAATATATCATATTAATCTTATTGGAAATGTACCGTGTTGTCCCACTATCTTTAGGCAATATTATAATTTCTTCCTTTTAAGCGTTTTTTCTTTCTAAAAGAAACTGCTCAAGTACATTTCGTAATCTTCCAATGTATATATTTTTCCTTAATAGAAAATTTTGTAAAAACCAAAATAATAATAATAATAATAATAATAATAATAATAATAATCCAAAGATGCATTATCCAATGATTGAGATGCGAGAGTAGAAAAACTGCCCAGGCAAGCTGTAACAATTTTTCATAGTCCCGTAAGAAGCGTGCAGTCTCGCGATATGAAATATTACGTCTATACCCTTATCTAATTTCTGTGCTTTTTGCCTCAGTTGATCTAATTAGAAACAGTACTTATTTTAATCAATCGTTTCTCAAGGAAAGACCCTTTCAATCACAAGATTTGGACAACACCATAATGTTTGTTAGAGGACTTGGCTTAGTGCTTGTTCATTTTGTTTGCTTCACCGCTGTTACAAGGGTGAGTAAAAAAGTAATGCCATTTTGTTTAAGACATGTATAATTACCAACACAGGAACATGTATCATACATCAAAATGAAGCTGGTCCTTCGAATAAGAGCATCTATCCCTGTCCCATAAAATTCTGTTGACTGTTCTTTGAGCCACTTCTTCACTACAGATTACTCACCAGATTTAGCGCCTTCAGAATATCATTTCCTCTGCCCCATTTGACAGGCAAACATTATTCCAGTGACGAGGAAGTGACTTTTTACGGGGCAGTTATACATGCACTCATTCAAAGGTAGAACATTATTATTTAGAGAAACGGTGACTATGTGGAGAAGTAGGGATGTGATCCACAGAGGGCCAGCTTTATTTTGATGTATGATACATTTTCCTGTGCTGGTAATTATATCTGTCCTAAACAAAATGGCATTACTTTTTTTTATTCACCCCCGCATTAAAGATTTTTCATAGCTTATCATAATTTGTTAAGGAAATGGAATGTTTACTCACTGCTAACTATGTTTTTTTCTCGTTTAACATATGTAGAACTGAACGACTAACACAATCAGTTTTTAATGCAGGATTGGAAAATTGTGGGTAGTATGTTAGCTACCTTCAACGTCGTACAAATACTTCAAAAGCCACTTTTGAATGGTTTGATCATTTGCAGTACCTTCTTCATAAGCATTTTCTTGCATTTGATTCAAATTTTTCTCTTTTAATAATAAAATAAAAAAGCCTTATTTTCTTTATTTATTATTGTTTACGAAATAATATAAAACAATAAACAAAATTACGCCAATTCTGATGATTTAAAAACATCATGCTAATATTACATCTGTCAGAGCAAATAAATAATATCTGCAGAGTAGCATATTGTCGGTATCAGCCAAACAGTGAGGAAAACTATCTCCTTTTCGCTTGTACTAGACCAGGGAGATTATTTTGCTGAGTTAGACCGCCACACATACAGTTGTCTCCCAGATGCTTTACCACACAGGCCAGATTACACAAACCGTGCTACTCATGTGCTGAGTTGGCTAGAACCGGTATTGAAACAAGAACCTTTCGATCTCTAGGCGAACTAACCAGTTCATCTGTCTTAATACAATAAAAAGATCTTTTTGAATGTTGATCAAATTAAACATTCCTAAGATGAACGACAATGTATGGTGATTTGAAAACAAAGATATAACCAAATAAATAAGTCTACTAATTTAATAACTAAAGAAACAAGTGTGGCTAAAAATAGTTAATCAGCTCGAACAAAATGTATTATTTAGATTTTTCTGACTGTTGTCCTCATCTTTATTTTTATGTACACAACGTTTCTGTCGTTGTGCTCTCCGGCCTTTTTCAGGTGTTTCGTGTCGAACTAAGGAACCTTATCGTCGAACTCGGTCGTGGTTAATGGAATGAGAACAGCCTATCCCGGTGGACTGAATAAAAGGTTCGGTTCGAAGTTCCATGAAGGCTCCCGATTACGACATTAAAACTCCCGAGTACGACAAGAAGGTTGCTGAGTTCGACAAGAAGTTTCCCGATTTAGACAAGGTTCCCGAGTTTGATAAGAAATACCTGAAGATGGCCGGAGGACATATCGGTTGAAACGATAAGGACGAGGAAAACAGTCAGAAAAATGCAAATTATATAAATTTTCAATCCTCATCTCAAAAGTTCAGACAAATATGAACAAGGTAATTTAAAATAATATTCTATCGTCAAGTAAAGGAATAATTACTAGGAGGACAGGACTAAAAACAATTTTTTTCTGATACAAGTTATAAGAATGCAAAGAGAAGAGAATAGAAATTTTGAATGGTGTAACTAATAAACGAAACCACATGGGATACAAGATGGATGCAATGTATAAATAAACATATAAGCTGTATGAGTATCTCTGCACAGAATAGCGAATAGAAAAGCAGAACTTCACTATAGAATTCATGGATTCTAGTTTAAAAGACATCTCTACGTGAAAAAAGTCGGTCAGAAACTGTATAATTGTCTGGTGGAAGCGACTCTCCAGAAATGTCTGACGACAAGCAAGGCTGATATAAAAAGATGTTTGAAAAGAATAATGACAAATACGAGATCTATAACGGTCTTTTAGTCGATGGTAATCCTTACTACGCAAGATGCTTAAGTGACAGTTGACGTCTTTCTAAGCATGGAAAAGGATCAAGAAGATATTTATTGTTTATTGGACACGATATCCTGGTTATAAAGAAAATGATATGGTCTCCAAGGAAGTTTATCATATGAATATTGAATACTGAAATGAATAACAGAATTGATATAAAACGCAACGAATAACTAGAATCCCCAGCTGACAATGTAACGGTGATCCTTAACCCAGATTAACATAAAAAGAATTTTACGAATCTTGTCATTTCTATTATCCTTTGTTATAGTGATGATAGCAATATTTTTCTGTTTTATTGAAAAGACTAGCAGAAGTACCCGGACTAAAAGGATTTTAGGAACATGACTGGACTAAAAGAATGTTAGGAACGCCACAGATTGAGAGTAAGATTAAAATAATTTAGAAATTTCTTATTAAACTAAAAAAAAATCGCTAAGAATTTTTCTATTAAAATGGAATTATTTTTGCATACATTTAGTAGATTATTTAAGAAAATGTAACCTAAATTCGTGAGTGTTTTGAAATATAATTTAATTTTTCTAAAAGTTGGTTATTAATTGATATCTATTAGTATTACAGTGATAAAAATGTATTCGTTTAATTAAAACTGCTCGTGATTTTTGTACTTGCAGAAGAACTCTGAAGAGTTCCACAAATCTATTGATTTTTAATTATTGAATTATATGATTTAATCAGGAAGAATTAAAAACTAAGTTTTGTACTTCTACTTATTATGAACAATTTAAAGTGTATGCGCGTTTTTAGCGGTCAATGACATTTTTTTCTGAGTTATAAGTCGACACGTACATACCCAAACAGACAAAGCTCTTACACACACACACACACACACACACACACACACACACACACACACACACACACACACACACACACATATATATATATATATATATATATATATATATATATACATATATCATAAAGAAAGTTAGAGTAGTGAAGGCAATTGTGCTTGGTAACTGTCACTCGCCGCTGCAATATTCAAACCAAGGTTTGACAATAACCACACGCGGTTGACTTTATGTCTTTGCTACCTTAACTTAGATATTTATACTCTCTCAATGACATTGAGTACTCTTTACTTATAAATATAGAAAACTATATATATATATATATATATATATATATATATGATAGTTTCTAGATTATATGGATATTCCAAGCTCTGATCTGAACATGATAAGAACAAAGAATGTTGGAGAAGATAATAAGATAATTAAGGACAATGCATAAACAACTGTTGATCGATTCTTTGTGATAAGAAAAGGAAGAGTAAATTGTGTGAACTCAACAACTGATGAGAGGATAATCCAGAAATTATGAAATTTATCCAAAAGAGCCACAAATGTGGCAACAAAAACAATAAAAAGAAACCCAAGAAAATTATGCATAAACACCTACCGATCGAATACAAATGATCAGAAAAGAGTCAACGAGACTCATTAGAAGCTTATGTTGCTTCTGAAAGATTACAAAATTATACACAACACTATGAAGATAATCCATGAATTAACAAAGTTACAAAAAGCCCAAGAAAGTTCGGAACAGAGGAAAATAAATTAGATGACACAAAGGCTGAAGGAAAAAGTTTGCAGAGAGAATTTAAGAGACATACAAAACGAATTACAAATAAAATGACCTAAAACATAATTGCGCACAGGACACTTGAAAAGAGAAACAAAATCTAATAATGAGAGTTCAGAATAAATGAATTATAAAGAAGTATATTAAAAGCCAACAAGACAAGACACAGAAGAAAGTGTCTTGTGGGAAGATTTGAAATTTGAATAGGTAAAAAAAAAGAAGTAAAATGAACAAAATGGGTCACGCAAATCATTGTAAACGTCGATCTTGTTGGCATCCATCCGTCAACGAGAGACGATGAAGTAGAAGCCGATCACAGAGTCAAATTTAATAAAGCAATTAAAAGAGCATAAATTTTGGAATAGCGAAAAACAAAACGAAAACAAAAAAATAACAACCCGACCACCACCACTAACAACAACAACAACATCTATTAGGATCAGACCAAACGAAATTCTAGAGTTACTCTCTACGATCAGTAGGCGACAGTTGCCTCTCTTGAAAGTTGCGTTGTGAGAGCTAGGACCGGAAATGGGACTTCCGTCGATGACACATGGATTGGAACATGAGACAGCTGGTCGTACTCAAGTTGAGCTCTTAAGTCACTGTTTCGCTAGAAGCATTGCTCTACCAGGTGTTAAATAAAACCATGTTACTTTCCAGCAACCTGGTCTTTCATTTTTATTCAGTGCTCCGTGTAAAAATATAACAAAAACAAACAAACAAACAAAAATCTAATTAGATGACCAAAGAAGAAAAAGTTCACAATAAAAAAAGTATATTTAAACAATGAAACGGAATATTCAAGGAATACTTGAAACTACATAATTGTTGGCAAATGGTTTTGTCTATTTGATTAAAAGCATATCAACATTTTATGGATTATTTAATGCCGAAATTTGGTGAGAAATTATTTTATGTTAAATTTTACATTAACTTCACGCCCATAAAAAAATTCGAAGAAATAAATTTGTGCAATAATAAACTGGTGGTTATAATAGATATAATCTTCATGAGTATCAATTCACTGGTAGAAACAATTTTCTTTGACTTCAAATAGTTTTTAAGTAGAGTATATATCTATGGTTTTGCAATATAGATAAAAACAGAATTCTAAAATTCATAATCCCTCTCCAACTATATTTTAGAGGGAGTCATCGTAGTATAGTAGCTAACCTGTTAAATTCCACTTGAGAAATTGATCTTGTTTCGAATATTGATCATGCGGAGGTGTTAAGTAAATACATACAAAGAAATGAGAAGGCACAGTAAAGAGATGAAAACTAAAGTATCATGGGAAGGTTTTATGATAAACAGGACTTGCCATCTCGGCTAGGCACAGTATAAAACGGGAGCAGGAAAATAAATAAGAGAGGAACATCCCGTAATGAATAGGCAAGAAGCTGAGAGTCTGAGTACCGAAAGAGATGGATATAGCTATTTATCAAGTAATCTGTAGTGCCTGAACAGTTGACCAAGCTATTAGATACATAAAAAATGAATTTATTATATAGGATTTGACCCAGCAAATTTAATGGCTGTCGAATTCGGTCTTTAAAGGACTGTAAATAAAAGATGTAGAAATTAATGAGACATAATGGAAAAGAGAACCAGAAGAAAAGGAAACTTAACATCTGAAGAAAACAAATAAAAAAGGCTGTGAAAGGACAGGAAATTAAAAAGTAAGTGGCAAAGATAAACATATAGTAAAGGTAAGAAATTTGGTGCAAAAAGTGGACAGAAAAAAGTGTAGCAAATTGGATCTTAACCGGGATCTATATGGCAATCTAAGGAACCATACAACATTGCCACCAGCAGAATGGTCAAACTAGTATATTATGAAGCCAAAGATATAAAAATGTACACAGAAAAACGATGTGGAGAAAAGGTTCTCAACCAGGAGCTATATGGCCATCTAAGGAGCCATGCAACATTGCCACAAGCTGAATGATCTAAATAGTATATTGGAGAGCCAAAGACATAAAATCTAGACAGAAAAGGTGAAGAGTAGAGGTTCTCAACTAGGAGCTATATGGTCACCTGAATAGCCATCGAAATTATATATT
The DNA here is from genome assembly GCA_023376005.1 of Doryteuthis pealeii. Lineage (NCBI taxonomy): Eukaryota > Metazoa > Mollusca > Cephalopoda > Myopsida > Loliginidae > Doryteuthis > Doryteuthis pealeii. The sequence goes on from CM042139.1 coordinate 121,435,587, forward strand.
GGGAAGTCATAGAAATATTATGATTGGCCAAACCAAATTTACTTCGGGTATTATCACAATCCAAATAATCCTCACACCACATAGGGTTAATTCAAAGAGTAATGTTATTCCATACAATAATTGGTATATTTACATATTGAGCAAGTAATGAGTAATTGCTTTAACATTTTTCGTCTACAATGCTGGAGTTAGATACTAACAAACTCGCAAATCAGCATCAGTCACATGGGTCATATTGAATAAATTAATAATAATCATTTATACAAATTATCATGAATATAGTCGGTGTTATGAAAGGATCTAACTATCTTTATATGTATTATAGGTTATGCTATTCTTGTTTATTCATGTTTCACACAATTTTGTGTTTAATTGATTGCGTTTCTAATATAAAGCAAACATTTTTGAAATGTATAATATACAATTGCTACTCATATGTACTGTTAATAGTCAAATAATCTTTAAAAGTGAAAAACAAAAACTAAAAACAACGTCTCCAACGGTTATTAGAAGCCACCAAAACAAATGAGGTTTGTTTGTTTTATGGCATATCAACCATTAATACCGGATCAAGTCATTTTGATAAACAAAGGACTCAGGTTGCTTACAGTACCTATTGTTGCTTAAGTGGTCTTCCAATTAAGTATTGAACAGGTTCATCGGCTGTTTAACTTTGGTGATCTAGCGGGAACTGGTGCTTTCAGCATGACTTGATGTTAATAAACCAATTAGAAATGGGAATGGGCCATGTATAGATAAAGGTTGGGAACCTGATGGATCGAACTAAACACACGAATCTCTTTGAGAAAAGGATCATTTTACAAATAATGTTTTTTTAGAAAAATTAATAAAAAATCTGATTAGTCACGCAGACTCAATTTAGCACTGAAATTCTTTCTTAAAGAAATAATCAATTCCTGTTTTGGAAATGGCTTTTACATTTGGCACCAATAGTTCAGTGGTGACATTATAATCTATGACACAGTAATGCCAAGCAAATTTCTAAACTTGTGTCGAATTTACAAATATAAAAATTATTTGCCAGCCATTAACCTTTTTTCTAAACATAAACAAAACAATTTAGAGTACTCTTAAACCTATTATCATCTCAATAATTTATGCAAATTATCAGCATTAAATTATAATAAATTATTATGGCCATCTAAGGGGCCATGCGACAATGCCACAAACTGAATGATTTAAAATTTAGATCATTCAGCTTGTGGTAATTTAGATTGTAAATAGTATATTGGAGAGCCAAAGACGTAAAAAAGACGTCTTACTCTGATGGCTTGTGTGATAGGGGGCAGGTGGCCGTACAGATGTTTTCTTGTGGGGTGTTGTTTCCACGATTTGTTTAAGACCGCATGCAGCATTCTTATGCAACTTCCATCTAATTTATTCTCTAGGCGCTTCGTTAAGTTCTTCGTGGTGCAGCCATATTGATACAGTTACGGCTTTGAAGAATTGTTGCTTTAACTTATCAGTGAGATCAGATTTCCATATGATGGATTATCTGTCTGTATCAATCGACGCCTTCACTATGCATATATTAAAATAGCTCTCTGTTGATGAGATATTACTACCTAGGTACATGAACTGGTTTACAGATTTCAGAGGCTTACGCATTAACTTAGTTATCACGAATATGTCAGATATTTGTAGAGGCATGATTGACAGGTGACAGATCAAAGTTCAATCGCCGCCGAAGAAAGCCCGAGAAAAGAATGAAATTAAGTGGGTGTTTGTCGATTGGCTTTCACATAGGATTTAAAAGTTGGCTGTTTCTTTGTTTGTTCTAATGGAATATCAACCCTTGATAATAATAATTATGTGACGAGATAGAAAAGGTGATCTACAGGGAATTGTACAAAAAATTAAATTGGACCATAATAATAAATGGTATATATGCATAAAACGGAATCCGTCCTTGAGTATGAGAAGCATACGAATCTTTTGGACCTTGAGATACAGACGTATCACCTTATCCCGGGCAGAGGACTAATTAACTGAAATAATCTGTGGAACATGTGGGTGAAGGTGGTACCAATTGTTGTTGGTGTTATTCGAACGGTACCCATGGGTTTGGAAAAGAGAGTAGAGGAATTGGAATTAAGAGGAAGTATCGAGACCATCCAAACAACGAAATTGTTGATATCGGCTAGAATACTCAGAAGAGTACTGGATACCTAAGGAGACTTAGGCTTCAATGAATGACCGCCGGCTTATGCCTGCGTGAAAACTGATAAGGTGTGAATTAATAATATTCCATGTTCTAATATGTTGTGGCAGCTAGAATGTAACCATTGGTCTAATTAGCTATCACATGTTTTGGTAGAATGTGTATTTGCACACACCTTCATAACCTACTTAATTTTTAATAGTATTTCTTGAGATATGAGAAAATAGATATTTTGTTGTTAAGGTAACGTTCCACATTTTAATTAGCAAAGTTTTAATTAATTACTTCATCACATTTGACAGTAAAATTGATGAACTTAATGAAAAAAGGTGATCCAATGAGGATTGATTGACGCCCTTATGTAGATAACCCAATCTTGACTGAAATACACTTCACAAAAGAAAAGAAAAGAGAGAGAGAGAGAGAGAGAGAGAGAGAGAGAGAGAGAGAGAGAGAGAGAGAGAGAGAGAGAGAGAGAGAGAGAGAGCTATACAGTAATATTCCACACGTTTTCGCATAACCCACAGTTCTTTCTCATTATCCTCATGTCGCACAGCACGGATTCCCATGACTCTCTTTTGTCACTAATCCCTATCGGTCACTCCTCCTGGTAAATCTTCCGCATGGCATCTAGAATTAGAGTTGATTAATGTACGCTTTTGCTAGTCGGCTTACACTTGTGTATCCATTTGTAAGGAGAACGTCAATTATGAGTTCATCCTTGCTTCTCCAGCAGTGTCCAGTGTGTTTTGTTCGTCTAACTTGTATGGTTTGTGCGATAGAAGGTAAGCGGTTGTGCAGTCGCTTTTTTTTATAGGGTACTGCTTCCAAGATTTGTTCAAAAACGCATAGACTTCTGTAGACAGATTATCAATCATATGAATATCTAATCTTTTTGATGGATAAAGTGAGAATTCTTCCAAACTGTAGTGTCAGTGCTATTGTATAGATGCACCTCTTTGACTCTAATAAAATGCTTGGAGAAAAAAGCTAGATGGAAACTACACAAGGATGCTGTGTGTTGTTTTGAACGTTCTTTCTAAAACACCAATTCTGTAAAATATAAATAAACGTCTCTTTTGAGCCAAGTTTAACTGATTAAAAAACAATCTATTAGAAACCTTTGAGATTCAAGAGTTAGGAAAAAGTTAATTAAAAGTTAAAATCCCATGAGTACTCAAAACATTGGAGGTTATCCACCAAGCTTGGCTTAATCTGGCACACTCATATATCATTTGTGTTTAACTTCATTATATTTAGAAAGGTAATTGCCACATCTATAATATATATACTCTTTGAACACGCTGATTACAGATTATGGGCGTCCAATCGTGGTATTATGGTTAGTAAGCTAGTCTTGCAGATCTATTACTAATGAATAGCCAGTTTGATCCTCGTTGGATGCCTCATAATTGCGAACTAGTGTTACATCCTATCCGTGGCGAACGGGTTGGGTAACAAAAGGCATCTAATCGTGGTGTAATGGTTAGCAAGCTAGTTTTGCAGATCCATTACTACGGAATAGCAAGTTCGAACCTCGCTGGATGCCTCATACTTGAAATCTACCCGCGGTGAACGGATTGGGTAAGAAAAGGTGTGCCATCGTGGTGTAATGGTTAGCAAGCTAGTTTCACTGATCCATTACTATTGAATAGCGAATTTGATTTTCGCTGGATGCCTCATACTTGCGCCCTAATGTTACATCCTACCCATGGCGAACGGGTTGGGTAAATAAGGGTGTCCCATCGTGGTTTAATGGTTAGTAAGCTTGTCTCGCTGATCCACTACAACTGAATAGCGAGTTCGATCCTCGCTATATGCCACTTTACTTGCAACCTTGTAGCATATTCTAGCCGTGGCGAACGGGTTGGATATTCAAGGGCGTGTCATGGTGGGGCAGAGGTTAATAAGCTTGTCTCGTAGATAAATTACTACTGAAATGCGAGTTAGATCCTCACAGGATGTCCCACACTTGCGACTTTGGGTCACATTCTACCCGTAATGAACGATCAATGTAAGTCTTTGTTGGTCGGCCCACTCTGGTGTGTCCATGTGTAGGTGTCCACAGAGGAACGTCACTTATGAGTTCGTTCATCAGCGTGCCTTGTTTTTCTTACTTAGACAGTTTATGTAATAGGAGGTAAGTGGTCGTACACCTGGTTACTCCAGTTTTAAAAAATGAACTTGTTTCGTATTCTGCCTGAGTAAGTACATACATCTAACTAACAATCGAAGCTGTATCAGTGAAAAATACAATCATCAGAAATAAATACAACACACACACACACACACACACACACACACACACACACACACACACACATATATATATATATATATATATATATATATATATAGGTGAATGATATCAAATATTTTCGTGATCGAATTCAACCAAAATAGAGAAATCAAACGTAAATATAAATAAAGTTTACTTACATACATATAAATATATAAATATATGTGCATATATTCACATAATTGGAGTAGAATATGAATGAATAAATGAAAGTCTTAAATTCTACAGATATCAATTTATTTCAGCCTCTTAGCCGTTTCAAATCTGATCTAAAAAGAAACTTTGAAATCAGATTTCAAAAAGCTAAGAAGCTGAAATAAGTTTATATCTGAAAAATTTTAGGTTTTCATATATATATATATATATATATATATATATATATATATATATGTGTTGTGTGTGTGTGTGTGTGTGTGTGTGTGTGTGGTGTGTTTCATATCTTTACATTTAGAAAAGTAATAACAACATTCATAATATACTCTATGTGAATATGCTGATTCTTGCAGCGACTTTTGATATTATTGTTGATATCATGGAAATTCTCGATGTGCTGACGGCAGTCTGTTTGGTCAGTTTTTGTTTATGGTATATTTGTTCGCAGGTGGTGTGGTTTTGATAATGCCAGGAGTGGCTATTTTGGTTATGGATATTGCCAAGTCCACCTCGTTTGCAGGTGGCGACTTATTGGTAGTGATGAGGACCGGCTAGTTTTACTAATTTGATATATCAGCCTCGATAGTCAGCAAGTCAGCTGTGTTTATGTTCAGCGGTATTTCGAAGCCCTGAGCTTTGACATAACATAGACATTTGAGCACGTGCTTAGGTCGACGAGATGTATATATGCTTGCTGAAAAAATGTGGCAAAATACGTGACTCTAGAATAGCTAGCAAACTTTTAAAATTTTGAATTCGAAAATCAAAGTGTAAAGACGTTGATTTTCGCGACTTTAACAAGGAAAATATTCTATCAACGAAATTAACGAAATCTATTTTGAATAATTCAAACTAGACCGACTGAACGAACGAGAATTTTCTTGCTAAAAATTGTTGACCAAAGCATTACAATTATTTTCTACGGCGACGAGTATACAGACCGAAAGATAGCCAAAAGAATGAAATAACAAGCCAAAATGTCAGTAAAAAGGAAGCCATGGGTAGCTGCGTGGTGGATGTGAGAAACGGCAGATGATCCCATACTGGGACAATGGCGGGGCTCATATGATGCTGGGCGGAGGAACCCTAAACGGGTCAACGGCCAGGATCAAACAGTTCAGTTAGGAAACTACTGCTCCTCATCTCTAAGACTAGCGCCTATTGATGAGTCAACAGCCACCGATAGATATCTATGACATCGAAACAATCCAAAATCCATAAACCCTATAGGAACTCATAAGCGACGTCCTCCTGTGGAGGCCAGCACATGGACAAGCCAGCGTGGGCCGACCAGCAAAAACGTACGTTGATCAGCTCTGTGATCATCGAGAATGATGAGCGATAGGGACGGATGAAGAGAGATTGTCATGGATATCCGCGCTGAAAGCGCGACATGATGATGATGATGATGAGAATAGCTAGCAACGGCGACGCCGAAAAAGCGAATATCAAAGATACATGACAAAAAAGATTCACCACTCAGCAACTAAAATCTAGCCGAACAAAAATGACAGTAGTGATTGGAACTTGCAGTAGGGAGACAAAAATAATTGTTTTCCCTTTGTTTGTGGGTGTGGCTTCCTTAATGATAATTCAGACCCTTAAAACTTTCTCTTTTGTCCCTGTTCTTGGAACGAATAAGACCAATCTTTTTCAGTTTCGCTCAAGGAACAAAAAGGACATGTTTTTTCATTTCTGTTCGTAGAACAGAATAGAGACACTTATGCCTTTAATTTCGGCATGCTATTTTATTGTACCACTTCATGAAAACCATATATATTGGAATTGGAAATTCACCAGATGCAGTTTAACGTCATACCCAGGTCACTAAGACCCTTAGCCAACCACCTTCTAGCACATAGATGATAAAACAGTTGGGGCTTTGTCATAAGAGCAATACAACCGAGACAATCATATAGGTACTAAGGACTGACTTGACCAGCCTATGGATCGCCCGTCTAGCCTAAGCAAGGGCCAAAGGGGAGTGTTGCATGTCGTGGACTGCTCATTCACCAGGATTCCGTCCTTAAACATCACGGTTCGCCAACGGCCAACAGGTTTCCCCATTAGAGGGGCTGTTATACCTCTGCAGAGGTGCAGTCAGTTTATTCTTCTGCCTGAGCGGACAGGGTAGAATTGATCTTGTGTTGCATCCTGATTATGCGGAGAGGTTGGACAAATGAATATATATATATATTGGTAATAAAATATTTCTTTATTTTACTTTGTCAACAACGCAAGTTATTGGGTTAATAGCATCCACAGAACTTGAAAGGCAACGCCAGTCTTTGAATTAATGTAAATGATTTATGTTTCCTAAATCATTAATACACGCTGATAAAATTCCGACATGACAGCCAACAATCTGAATATTTTCTTGCATAAAGAGTATCAAAATGACAAACAGATCAATCTTATATTTAAATAAGTGGTGTTAAAAGGTAACTTGGGTTTTCTAAACTATTACTAGATGATCCGCGAATCCATCAGGTACCCGTTTTAACATCAGTCCATGATGATATCAATGCTTCTTATTAGAAAGGTAAAGTAAAAACAGGTAAAGTCGGCCGAGTGGCCTATTATCAGTATCAGCCGCACAGCGAGGGAGTCTATCCCCTTTTTACTTGCGCTAGACCAAGGAGATTGTTTTTTAGCGTCTAAGGTGGAGAGCCACACCTACCATTAACTACTCACTTTATTGCACAGATCCCTGTGCTACGCATACACAGAGTTGGCGAAGGCCGGTATCGAACTCGGAACCTTGAGATTGCTAGTCGGATGCTCTACCGACTGAGCTAAACCGAAAGTCGGCCGAGTGGACTATTATCAGTATCAGCCGGACAGCGAGGGAGTCTATCCCCTTTTCACTAGCGTTGGACCAGGAAGGTTGTTTATGCATCTGAGGTGGAGCACCACACCTACCATCAGCTTCCCACTTTACTGCACCTATCTAAATCAAGCTGTAATACTCATGCGCTGAGTTAGCGAGGCTTGTATCAAACCCAGAACCTCGTGTTTCCTTGGCGGATGATTTACCGAATGAGCTAAATCGACTCCTGATAGATTATTATTAGCATTTCATATTCATCTCAATTATATCGTGAATTTGAATGTAAATGATACACCGCACGAATCTAAATAATTCCGTAACAGACTGGGCTGGATATTGCTTTTTTTCTCTAAGTATTCTAACTGTAGCTTTAATAATAATAAAAATTATGATGTTATTTTTTTTACACTTACAAACATTTTAAAATTTGTAGAATTTAGAAAATCGTATCAATATTCATTCATAAATAAATGCAGGCTCTCGTCATGTGACGATTATCATCGTAGGAAAGGGACACGGCGACCCGAGTTCAAGTCCTGTACGAGGCCGTTAGCATTTTACACAGCGCTAATGTTAAAGGTAGATATTTACCCAACCCGTTCGCCACGGGTGCGATGTGACACAAGGTCGCAAGTATGGGCCATCCCGCGAGGATCGAACTCGCGATTCAATAGTAATGGATCAGCGAAACTAGCTTGCTAGACATTACATCACGATGGTACCCCTTTTCTTTCCCAACCCGCTCGCCACGGGTAGGATGTGATACCAGGTTGCAATTATAGAACTTCCAGCGAGGATAGAATTGGCTATTCCGAAGTAATAGATCTGCGAAACTAGCTTGCTAACTATTACACCACGATGGGAAACCTTTTCTTATCCAACCATTTCGGGACGGGTAGGATGTGACACCAGGTCTCAAGTATGGAGTATACATGTAATGATCGAACTGACTATTCCGTATTAATGGATCTGCAAGACTAGCTTGCTAACCTTTACACCACAACGAGACACCCAAATCAAGCTAAGGAGGTATAGCATCATTATCGGTATCTTAGCATTATTTACAATTGAATCTATAGGAGTCCACCTTGCAAAATGACTGCTAAGGAAATAAACAACAGGGGTTCTGTGCTTTGAAAAGGTTGTTGTCGTTGTTCATAGTGTCATGGTTGCCTGAATGCCATTATCAAGTAACGTAGATGGCGGCAGAGAAATGAGACATTCCCAGGATGGATGCCACCCCTCTTATGAAGAATGAACTATCTTATTATGGTCAAGTCACACTGAAAGCACTGGTTCCTGCTAGATCACCAAAGTTAAGCAACAATGAGCCAGTTCAATACTTAATTGGGTGACCACTTGAGCAACAATAGGTACTGTAAGCAATCTGAGTCCTTTGTTTATCAAAAATGACTTGATTCAGCATATCAATCCAAAAGGATTGGCATGCCAAAAGGCAACCAGCCCTGTCGGCTGGGGCTGTAGAATATGCTGACTGCACCAGTGCAGAGGGGGTAAGACCCTCCCCCAATGTAGCCACTTGTTGGCCATAGGTGGTGACCTGTGATGCTTGAGGATGGAACCCTGGAGGCTGAGCAGTCCATGACGTGTAACACTCCACTTTGGCCCTTACTTGGGTTAGATAGGCCTCCCTCTGAATTCCTTTCGCTATTGTACACAGCAATAAAGTAAACAAGCCTTTGAAGATGACCATGTAAATGATTACTCCTAACATTGTTTTACGTGTTCTATTTTAGTTCTCAAATCGAAAATGAATCTATAAGCTTTTGTTAAAAGCCTCCTGTGTGAAAAAATGCGTTTTCACAATATGGTGTAATCTGTGTGCTACTTTGAAAAATCATCATCATCATCATAATTATTTGTTTTCCTCATTGATTATTAATATTTTTATTTAGTTGAGCAAAGGGTACTTTGTTAGAAGAGGCAAAAATGTCTCATTGTTTGATATACAGATTAGTTTCTTTTTCGCGCTCGTTCTTCAGTTTCTTTTCAGTGTCTTCCTCTTTTCTAACAATTCATAAACTAAAACAAAACAAAATACCTCTAGGCAAGTGATTTCCCTTCCCATGTCTCTCTGATTGAGATTAACGCTGTAATACGTTGCTAGGAAGAGGCTGAGTGGCAAGAAGAAATCTGATAGGGCGCTACGATTAAGTAGAACTGACATATACCCCTGAAAAGTAAAGAGAATGCAAGTGAGGGGCGGAGAGAGAGAGAGAGAGAGAGAGAGAGAGAGAGAGAGAGAGAGAGAGAGAGAGAGAGAGAGAGAGAGAACGTAAACAATAGAGTAGAGTTAATAGAGGGAGTAAGAGAATTGACAAGAGTAAGTGGGAGAGAGAGAGAGAGAGAGAGGGGAAAGAGGGAGAGAGAGAGAAGAGAGAGAGAGAGAGAGAGACAGAGAGAGAGAGAGAGAGACAGACAGACAGATGGTGGTTAATGGAAACAAACATAGATGAGAAAAGAGCAAGTAGAGTAGAAAAAGAAGTAGAAAATTAAATAAAACCCGAAGAGAGAGAGAGAGAGAGAGAGAGAGGAGAGAGAGAGAGAGAGAGAGAGAGAGAGAGAGAGAGAGAGAGAGAGAGAGAGAGAGAGAGATGGTGATGGTGATGGAAGCAGTCAAACATAAATGAGAGAAAAAAAGGGAGAGTAAGACAGCTGGGTCAACTGACAGAAATAAAATCTTTGCACAATGGAATAGAAAGTCAAGTGATTAACACTGAGATGTCTGTATAGAAACACACGTATTTCTCAACACAATGATTATTCAACAACTGACATGGTTTCGAGTGACTGCGAAACAAATAAGGTACTCGTTTATCTTTATTGGGTTAAAAGCAGTCATTTTGCCTTTTCAAACATCTATCAGATTTTCTGTTTATTGTTTGACGCATTAGTTGCAAAGTATTTCCGGGGGCAACAAATTTAAAATGCTGTTTGCAAAATATTCAAAGCTATTTATCATTTGATGTTGGGTTCATTAGTGGAAACAGTTTTTTTGACATCTTCTCATGACAGTAATTCCACCTTCCCAATTGGAGAGTACCATAAAAAATGTTTAAAAATAAAAATAAAACAGTTTAAATTTTGAAACACTTAAACAATGACGAATTTTCAATAATTGAATGAGTTGCATTAAAATGTGTTTTAAATATGCATTAGATTTAATTTAGAAAAAGGTCATGACTTGATAAATCTTTGAAAAAAAATACACAAGTTTAATTCATGTTTATATACGCAATTTTAACGCAGTGGGAGAGTCTTCATGACACAGTAGCCAACATGCTGGACGGTGATATCGTAGTAAGCGAGTTCGAACTCCATTCACGCTATTACCTTAACCTTAACCTGGAGAAATTTATAAATCCTTCATCCCCTAGCAACAAGTAAAATACTACCTCTACAGTCCTCTACAAGGATGTCTGTGGTGCATTGTGCAATAGATATTGTCGTAGGAAATGGACTCGAGTTCAAATACTGGACGAGTCTGTTTGCATTTTACATACCGTTAATACCCCTGGGAAATGTATGAATCCAACTATTCTCCCTCCAGCTATGGGTAAATAGTAGGACAGAATGTGATCGTTAACTTTGGTTAGGCAACCAGTCTACGAGAATGGAAACTCTGAATTCAAACCTGTTAAACTCCGCTTTAGAAATTGACTTTGTGTCACATCCTACTCGTGCCGAAAAGTTGGTAAATATATACAAGGATGTTTTTGACATTAAGTAAGCCACGAAGATTGATATGCCAGTAAAAAAAAACCCCGAACCAAACCATCATAATGCAATAATTATTTACTAAGCTTGACTTAATTATGGCACATAGCCATTGGGCATATCGAACTCACTAAGAATGGTCTGATAATCTTGCTTACTAACTATTATACCATGTAAGGTGGCACAATAATGCAGTAATAAATAAAGTATACCTGATTTTTATGTGACATCGGTGACTGATTAAACTTCCCCTAGTAAGTAAATTAAGTACCAATTAATTATTCAATACCGGTTACGGGTAAAATTCCCTACCCCCATTAATTCAGCTATTAACAAGTGACTTCCTATCTAAGCCGAATTAAAAGATATATTTCTGTTTCTTCGGTATGAGGTAAAATGTTCTCACTTTCCAAGAGAAACATATTGCAATATTCGTTGTTGGATAAATGTGGTTTTATTAACTTAAGAGTGACCACAGAAACCAAGAATGAAGTCACCCCCCAAAAAAAACAAAACAAAAAAACTGTCATGGTTTCATTCAAGAATAGTAATCACAGATACGACAGAGATACCTCCCACATTTTGAACTGTCACCTATATGGGGCAAGTTAACTTAGACGAGTGGTATTTTGTAGCTGCGTCTAGCAAATGTCTTAGCATTTTTTTTCGGATACAATCAATTACGATAATGGACCGGTGTACACCGTACACTTTCGGTTGAACTATTTTCCGGATGGAAAATTTCAGAAACTCAGGTTCATCAATTAAAATGAAGCCACTGAATGATCTCAAAGTGATCGAACTTCAGAAAGTGTCCAGGCTGTGGGGCAATCTCCTACCTCTCAATTAGTATGGTATTTTGTTAAACTTTAAAAACATTGCGGGCCAAAGTCATGATCATAACTGATTGTATCCGAAAAAATAGATGGTAAGACATTAGCTAGAGGGAGATACCAGTAACTGTCAATTTCACGGTGAGGAAACTGATAGTTACCAAGCGCCATTGACTTTAAGTCTTCGCTCCATATATATATATATATATATATTATATATATATATATATATATTATATATATATATATTATATAGCGAAAGGCATGCGACATAAAATGCGTATTCTCACAACACCCTGATTCTTAAGAATGGAGGAACTAAAAAAACAACAAAAAAACAAACAAAAAAACAAAAAAACAACTCAGTTAAATCTTTGAATGAAAAAGGGGAAACTTGGGTTTCAGAAGGAATTTTTGCAACAGTATTCTTGATTACAGAAAAATACAGTAATGTAGATTATTGAAGTTAAACAGCGATGAGCCTGCTCAGCACTTCGATGGGTAACCTTTTAATACAACTGGTAACATAAGTGATCTTAGTCCGATGTGCCAGACTAAGAAAAGTTTATTGAATAACACAAACTTAGAACATCGTTGTCAGTAAGGAATTTGGGAGGCAAAACTTAGTCAAAAGAAGGAAGTTCTTTTTTACCACACCCCAACGTAATCAAAGCAGAACCAAGAGGATTGAGATAAAATCTTGTGTTGTCTTGTCTTCCGCAAGCTTTTTATAACGTATGATGTCAGCCCAAACAGTAACTTTGAGAAAACAAGATGTTTCAAGGGCAGATAACTCCAAATACTGCTTTATTACTCTAACATTACGTTGTTTGGCTCTTCTAATATCTGCTTCTATCGGGTACTCCTTCTTATTCATATCGGCTGGGGTTTATTTCTCTGTGGTTCCATAAATCAACAAGGATATATTTTATTGTGTGTAAACATCTTTATTTCTCCGATTGCATCTTCAATTCCCGATGCACTGTAATACATATGGTGGAGCAGAGATGGAAACGCATCTTTCTTCAACTAGAAAGCAGGACTCAACCAACCAAATTTTAATTCCACTTTCCTAGTGTTGCTTGGCCACGTGACTATCTAAGCCAATGAGAGGTCCGATTTCCAGATGAAGCTGAGTTTAAGGCTGTATTAACTAAAAAAAAGATGTCTATTCATTATGTAAACTTATGTTCGAACAAGTTTCCACCATGTCGGCTGGCCTGCAGGATGACACCGGCTGCACCTCTGCAGAGGGATAAAACTCCTCAATGGGCCAGCTGTGTGCCGTAAGTGGCGACCCGTAATGCCTAAAGACAGGCTTGTGGTGACTGAGCCGTCCGTGACATGGGTACTAAGTGGTCCTGTGACATGTAACACTCCACTTCGGCCCTTACTTAGACTAGACGGGGTGGTCGAAGAGGCTCGATCATGGTCAAGCCGTAGAACCATATGATTATCCCGACGTATTCTTCAAATTTGTCTTATGGCAAACACCTAATCCTTTTTATCTAATGGGTGCTAGAAGGCTACGACTTAAAGTCGACCACTTTTTATTAATTCAACCATTTTATTAATACACATGAAGTTAATCAAAATTATTTCATCCAGGTTACAAAACCAAACCAAACAAGGATATTCATCTACAAACTATTTGCTTAAAAACCGTACATAAAAAAAGATTTGACATATAATAGCCCACAACAGTTGTTAGCAATTAACCAACCAACCAACCAACCAACCAACCAATCAGTCACCAACCCTTTCTTTCTGTCATTTAAATTCTATTTTTGCTTATATTACTGAATTCTCTGACGACACATTCCTTGACTGAAATTTTGTAATTTATTTTTGTTACATCTAGTCTCTCCCGTCTTATTATAACCAAGTGAAAGATAACGTTTTTAAAACATTTAATAAAGATATAATGGTTAGCAGTGTAAGTCCCCGTGCGTAGTGGCTAGCATGCTGGACCGTGACATCGTAGTAAGCGACTTTGAACTCCAGTTGCTCTCACTTTCGGACTAATACTCTTGGGAAAGGTTAAATAATTCCACTACTTTTCTTCTACAGGGATCGCTTAGGCATTAAATAATCCACGAAGTGTGATTTGTCATTAAACTAAGAAACCAACTAATATTGATGATTTTTATGCAGTTAGATAGTTCCCATACTTCGAATATATGATAATTCCGTTTAATAATAATCATTTGTTTTCACAAAATTATACAAAGAAGAGAAGTTACGTGGTTAACGTACTGGTTGAAAATTATGCACATCGTAGAAAGCGTGTTATGAGATTAAATAGTACCGCTACTGTTCTTCTACAAGGATGGCTTTGGAATTAAATAACCCATGAAGGTTGATATGCCATTCTTTAGCAAAGATTTGCGATATCAAGCAATTAGAATGTTTGGATTTACTTAGATTGATCTAAGACGAGTGCCAATGCGTGTTAATTAGAAGTGAATAAAAACGAATTACGAGAACATTTTTAATAGAGCAGCTTTCTTTCTCTGTTGAGACAAATGGTAATAATATTAAAACAATGTTGTTTCCTGAAGAATGCAAATAAAATCTTTAAAAAAATTTTATTTCCCGAAGAAAGCAAATACAAACCCTTTCTAATTAATGAAGAAAGCGGGTTTCTATATTTTTCCATTTGGAATATTTAGAAAAGTGCTTTTTGAGTTGACAACCTTTTTATTAGAAAAGTGCTTTTGAGTTAATAACTTTTTATGAAGTGAAAGGTGAGTGATACAGATTACTCAGAGAAAAGGTAGAAAGAAAGAAAAAAAATAGATGGCACTGAATAATAGGAAAATATATTGAATAGAAGAGAAGAGAGATAAAGATAGATAGAAGAGAAGAGAGAGAGAGAGAGAGAGAGAGAGAGAGAGAGTGAGGAAAGAAATTGTTTATGTTGTATGTATGTATGTAGAGAGAGAGAGAGAGGAGGAGAGAGAGAGGAGAGAGAGAGAGAGAGAGAGAGAAGGAGAGGGTGGGAGGGTGCATGGTTAGTGACAGTTTCTCGCCTACATAATTGAGAATCACATTGGCGAGATACTTTTTATAACCAAGCGCTGTTGACTTCATGTTTCCGCAGCCTATATGTATATATTGATGTCTTATATTTATAAATAAATAGTGCACAATATCATTAAGAGGGTACGTATATATAAGTTTGCATACGTGGACATGATGTCAACGGACTTGGTAACTGAGAGTTTCTTGCTTATGCAATTTTGAAACTTAGTGCTTGGTTTGAAAATTGCATAGGGGAGAAACTTTCAGTTACCAAACGCCGTTTACTTCATGTCCACGCTACCCCTAATATATATATATATATATATATATATATATATATATATATATATATATATATATATATATATATATATATAATCCAAAAGTCCAGAGAAGAAATCTTCCTTACGACTAGGAGTTTTTTTAAACAACCTGTCGCAGTTTGAGAGCTCAATGTGTTTCTTATTGTTAGAGTCACAGAGCAAATTTATAAGTAAAGATATACAAAAGACTTAGAGATTTAGTTAATAGTCTATTTCGGAAGCTTAGACAAAGTGTCTAACTCTCCCACTCTATAATATATATAAAGAAAGAGAGAGAGAGAGAGAGGAGAGAGAGAGAGAGAGAGAGAGAGACAGACAGACAGTACAGACAGACAGACAGACAAGACAAAATAAAGCAAGGAATGAAGGAATATATATATATATATTAAAGAGAGGAGAAGAAGAGAGGGAGAGAGAGAGAGAGAGAGAGAGAGAGACAGAGAGACAGAGAGACAGACAGACAGACAGACAAAACTTAAAGCAAGGAATGAAGGAATATATATATATATATATATAATATATATATATATATATATATATATAGAGAGAGAGAGAGAGAGAGAACACACACACACAGACAGACAAAATAAAAGCAAAGAATGAAGGAATATATATAAAAAGAGAGAGAGAGAGAGAGAGAGAGAGAGAGAGGAGAGAGAGAGAGAGAGAGAGAGAGAGAGAGAGAGACAGACAGACAGACAGACAGACAGACAGACAGACAGACGAGACAGAGACAGACAGACAGACAGACAGATAAAAATAAAGTAAGGAATGAATGAATGAACGGAAGTAAAAAAAAAGACTTGAGAAATGCAAAGAGGCACAGACAGAGAAAGATGCAAAGCTAGATAAAGAATAACACAGATAATAACGATTTAAATGTTCCATACTATCTATTTATATAATACAAAATCACAAATCTATTTATTGTCGTTCCAGTATACGACTAACCATCACCACCAGCACCACTTCCATCATCATCCTCATCACGCTTAGTCAGCCATTTAGAGTCTACAACTGGACAAAGGCCTTTCTCAATCGTTGTCATGACGACCTTGATCGTGCTAACCTCTAACCATATCTTAGCAAACTCATCTTCTGTGAAATCTTTTTCTCACTAGACTTGTTATTTCTTGGGCAGGATTCTATTCGCCTTTTGCACCATCTGTTATCCACCGTTCTCTCGCTAGGTGTCCTGCCCACATGCATTTTTGTTGTTTACTAATTTCTATGATATCTTTTACCTTACTCTTACTTCACTCTCTGATTCATTTTGATCTCTTTTTATCACTTAGAGTTATTCCGAGTATTGTATTCTAGTGATGTTGTTAAACTCCATATTCATAGTAAGCGAGTTCGAACTCCAGTAGCGCTATAACGTTCACTTTCGGACTAATACACTTGGAAAAGGTATGGACCCCCTCATTCCCTCCGCCACTTTCAAGTTTTTCTACCATTAAAAATATTATTTAATAATAATCTTTTGGTAATCTTCAACTTGTTCCTCGTAAATTCCTACTATAAAATAAACTGAACCATCATTTTATGTCCGTGTTTTTGCAATAAATGTTTTAAATATGTTTGCAATAAATGTTTTTAAATAAAGAAAAAATATATGTTTGCAATAAATGTTTTTAAATAAAGAAAATATATTCAGTATTGTAAAATAACGGGTGCAAGAAAAATAAAACATTTATTGCAAAAACACGGACATAAAATGAAGGTTCAGTTTATTTTATGGTAGGAATTTACGAGGAACAAGTTAAGGATTACCATCTGTTGTTAGCACAAAGAAGTAGAAGAGTCCCCGTGACTAATGTGCTGGACTGCTACACCGTAAGAAAGCGAGTTATGGGTTAAGTTAATACCACAACTATTCTTCTACTAGAATGACTTTGGGGTAGTATAATGGTTAGAAAGCTGGATTAGCAGACCATTGTTAATGGGTTCGATTCTCACTGGGCGCCCAATACTTCTAGCCTGTGTCACATCTAAGATAAGCTTATGAAATATAATGAAATAAAATTATAAATAACTATATATGGTCAATCTTTAAGCGGAATTTAACAGGTTTGAATTCAGAGATTTCTTACTCCTTAGACCAAGTACTATACCGAGTTTAGAGAACCCAGTCTGCCCTACTATCTATCATAACTGGAGGAATAATAGTTGGATTTATACCTTTCCAAAGATACCCTTGGGAAACAGTCCTGCTCAGGATTTGAACTCGGTACGCCGTGTCTACTTCTTACGACGATAACAATTACATTACAAATACATCCTTTGGCATTAAATAACCCAAAAAGTTTGATATGCCATGAAACAAAGAAACCAAACCAAACAGATCTTCATGTTTCAAAAACCAGATAATGACTCTTCGTTATTTTGGATCCCCCTACAAATAACACAGTTCTCGTTTTAATAAGCTATGAGAATAATATAAATCTCATTTTGATAATAAGTTATAAAAGTTAAGTTGGTTGGCTGGATTTTAAGGCTTGTCAACACTTATTTTATGTCGAAGATGTTTTGTTTAATTCATTCTTGTAGGGTATTCAATTTTTTCAAACTCAACTTAAAAAGAAACAACATTTTTTGAAACTCATTTTTTGATCGATTTAACCCATAGATGATATCCTAATAGGTACTACCCATCCGCGTCAGAGTTGGCCTGTAAGTAATCAGGATAAAGTGGTATACCACACTCCCAGAGCTCCAGAATTGGAACTTCTCCACATGATGCTGTTTAACGCCAAACCCAGGACACTAAAACCGTCAACCAGCGTCTTCTAGCACATATATGTTAAAAGGGGTTGTGGCTTTTCCATAGGGGCAATAGTGTTGGGACAATCGAATAGTTGCTAAGTCTTGGCTTGACCAGCCGATTGATCATAAGGGATCTCTCCGCCTACCCGTTTAGTCTCAGGGCTAAAGTAGAGTGTTGCATGTCATAGATTGCTCAATCACCAGTATTCCGTCCTTAAGCAACACGGATCGCCACACACGGCCAACAGGTGGCTCATTGGGGGGGGGTAACCTTATATAGAGGTGCAGTCGGCGTTGAGTACTGTCCTAGTGGACAGGACGTGAGAGTTAAGTTTTTCCAAATATACATTTGTCTTATTGAAGAATCTTCCGTAGAGTTCCGGCGAAAAGAAATGAATCCATGGAATAACTAAATTGTTGAGATGATCTGACAATTTCTAATGTTTTTATAAAAAGATTTCAATAAACAAATGAATAAAAACGATGTAAATTGTTATATAATATGGATAGATTAGTTGAAAAAATCAATCTGAAGCTTTTAAAAGATTTGTTTTCTATCGTTTTTAATTCTAAAAGTGTCCACGTGACAATTTAATCGTGAAAATAGTTGTTTATTATGACGTGTCTCATATATATATATATATATATATATATATATATATATATATTAAAGACAGCTAATTCTTCATCTGTCACTATAACAGAGCTTTTTTTCTTGTTGTCAGCACCTGTTTCTGTTTTTACATCAAATCATGTCTCATTTATATTTTTAATAAATTTTCTTTTATCGCCTTTTCTCCATCTTCATGTTTTTCCCGCAACTATAAGATACGCACATTTCACGCTTAAAACTATATTCTGTCTGATTTATATCATATAATATCTAACACATTGTATATATCTCAGTTTAAGTTAGATTTTTTTGTTAAATAGCATGTTGCGTGTTATTTAATGCCAAAGCCATCCTTGCAGAAGAACTGTAGTGGTACTATTTAACCCATAGCTGGCAAGAATGAAGAAGTTCACGCCGTTCTCAAGAATAATAGTTCAAAAGAGAACGTAATAACGCGACTGGCCGGTCTTCCACGCGACATCCAGAATCTGTACAGAGCTGATTGATGAAAGTTTTTACTAGTTAGCTCACTCTGGTGTGTCCATGTGTAGGTTTCCATAGAAGAACGTTACTTGTGAATTCATCCTTGCTTCTCCAGCAGTGTCCAGCAATTCATGTTCAGCTCACGGGGATAGTTTGTGTTATAGGAGGCAGGGGACCGTATTTTCTTGTGGGGTGCTGTTTTCAAGATTTGTTCAAGAAAGCACGCAACATCCTTGTGTAGATCTCATCTAGCTTTTTCTCCAAGCGCTTTGTTAGGGTCCAGGTGGTGCAGTCATACAGTATCACTGATATGGCTACGGCTTGGGAGAATTCTCACTTTGTCCTATCAGTGAGATCAGATTTCCATACGATAGATAATGTGTATAGCAGTCCATGCCTTTCGTAAGCATACATTGACATCGCTTTCTGTAGAGGAGATATTACTGCCAAGGTATGTGAACTGGTCTACTAATTCTAGATGCTAACTATCCAGGGTGGAGAGGCGTCCATTTTGTTCGAAATACATGAACTTAGTTTTATTTGAGTTCACATAAAGGCTAATGTCTCTTACCGCCCTCTATAGGCTATGGAGTATGAATGACAATATTACAAAATGACCTAAGTTAAATCAATTATAATAATGAAAGTAGTTAATGGGTATTGGATATGTTGCTACCATTTGATCTCTATTGAAACCCACCGGATATTGATGGTGTTAAACAATATTCATAGATTCACGCCCCATAATAGCTGGCGTATGTGGAATCATAACTAAATTACGAGAATCGAGATAATTTAGAGACACGAGGCGGAATCCAGACTATTGCAAGCAAAAATCTTTGGATTTCATGAAGGTGACAGTGATACCAATTATATATTGAACCACTTGCAAAATTCCAAAGAATCTAAAAAAAAAAGAAATGCCAAACATGTGTAATGGTTAAAATTGTAGGAGATGGAATTGGCGACACCTAGTTCAAATCCCGGTCGAGTCTGTGTATAACATAGCGTTAATGCCCATAGGAACGGTATGAATCTAACTGTTTTCTCTCCAGCTATGCGTAAATAGTAGGGCAGACTGGTCGCTTTAAAATTCGTTTGGCAATGGTCTATAAGGAAAATACTGAACCCAAACCTGTTAAACTCCATTTAAAAACTGACCTTGTGTCACATCCTGCTCATGCGGAGGGGTTGGGTGAATATATACTTAAATCAATTGTAAAATAATGAGATATTGAAATGTGAAAATCCACAGAATTTACTTATATGTGTAGGTAATTGTGGAATTTAACTGGAATTTGGATGACGTGTGAAATATAGACCTGTTGGCTTCTGATTGGTTGAAAAGTGCCAACAAGGCGAAGAGTTAAAGGGAGATAGTGAGAGGAGGTAGTAGGTTTGAATTTTCCAAAGTGGACGCATGTAGGAGTCTGGCTGAGGTGTCATAAAAGGAGACGCATCTGCAATGGCGATGTGTCTGTTCGAGACCCAAATCTCCAACTTGGGTTGGAAAAAAGTTCGAAAAAAAAAAAAAACACCTTCCCTCCAAAAAACAAAAAAAAACAAAACAAGAACGTCTTGTGTTCGTTGCTCTAAAACCATCAACGGCATCAGACAATACATCCCAAGAGAACCCAAGTCGTTCCAGACTAAAAAAACGGAGAGAAACTAGCCATCTAGCCAGTCAGCCAGTCCAACAATAGATACAGAATAGCAGATATGAAGTATAGCAGATACCACGTGGAATCATAACTAAATTGTGAGAATCGAGATAGTTTAGAGACCTGAGGTGGAATCTAGACTAGTGAAGAGCGAAAATTCATGGTTAGCCAAAGAAATCATGGAACATGAAGGTGAAAGAACTCGCTACATCAGTAGTAATGGATCTGCGAGGCGAGCTAGCTAATCAATACTCCACGATAGGACGCCCATTTCGAGCTCTACGTATGTTGGGGGTCTCCTGATATCATTTACTTGAATTTTCTCTCTGATTCATGTTGATCCCTTTTTAGCACTTAGAGTTATTCCGAGTATTGTACCTAACACAACTTTCAAGTTTTCCTATGATTAATAATTCTATTTTGTTAGCAAAAATTATACAGAGGAGAAGTGTCCCCATGGCTAACGTGCTAGACTCCGACATCGTAGCAAGCGAGTTCGAACTCCAGTCACGCTATTACGTTCACTTTTGAAGTAATACCCTTGGGAAATGTATGAACACTCCAGCTATGGATTAAATTGTACCACTACTGTTTTTCTACAAGGATGTATTTGGCATTAAATAACCCACGAAGTTTGATATGACATTAAACGAAGAAATAAGCTTCAAATTAAAAGACAGGTATAACGTTTTTATACATTTTTGTCGAAGATAATAGAACGTTTTGGCTTAAAAGATGTATTAATCTATTTACTTGTGACTTTGGTCGGGTGTCCCATCGTATTGTAATGGTTAGCAATCTAATTATGCATATCTATTACAACTGAATAGTGAGTTTCAACCTCTCTGAATGTCCCATACTTGAGACCTTGTATCACATTCTACCCGTGGCAAACGGTTTGGGTAAATACATGAATGTGACTTTGGTTTTACTGAACAAATTCATTAAATGTAAATCATTTATTTGATAGATCATTTTTGAGTTTTTATTAACTTAAGCGTTTTGTTTCTTCTAACGAGTTAAAGAAAAATAGAGTCTCTTTCCTATTTAGTGAATTCTGTACTAGCAGTGATACTAAGCATTGCCCGGGAAAAATAACTTCAATTATAACTGCAGTGAAAAGTATATTCTTTGATATATTACTTCTTACACAGAAAATGAAAAGAATTAATGGTTGGTATAACTTGTGTACACTGCTTGTCAGTAAAAGATTGATCGATTATTCAAGGAGTGGGAGTCATTGTTTTTATTACAAGAAAAAAATCATGTTTTATGTAGCTTCAAACCATTTTTGGTCGGATAAACGTGTTTTTAATCATAGGAAACAGCTGAAAAAAGCAGTAACTTGGATTTTAGCCTAAAAATGTTCTTTGGCAAGAAAAACTTTCTTTTCTGGCAAAACAGCTGTAAAAAGCAAGTAGTAGCCTGTATTTTCTTTTCTAAAATTGTTTTTATGGTTTCGCCCTGTTTTTCTTTCTTTTTTTGTGTTTTTGTTTTTATTTATTCATTTATTTCTTTTTCCCGCAAAACAGCTGGAAAATGAAATTTAATCGTGGTCTCACAAAGTTTCACAAACTAAACTGAAAAAGTTCCTAGTGTTCTGAGTATGACATTAAACTTCATCTAATGGTGAAGTTCCACTTCTGGTGTTCTAGGGAGTGAGGGGTGAGCCCTTCATAGCCATTACTCCCGGGTCCTCTCTGACCCCAAGTGCTAGTACCTGTTAGGAACACATCTATGATTAGAATAGAAAAATTATTTTAAAAATATGCTTAAAAAAACTGAGTTAAAAAAGTTAGTATACCCATCAGGAATGAATAAAACAAAGCGTCTTCGGCATAAAATAGCCCAACAAGGGTTGACATACCGTAAAATTCTAACAAGCATCGACTTTCTTAGTCTTTTAAAATCCTTTTTTTTTTGTTTCTTAAATTTGAATAGAAAAAAAAAATTAACTATTTTAACCCAGAATTGACCTCTGTGACCTCTGATGACCTTGGAGTTCAAACACTATCCTATTATATTTTTTTCTGTCCAAGTTACTCCTCCCCACATACCCATTTAGTTGTCATAATGTAATTGCTTGATTATAATACAGACCATAAAGGTCATAGACTCCAATGAACTTCTTCCAAGTTCACCTGCTAAAACTTATATCAATGGGCTTTTGTCGTTTTGATCATGATCGGGGTCTGGACATGCACACAAACAAGAAAGACACAAGTCTCTAATAATAATAATATAATAGAGTGTACATTCTCTCACAGATAGCTAAACACGTGAATCACCCAACTCCTGGTATTAAGCAACAGAATACATCATCTCATCGTTTGCATATGTTTGAAAACGACTGCTGTATTTGTTCGTTGTTCAGCCGAGTAGTTGCTGTTGCTGTTGTTGCCATAGCAACGAGGTTAGCAATGGCAGTCTCTTTGCTTTTTTGTAATTCAAGAGAAGGGATTCAGACACGCTGTCATTGCGAAGAAACGGAAGCTGAATGCCGGTTAAAGAGAAACGAGACTCTCGCTGAGATCATTCTGCACTCGTTATTATCTGTAGAATCAACTACACTTCTCCGGACCGCCTGCATTTCGCTTTTCTTTCTTTTTTAAGTGTTAATTGAATAGCAATATCTGACGTTTTTTTTTCATGTAACAAATCATATTTAGTAATATAGCGTGTCTTTTTGCTGTTAGAATAAAAGAAAGAACTAAAACAAAAAACAAAACAAAAACAAAACAAAAAACAAAATAAGATAAAATAAAAAGAAATAAATAAAGATGAATAAAAAACAAAAAACAAACAAGAAATAAAAAAAATAAAACAAAAAACAAACAAAAAAACCAAGACAACACAAAGATGTAAAGACAAAAACAAACAAATTATCAAGTGAACAATTTTCTTTCATAAAATCCTAAACCATTATTTTATAAATAACAAAATATATTTGTCTGTGTTATGGAACATCTGATTAAAAAAACAAAAGAAAAAACAAACAAAACACTAAACAAAAAAACTACTTATTATTCCTTATAGAGCGTCCGACTAGAAACCACAAGGTTCCAGGTTCGATACCGGGTCTCGCCCACTCAGCGTATGAGTAGCACAGGGAACTATGCGATATAAGGAGCTGATGGCAGGCGTGGCGCTTCCTCAGACGCCAAAACAATCTCCTTGGTCTAGCGCTAGTGAAAAGGGGATAGGCTCCATCGCTGTCTGGATGATACCGACTTTAGGCCACCCCGACGACGTTTTTATGAATTTAACAAATTTTATAATTCCAAATTCAAACAAAAACAAATCATCAAGCGAACAATTTTCTTTCATAAAATCGTAAAACATTTTTTATGAATAATAAAATATGTTCGCATCCGATTAAAAAAATACCCGCCTAAAAACAAACAAAAATTAAATACCCCCCCCAAAAAAAAACAAAAACAAAAAACAAACAATACAGTATTATTCCTAATTCTGAATGTTTTATCATCTTAGATTCTATAAGTAAACAGTATTTAAAAAAAATCAAAATGTCTTAAGTTTAAAGAGTAAAATGAGCCGATCTGTCTAGTAAATTATATCAGTAGGAATGAATAATACGAAAGTTGTAAAATCATGATACAAGAACTGACATGACTGGGTGGGTTATTTAATGCCAAATGTTTTTGTTGTTGTATATAGGATTTGTATGGGAACAGTTTGTAGATAAATATTTTGTTTTTTAAGTGTTTGCCTACCAAATTTCCCCAAAATGTACCAAATTTTCTTGTTTTTTACCTGTATGATGGGATATTTCAAAGTTCACTATCTATTCACTTCAGAACTCATTCTATTCAAATAAAGTCCTATAATTATTATAATCTTCTTTTGCTCAATTATAATGAACTAACCATCAGCGGATTACGATAGGATCGCAGTGGTGGGAGAGCCGCTGTGAACAGTTTAAAGTAGAAAAAGGGTTAAACAAATTGTTAGTGTGCGAGTCAACAGTAGGTAAACAATTTTGCTTTAAAAGTGTATTTTTGTAGAACTCATTTTTTGATTTGTTTAATCCATATATGGGGCCCTAACAGGTACTACCATTCCGAGTGAGTTTGGACCTGGGAATAATAGCGATGAAGGGGTATTCCACATTCCCCAAAGCTTCAACACTAGATACAGTTTAACGTCATATATTTGATGCCCCTTTTACGACACGTGATGCCCTTCGTGCATCGCATGATGCCTATTCACGTTGAAGTGACCCTGTGACATTCTTAGGAAGAGGAGGAGGAAGTGCTCTGAAAGTAGTTTTAGACCAACCAGAAGAGAGCTCCTTTGGTTTGAGACCGGTTGTCATACCAAGGTTTAAAAGTCCAGTCTGCCCTTCTACTTACCCATAGCTGGAGGGAAAATAATTGGGTTCGTACCTTTCCCAAGGGTATTAGACATGAAACTATTTCACGAATTCCATTTTCCACATCATATCCTCTAGGAATCTGTAGGAAGAATATGAGTGATGAGCAAAAATTTGGGTAATTCCGAGAACAATAAAACTCGCAATAATGTCAACAACTCTGTTGAAACTAATAAAATATTTTTCGCAGATTTCTTCCCGGTTTTCTCTAAAATGAGAGCGCTTTCATATATTTCACTAATTTTCTCTTCTCTTTTGTTATCTCTTTCATTAGTTATATTTCATGGTTGCCCCCCCCCATACCGTAATTGAAAGATTCTTGTGTTTCACTATATTATGTTGCCGCTGTTTACGTTGCATCCCTGCCAAAACGACATCTGTGATAAACATAAAAGATAATCGCAGGTCATTTATGTCTCAAAGTAAACAGTATAATTTGAAATAAGTGCTGACAACTCTGGCGTTGAAAGGCTAAAAAAAGTACTCTTTTTCTTTCGCTTCACAATGATGAAACATATGCTTGCAATTTGGCGGCACTCAATGTGTCATGGTTATCCTCGTAGGAAAAGGACTTGGAGAATCGGGTTCAAATCCTGGACGAGGCTGTTTGCATTTTACATGGCGGTAACATCATTGGGAAATGTATGCATCCAACTATTCTCCCTCTATGCGTAAATAGTAGGGCAGCTGGGCTCTTTAACCTTTGTTAGGCAATCAGTCTAGGAGAATAGAAAACCCTGAATATAAACCTGTTAAACTCCAGATGTTATCAGAGAAAATAAAAAAAAGAAACTGTGGAACATGAGGGTGAAGGTGATACCAACAGTAATCGGTGCACTTGGAAGTTTTCTAAAGGTTTGAAAAAAAGACTGGAGGAATTGGAAATAAGGTTATGAATCAAGACCATCTAGACCAATGGTTCTCAACCGGGGGCCATATGCCTCCCGGGGACTGTATAATTTTTGGTGGGGCCCAAATTATTAATGATATAAATACAATAGGATTTTTAAACATCGAATGTCTATGAGGAGTCATCCACCATAATAAAATAGGAATCAAAGAGATCAAGGAAAAAGGTTGAGAAACACTGATCTATATCACCAAAAGCACTGATCTAGACCATCAAGACAACAACATTGTTGAGATCGGCTTGAATAGTCAGAAGAGTCCTGAAGCACTGAGGAGATTTGTTGTCCCTCAGACTCCAGTAAAAAAAACAAAAAACAAAAAACAAAAACTAAAAATAGCTAACGCTGGTGTGAAAAACTCAAAAGGAGTGATACAAAGAACAAGAAAACTCCTGGAAACCAAGCTCTGCAGCAGAAATCTATTTAAGGGAATGAATACATGGGTCATCCCCATTATAAGATACTCTTGACAAAAGAGGAACTCAGACAGCAAAAATGACAGAACAGAACAGCAAATGAAGGGTGTGTGGTGACAGAGAGGATACAACAAACCGTATTTAACTATTTAAGCGAATGCTTAAATAGTTAAATACGACAGCAAACTAGCACAACGAGAATACAAGGCTAGGCAGGACTGAGTTGGAAAGGTGATCCACTCGAAATTGTACAAAAAACAAAAGAACAACAAAAAAACCCAAACATTTTGACTATACAAGAAAATACTGAGTGCATAAACCAGAATCTGTTCTTGAGAATGAAATGCATACGATTTAAAGACGGATCGACTTATCCTAGCCAGAAGACCAGACCTAGTGTTTATTAACAAGAAAAAGAGAAATTGTCAACTGGTAGATTTTGTAGTTACAGCAGATCACAGGGTGAAGATGAAAGAACATGAAAACATAGACAGATATCTGGACCTTGCTAGAGAATTGATATAGCTGTGGAATATAAGGGTGAAAGAGATACCAATTGTAGTTGATGAACTTGGAACGGTCCCCAAAAGTTTAGAAAATAGACGGGGGCAACTAGAAATCAAAAGAAGAATTGAGACCATCCAGACCACAGCATTGTTGAAATCAGCTAGAATACTCAGAAGAGTCCTGGAGACCTGAGGAGACTTGTTGCCACTAAGACTCCAGTGAAAGACCATCAGCTAACACTGGAGTTAAAAACTCACATACTGTCGGATTGATCTCCCCATTTCATTCATATATATATAT
>CM042139.1:121465515-121503015 GCA_023376005.1 Doryteuthis pealeii
TCGGCGGAAACGTTGTGTATATAACAGTAAAGATGAGCAAAACAGTTTTAAAAATCTAAATAATACAAACAAATACTAATTGAAAAGGACTCGGCGACTTGAGTTCAAATCTTGGATGAGGCTGCATTTCACATGGCACTAATACCCTTTGGGAAGGTATAAATCCGACTATTCTCCCTCCAGCTATGCGTAAATAGTAGGAAAGATTGGGCTTTATAACTTTGGTCAGGCAACCAGTCTAGGAGAAAGAAAACTCTGACTTTAAACCTGTTAAACAGATATTTTCAGAGAACTAAAAAAAAACTGTGGAACACGAGGTGAAGGTGATACTAATTGTAGTTGGTGCGCTTGGAACGGTCCTTTTTTGGTTTTGAAAAAAAGACTGGGGAATTTTAGATTAGGGAAGATTCGAGACCATCTAGATCACAGAGTGGTGAAAGAAAATAGCCAAATTCACGTTAAACAATTAAATTTGACACTAGATGAAAATCTGCAAATATTTCAGTATCTTTTAGGTACAACCTGAAACATAAGGACATTTCTGAAATCCCTTATAGATAAAATCTTATAAAATCATTCGCAATATATATTGCCTATTTTACGCCTATTTGGACCCAGAAAAATGAAGCTTATTATTGAGCCAATTAATGATAAATTCTTCCGGTGTTTGATAGAAGCTAATGCAAAAGAAAAAAGTAAAGAAAAAGAAAAGAGATGTAAATATAATTAATTAGAGCTGATGATGCAAGGATAGTCGATATCTTTTGTTACTTTTACTTAATTCTTAATGCACCCAATCTCATCAATACAATTAGCACACGGATACATTCTGTATCTAAAAAACAAAGTAAGAATTAGATTCAATGCGAAACGATAAACTCAGGTGTGCCTGATTCATTGAAGACGATGATTGATATTCGGCAACTTACGTATTCTAAATATAATTTTGCAAAGTGTTCGACATTAGAATAATAGAATGAAGACTAAGGAAAATTTGATCAGCGTTCGCTATAATTTGAACAGAATTAGATTAGTCTCGTTTTAAAATTTTCTTTTATTCTAAGATGTTTTTCTTAATAAGAAATAATACTTATTAGACCCCACACCGCCCTAAAATATAACGTCGGTGTATTGCATAATGAATCTGATTGCTTACCCCCCACCTCTTTTAAGGGTAAGTCCTGGTGGTGTAATGGCTAACGTGCCGAACTACGAGATCGTAGTTAGCGAGTTCGATGTCCAGTCGCGCCATTATGTTTATTTTCTGACTAGCCTTGGGAAAGGTATGAACTCCTGATTCCTCCAGCTATGGGTTAAATAGTATCACCGCTATTCTACAAGGATGGTTGATATGCCATCTATCTACACATATATAAAGGGCGGTTGGTGTGTATGTATGTCCGAATAAAACTACGAAAATACAAAAATTAACAACAAAGAAAATATATATACACATTAAGTATCACCGGTTCTTGCTTTTTGTGTAAAAATTATGAAGATTTGATTTATATTTCCAAAGATACCTAAAAATTAAAATGTACATAATAATGGATCTGCGAGACTAACTTGCTAACTTGCTAAACATTACACAATGTCCTTTTTGGTTCTGTCTACCCCAGTGATGCTGGGTAGCCGCTTCTAGTCAAACAAAAAAACCAAACAAACAAACCAACAAACCATTTAAAAAAAAGATTATCAGACTTTATCTTAGAAATAGTTCATTTGAAAAGTCACCGGCAGAGAGGTTGTTCAAACTCATGTAAGTCTCCAACTGACACTGTCTTCAGTTGATTAGTCACGAGTTATTGTACATATTCACCAAAACCCCACACGAATAGGATGTGATACAGGGTCATTCTTAAAGCGGAATTCAGCAGGCTTCAATTAAAAGTTTACCTTTTTCCAGACTGGTTAGTTAAAGGGCCCAGTCTGTCCTACTATTTATCCATATCTGGAAGGAGAATAGTCGGATTCATACCTTTCCCAAAGGTATTAGCGCTATATGAAATGCAAACGGCCTGGTCCAAAATTTGAACTCGTCTCACCGTATACACATCCTACGACGATAACCATTATACAACGCGCCTCCACGACCTATTGTATTTTCAAAACAGATTCTAAATGGCGACCATGAATCTGGGTAGTAATCTTTGGGAATAGGAAATAGTCATGTAGACTTAGATCAGCAAAATAAGTGGGATTTGGTAAACCTGATGAATACCATACAAAAGTAACCCCAACGATGCTAACATATCGTTACAACCATTAAATACAAAAGTTTAGATATAGACGCACTATCTATATTATTCTCTAACCTCTAGGCATAAAATAACCCTAGATGGCAATATCTAGATATTTTTAATAGATATGAACAGACTGGGATATGTTGACAGATAGAAGATTGATAGATAGATAAATAGATATAAAGATAGATTAATAAATAGATTGATAGATAGATTGAGAGATGTGATCAGACTATGATAGATAGGTAGAAAGATATAAGATTGACAAGATATATAGATAAGATAGATATGACTAGATAGATTGATAGATAAGACTAGACTGAGATAGATAGATCATCATCCTCATCATGTTGCGTTAGTAGCACACATGCCCATGACAATCTCTCGCCAACCGTCCCTATCATTCATTGTCCTCTACGCAGCATCCAATATCCGTGCAGAACTGGTCAATGTATGTCTTTGCTGGACGACCCACACTATCGTGCTCATATGCTGGTTTCCATAGGAGAACGTCGCTTATGAGTTTTCCCTTGCTTCTCCAGCAGTGTCCAGTACGTCTCACTCGGATGGTTTGTGTGATAGGGGGCAAGTGGCCATACAGCTGCTTCCTTGTGGGTTTTCCACAATCTGTTTAAGATCGCATGCAGCATTCTTTGTGCAGTTCCTATCTAGCTTATTTGCTAGACACTTCATTAGGGTCCAAGTGGTGCAGCCATACAGTAGCACGGATACTACGGCTTGCAAGAATTATCGCTTTAATTTGTCAGTTAAATCTGATTTCTATATGACTGATAATCTGTCTATGATAGACCATGCTTCCCTATGCGTGCATTAACACCGCTTTCTGTGGATGAGATATTACTACCTGGGTACATGAATTGTTCTACTGGCTTAGAGGCATACCTTCGAGTGTGGACATGCTTCCTTTCTTTTTTAAACACATGAACTCTGTTCGGAGTTCACGTTACGGTCGATGTTTCGTGTTGCCTTATGCAGAGCCAGATCATCTGCGTAGCCTGCATCCCTAATAGTCTGTGCGGGATATCGCTGGCTTCTTGCTTTTTTTTAGTGTGAGGCGTTTTTCTTTGATGTGATCTAATGATGTTCGTACATAGTCTAGACATATTATAAATATATATGGTGCTAATGTATCTCCTTAGAGGATTCCAGCGACAGTGTCAAAGAAGTCTGTGTCACCAAAGAAATGGTACACTTACCTGATAGATAGACATATGTTTAGTACTATTGATTGCTGAAACTAATATATACCTTATTTATATTTATTCTCCCAATTTACTTTCTTTGATAATCACCAAGGAATGTTTCTGATCATGTGATGTCTGTTGTATAATTACTCACCCAGTCTTTTTTTTTCTGCGATGTATATCCTTGGGTATATACTTATAGAGACATACTTTCTAATATTACATTTCCTGTTTGTTTCTCATCTGGCATGGCCAATTTCTTAATGTTGAGATGAGATTCGTGATAAATATATAATGGAGGAAATTTTCAGGAGTAATTCATAAAGTCATTTATCTATAAACATTTTGTGATAAAGTAAATTATGTTAACTTGTTTCGTTAAGAGAATTACAGAGATCGATGAAATCTATGAATGAGAGTAAAAAAAAACAAGAGACGATCACTAAATGGTTAATAATATAATATTACTAATATTCTCATATATATAATATATATATATATATATATATATATATATATATATATATATATATATATATATATATATATATAAATTAGCCTAAGGCCCAAGTACAAAAAATAGTTATTCTTTAATTAATGAGGTCCACAATATGGTTTGAATTTAAAAAGATTATTTTATTGGGTGCGATGCGTGTTTCGGATGTTTGAATTCCTTTTCAAGCATTATTGTATATATATATATATATATATATATATATATATATATATATATATATATATATATTGTGTTTATACAAGAAGATTCAATAGGTGTATGAACTTTGAGGCTTCAACTTAGTAATAATTTCATCTTAGTCAAATATTAGGTAGGGTCCAGAAGAGATCGTATAGATCGAAACCATTTTACATTTTTATATTTTCTACAATTATATATATATATATATATAAGCCAGGAAAAAAGGTATAACCCAGCGAGATTTTGATTTGAGCTATACACTTAAAATGCTATAGAGAATAACACAATTTCTCATTCACCGAATGAACTGAAATGCAACTGAATGATCATTTTGTGGGGTTGGTGTTTTTGTTGAATGTTAGATCTTGATAATTCAAGTGCTAATTAGAATTCTTAATTATTTCTTAAATGGAAGCATTAATTAATTAATATTATCATGAACTGTGGTTTAGTCAGTTACCTAACGACTTCATGTTACGACTCGTGTGACCATTTTAAGGCTGTAGTTGAAAATAGTTTTACAGTGGAGATCCCTTGTGGCATAAAGTTTTATCCTTTCTTAAAGTAGAAAGTTGTAATATCAGTTTTAATCCTTGTCCGCTGATCGGTCCTTAGAGAGTTGTATAGTCCACGTCTGTTAGTCTGTCCTTCTGCAGTGAGTAATTCTAGGACAATTCATCAACGACTTTAAATAGTAAATTAAATACATACTTGGGCGTTTTTGATTGGCTGATTCACCGCCGTTTTGGAACAGTTTATATATATAAGTCGTGATCTTCAACACATCTTATACCTAGAAATAATCCAACACTTCATGAGTCGTCTAGTATAATAAAAATATTGCAATAATTTGTATTAAATAAAACGTCAAAACTTTACACCATGCGAACTGTGTTTTTGCTGTAGGATCGTGATAAGAACGTGCAATCAACTCCAGGCAGCCATACCGTCGGATATACCGTTAATGTGCGGTGAAGCTCTTAAGCTCGTTCTGCTATCTAGCTAGGAGGAGGAGGAGGAGGAGGAGGAGGAGGAGGAGGAGGAAACACCAGCAGAAAAATCTACGCTCCAAGGACTTTATCGTCTCACCTGCTGGGCAACGCCGAAAAACTAGTGCTCCACCCGGTTGTGTGAACTTTCCTGTCTAGTACGAACCCTGCCGGGTATTTGCGAATGTGCAACAGACACGGAATTTCTTCTTGAATATTTCATAACAAAGAAGAGTCATGATGACTGGGAAAAATAGATGAATAATTTTTTTAAAAGACAGAGTTATTTGAATGTGAGAAAACCTTGATTAGACAGCATAGCTTTGCGGCAAATAAAATTAACCTGAATAAAATTTAGAGGAATCAATTATCTAAAAAAGTTATTTAGTTTCCCTACGAAGATTATAGAGGCTAGTGTATCCTTTTTTGCCCATAGATGGGGAAAGAAGAGACGGATTCACGCTTTTCCCAAATGGTTATTTTCTATGACAGTAACCATTCAACCTACGCCACCAGGGTGTCCCATCGTGGCGTAATGATTCACAGTCTACTCTCGCAGATCCATTAATACTGAATAGAGAGTTTGATCCATACTGGATGCCCCATACTTGCGACATTGTGTTACATCTTACCCCTGACGAATGGATTGTATAAATACCTACTTAATTAGGCCATGCATATATTAAACATTTTTTAACACTTACTCATTTTGTTCGTACGTCACTACCAGGCCTGAATAGTGATGACATTACTGAAACGTCATTTTGTGTTATTGAACCAGCAATATTAAAGTAGTTAACAATTCAGAAGATAAATACTTATAAAACTCTTACCCGAATTAATTTGAAATATTGTCTAACCTTAATCTGATATTAATATCTTCTTCCAATGTCATTAACAATCCTAATAACGTCAAATATGCCACGTAGGGATATAGTCTATATCAAGTCTCACCCTCTCTGTTTGATTAATTTTCATGGAACAGAGCCAAAAAAATATAATCTACTATAAGCTTGACAATAATATTGTTTGGCTTGGTTTCTTTATCTAATGGCGTATCAACCTCTATGGGTTATTTAATGTATAATTAACAGAAAGGTATAATCTAAATAAATACATATTTACCGGCCCCTCCGCACGAGCCAGATGTGTCACAAGGTCATTTTTATACGGAGTTTAACAGGTTTGAATTCAGAGTTTTCCTTCTCCTAGACTGGTTGCCCAACCAAGGTTCAAGAGCCCAGTCTGCCCTGATATTTACCCATAACCTGAGGGAGAGCAAGTGGATGCATACCTTTCCCAAGGGTATTAGTGCTATGTGAAATGTATCTAAATAAATACAATAGTGTGAGGGGAATACTTATTAGTATATTGTCTACGATCTTTCTCATCAGCTGTAGAACTCAACTATAGCTAATGTGTCGAAGTGTTTTTATTAATTGTATATTATTATAAGGTAGATCTTTAGTTTCACTGACTCTGATGAAAGATCAATGAGCATAGTATTCTTGGCTACAATGCGGTTTGCTTTGGTTTCTTTGTTTAATGACATATCAAACTTCGTGGGTTATTTAATACCAAATCCCCCTGTAGAAGAGCAGAAGTGGTAATATTTAACCCATTGCTGGAGAATGAGAGGGTTCATACCTTCTATTTCTGTCTTCAGCATAAATTAATTTTGAACTGTATTTATTCGTTTGTATAAGTATAAAGTATTATTTATCTGAATTTTTGAGATGAGGCTTAATAATATGCATTATTTCGATTTTTATGACTGTTGTCCTCATCTTTATTGTGAAATACACATGACTAACAGTTTGATTATTCAAAATTATTTCGCAATTTAGATAGTTACTAAACTCGGATAAACAAAATTTTAACACTTGTAACAGAATGAGAACAATCTACCACAATGTATTACAAGAAACACGGGAAGAAGATCAGAGGGTACATCAACCGAAATGTTGTGTATGTACATTTCACAATAAGGATGAGGAAGACAGTCCAAAAAATTAATGTATTACATAGGCATTAAGTGTTAACCTGTTTAAATTGATTGTGAACTTCATTTTGTTGCTTGCAAATCATTTGTATTAGTTAGGAATAATTGAAACTATATAAAAGTATGAATAATCTATATTTTTTGTCTGAATTCTTTTAGATGGGGCTTGACAATATTTATTATTCGGATTTTCCGGACTGTCATCCTCATCTTTATTGTTATATACACAATGTTTCAGCCGATGTACCCCCCAATCTTCTTCTGGTGTTTCTCGTCGAACTCAGGAACCTTCTCGAACTCGGAAACCTTCTTGAACTCGGAAACCTTCTCTTCGAATTCGAGGACCTTCTTAAGAACTCGGGGGTCTTCATATCGTAATCGGGAGCCTTACACGGAACTTTGAACCGAACCCTTTATTCAATCCACCGGGTAGACTGTTCTCCTTCCGTTAACCATGACCCGGTACAAGTGTTAAGTTTTGCTAAGTACTCTATTTTATTATCGCCCTTGTTCAGAATTGAACCTGCGACCTACAGATGATTGTCACCTAGAACTGTATTAACTCAAGCCTATATCCATTGGGTCATGTGTCGAACTGTATTAGATAAGCATAATAAATATAAAATACATATTAACAGAAAGTTACTTGAAACCATATGAAAATTATCTGTGGTTTGGTTTCTTTGTTTTAATGGTATAAGAACCTTCTTGGGTTATTTAATGCCAAAGCCTTCAGTGTACAAGAACATTAGTAGTTCTATTTAAACCATAGCTGGGGTATGAGGGGTTTCATACTTTTCCCAATGCTTTTGTCCGAAAATGAACATAATAGCGCTACTGGAATTCGAACTCACTACAATGTGGCCATCCAGTACGTTAGCCACTACAACACAGGGACTCACACTCTTTGATAATTATAATTAAATACACATATGTATTTCATTTATTCCCTGTTACAGCATATTAAAAGAATGAGTACCATAGACTTTTAGGTTTCCCCTCAAGTACTCTTACATACATTTCTTGCTTCTATAAAAAGTTGTGATTTTAAATCCTATTAATTTGAAAGCCTCCTAAGTCAACACTTCGTTTCTTAATGCATTTATGCGTGTATAAATGCCATTATTTAGCACTTAGGTACACTTTATGTAGGAAGCAATGGGATGTTTGGGACTAACATAAATCCCAGGACTACCATGATAAAAGTATGGAAACTTTGATGAGATTTTAATAAAAATATTATAGTGCACACACACACACACACACACACACACACACACACACACACACACACACACATTTAGTGTAATGGTAACGGTCAATGGACACGGTGAGTCAATATCAAATCCAGGACGAGGCTGTTTGCATTTCTCAAAGTGCAAATACTCTTGGGAAAGGTATGCATCCAATCATATCTCCCTTTAGCTATGAATAAATAGTAGGACAGACTGGGCTTTTTAACCTGGGTTAGACAACTGGTCTAGGAGAAGGAAAACTCAGAATTCAAGCCTATTAAACTTTTGAATATATATATATATATATATATATATATATATATATATATTGGTCTGAGGAACCTATAGGCGAGAAACGGAGAGTTACCAAGCGCCGTTGACTTTATGTCTAGAAAATCTTATATATATATATATATATATATATATATATATATATATATATATATATATATATATATAAGTTTAGGGGGAACTCAACAGAACAAAAAAGAAAAGAAAACCCGAATATTTGAAAGTGCTCAATACGTACTTGTAGAACCAGTGGAGGGAACCGAATCAGCGGTAGAAGTTAGCTACTCTGGCCTCCTTGATAAGATAATCAGGATAATTCTGACCACACACACACACACACACACACACACACATATATATATATATATATATATATATATATGGCTCTATTATTAGGTGAATGATGTTATCTCAATTGTATATATGTATGTGACTTTTATTGATGAACGACTTATGATTCCCTAATTAATTTCATCTAAGGAAATACTATTAGAATATCATTGTGTTATATGTAGTAAGAAATAATAGTACACAAAACCTGGTTCAATATTGAACCGGGTGGCGTTATTATGTTATAAATATTGTCATAAGAAATGGAAACGGCTATCCGTGTTCAAATTCTAGAGCAGATTTTTTTCATTTCACATAGCGCTAATACATTTGGGAAAGGTATGA
Organism: Doryteuthis pealeii; assembly: GCA_023376005.1. Lineage (NCBI taxonomy): Eukaryota > Metazoa > Mollusca > Cephalopoda > Myopsida > Loliginidae > Doryteuthis > Doryteuthis pealeii. The sequence goes on from CM042139.1 coordinate 121,474,853, forward strand.
ATTCAACTATTCTCCCTCTAGCTGTGGGTAGATAGTAGGGTAAACTTGGTTCTTCAACCTTGTTTAGGCAACCAAACTAGGAGAATTGAAAACTCTGAATCCAAACCTGTTAAAATCCAGATATTGCTAGAGAAAAAAATATGGGACATGAGGGTGAAAGGTTTGGGAAAGAGAATGGAGGAATTGGAAAATAGGGTAAGAATCAAGACCATCTACAACACAGAATTATTGAGATCGGCTAGAATAGTAAAAAATACAGTCATCGGTCTAGGCGAAGGAAAACTCTGAATTTAATCCTGTTAAACCCCCTTTAAAGATTGATATTGTGTCATATCCTTCTTGAACAGAGGGTTTGGATAAATCTATACATATATTAAGGACAGTTATGTGTATGTATGTATGTCTGGAGGAAACTATGAAAATAAAACAATTAACGACAAAGTAAATTTATGTATACTTTCAATATCACCAGACCTTGCTTTTTGAGCAAAAATAATGAAGATTTGATTCATATTCGTGAAGATAATTAAAAATATGAAATTTAAATAGAAGCAGCATGGATTTTTTTTTTGCATTTAATGTTTTAAATAGGAAATATTCTTTTTTTCAGAGTGTCTATGCAATTTTTTCAGATACCCCACCAGGCCATATCAACGCAAGGTCTTTTTTTACATAGGGATTTTAATAGGGCATCCTTCGAGTATCCAACTCCTGATTCAGTAATAATGGATCTTCAGGATTAACTTTTTTTACCCACCCTCTAACCAGGCAACGCCGGGTAGCCACTTCTAGTATATAATAAGGGACTAGGTCAAATAGGAACAGAACCGTTGTATTAACTTTTCTGTCTTACAACTTCGCATTCGAAATCTTGATTCTTAAATCGGTGGGAACACAGGGGAAAAATATATAATCATCTAAAATTATTAAAGATTTTATTGCTACAGAAACTGGCAGCATTTTATTCATTGATAAGATATTTTTTATTCTGTTAATATTGCTGAGAAAATAGCTAGGTTAGTAAAACCTACCAGTATGTTGTTATTTTTAAAACATTCCTTGAGTGAATAGATGAAATACTGAAAGCAGGTTCGCCTGAGAAGAGACCTTGGTTAATTTAATAGTTTGTTTCAGATGTAACTTGAGTAGAAAGGGATGGAGGCAGAATGACTGTAGGGGTTCCCCATCGTAGATCATGGCATTCCTCTTAGAACCGGAAAACCAATGCGCACTCCTGAATTGTTACAATTCGCCCTTGCTAAACTAGGTATTTCATCTAGGTGTAGTTATTATGACACTGAATATTCACATTCCACATCAGGTAACGTTTGGTAAGATTCTGAGTTACATTTACATATTGTGGAGATTCGGATTTTGGGTTAACTTTCTATCTATCTATCTATCTATCTATCTCAGTCGGATCTATCTATCTATCTATCTATCTATCTATCTATCTCGGTCTATCTATCTATTAACTCATCTAATCTATCTATCTATCTATCTATCTATCTCATCTATCTATCTATCTATCTATCTATCTATCTATCTATCTATCTATCTATCTATCTATCTATCTATCTATCTATCTATCTATCTATCTATCTATCTATCTATCTATCTATCTATCTATCTATCTATCTATCTCAGTCTGATCTATCTATCTATCTATCTATCTATCCTATATAGTTGCACATGTGTAAAAGTTTCTAGCGCTTTATTTAAAAAAAAATTCTACTTTGGATTCACTGTCCGGTTTAACAAAAGGTGAATAATTTAAAAAAAAATACGTTCAGTACGAACTTAACGTAATTTATTTAATTCTCGATACAACTGAAATGGCTATGTAATATTGTTTTTACTCATTTTTAAATAGAAGCATCAATATCATTATGGACCTCTTTTACAATGCGAACACAATGGGTTCACGGGTAATCTAGTCTATTTTAGAATATAAAATTAGAAAAGTCTTTCACATGATTTGTTAATATCTAGATTAACACATTTAGATGCCTAAACAAGAATTTTAGTTTACCAATTCTTTACTTTAATCTTTACGCGTTGGTTTGAAATCTTTCTTACAAATCGAAAATATTTATAGGAAGTATTATTTTTGTTTAGCTTAGCGCAAGGCTTGAAATATCGGGCACCCAGTGAGAATCAAAATCAGTAACAATGGTATGCTACTCTAGCTTTAAAACCTAAATGATAATGACCAAGAGACAAAATTCGAGCACTTCGTGTAGTTTTAAACGAAGTGCTCAAATTTTTCTCTTGGTCATTATCATTACACTATCTTTTAATAATATATTATTCAATCTACATTGTAGCGGTAATGTCCCCGTGGCGTAGTGGTTAACGACATCGTTATGAGTGAGTTCGGACTCCAGTCGCGCTATTACGTTCACTCTTGGCCTTATGCCCTACAGCAAATGTATGACCCCTCATACCCAGCTATGGGTAAAATAGTACCATTACTGTTCTACAAGGATAAATTTGGCATTAAATAACAAACAGCGGTTGATATGCCATTAAACAAAGAAAACAAACCAAACCACCATATTCACTAAGTTTCCCTCGGAACCAGTGTAACTAAAGTTCTGCTTTCTAATAAAAACACTTTAACTATAGTCTAGTACAGTGATCCCCAAAGTTTTTCAGGTTTGCATCCCCTTGGCCTACAAATGGATTCCTAGCGCCCCCTCATATACACATGCGAACATTCAATGAAAAAAAAAATGGAATTTCTGAAAAGTGAAAACAGAAAAAAAAGGAATTTACCAAAAGTTGATACGGAATAAATGGTAAATTTTAAGCGGAAAATTAGGGGCATTACAAGATTGTAACGTGCAGTGCTTGCAAATCAGGGCTAAGCTTTGACCCGTGCTGACACATCTCTCTGGCCCGGCTAGACAGCATGGGGTAACTGGTGCACCGCTGTACGCGTCGTGTACAGGCGTCAAGCAAACGTTCAAACTTTTCACTGATTTCGGACTACATAACAAAACAATGCATTCGTTTATAATTCTTATGTCAGTTTTATTCTGTATAAACTGCATACGTGTTCCTTTAGCTTACTATTTATGACATATATTTTGTCATCTAGAGTTTGTAAAAAACAAGTTATTTATTAACTGTTACCCCTACAACCCCTTTTGCCTTACACCACCGCCCCTTTTTGCATCATCACTCCTAAATCTCCCCCCACACACAGGGAGATGGTGCCGCCGACTTTGGGAACCACTGGGAAAGTACTACAGCTGATGAGAAAGATCGTAGAGAATATAATAATAATCGCCTCACACAATTGTACTTATTTATATAATACCTTTTCTTTGAGCTCTACTTTCATTTCATTTGGTTTACATGACTAGCATGCTTGATTGAAGGTTAATAGCAAAATACACGTTATATTCACCTTATTACAATAAGTCAGACCAGAAAATTCGGTTAGTTTCACGCCTTACATGAATACTTGCAGCTAATCCGTCATACGTTTACGCCGGCTGCAGATGACTGAAATTCTTCCAGGCTGCTGCATAAACAATTTAAAGTCAGACTTCGTTTATATGCCAATGACATCCTCACATTACATTAAGCAACACTTTTGCTAACGGTTAACTGCACGCATTCAATAAAGCTTCAACGTTTTTATCTAATGTATATACATCTCTAGGGATGAATAAAATGTGGACAGGGCGAATAAAAGCATGGGGTCTCCACAGGGAGCGAATGTACTAGTTTTCATTTATGCATCCCTTATGGACCCGCGTAGTGTAATGGCTAGAGCCGTTGGAATTGGACCCATCGACCCGAGTTCAAATCCTAAACGAGGCTGTCCACATTTCACATAGCGCTAACACCATTGGAAAAGGTATGCATCCACCTGCTCTCCCTTCAGCTATGGGTAAATATCAAGACAGACTGAGCTCTTTAACCTTGATTAAGCAACCAGTCTAAGAGAAGGAAAACTCTATATTCAAACCTGGTGTAAGGGCTACCGTTAATAGACACGGTGAGACAAGTTCAAATCGTGGACGAGGCTGTTTGTATTTCTCATAGCGCTAATACTCTTGGGACGTATGAATCCAACCATATCTCCTTCCAGCTATGGGTAAATAGTAGGGCAGACTGGACTCTTTAACCTTGGTTAGGCAATTTTTTGTTACGTTGTTTTAAATAAGAAAAATAGTACTAAATTTAGTAGCTTATCAATTTCTTTGAAAACCATTTTAATAACTCTGAAAAAATCGTTTCACAAAAACTTTTACTCCTGACGATGACCTAAGGTCGAAACTAGTTGAGAACAATCAAAATAAGAATAAAATAAAATCAATATTCCTATTTGTCTTAACACTTTTGTTCTGCTTGCTGACTGACAGTTTTTTGCCTATCCGATCATCAGATCAAGAGCTCTTGATACTGGTCTACGCTATCCTAACTATATATATATATATATATATATATATATATATATATATATATATATATATATATATATATAAGAGTGAGAGAGACAGAAAGAGATAGAGGGTATTTCATTTATAACTTCTCTGGTTTGATATTGGTGCCAAGCTAATTGGTTCTTGGGACGCCGTATGAGCTATCAACTCTGCTAATGAATTGTGTTATCAAGAGTTACAAGGAGCAATATAATTGGCATTTCAATGACAATTACACAGAGTAATGAAGTATACATTTGGGATTTTCTTAAAGTAATATTATTAATGAGAAATAAATAAAACAACATCGAAACAATCAATTAACTGGTGTAAATTTATTGATTTTTTATACTTGTTCATTTTCCCAAGTTGAAGTTGATAGACAGTATAAATGAAAACACATTCATTTATTTGTTTATAGATTTATTTCATTTTGGTACTTCTCTGTTTTTATATTCAAATTTATCTATATGACAATATATGTTACTATAACACTGCAGAATGGGACATCTTATCGAGGCTTTTGTTAGATAAATAATGTTAAAATGCTCTTAGTGAACAAAACAAATTCAAATTCAACTTGCAGTTTAATAATAACTAGCTTAAAAGCCACCCCATCTGGTGGGAATTAAGCTAGCTTCTGCGATAGGCAACAATAAACTATAGAAAAACTCGAAATTGATCGCTGCATTTAAGTATTGCATCAATATTTAAGCTTACCTTTTAAAAGTTTAACGATAAGCCTTCTGCTCCCACTTAATTTAAAGAAAATTTGATGTACATAGCTCCGTACTTTCCGTACAAACAATTATTTCTATTTTTGGGTGACTTTCGCTTGATTTAACAATTAATTTCCATTATTTGTTTGAACTTTTGAATAGAGGTTTGATAATTTGTATTATTTGGATTTGACACTGTGAGCAAATTAGTTTTAAAAGGTTCCCGAGTTCGACAAGAAACACATGAAGAAGAGTACATCGGCCGAAACATTGTGTATATAACAATAAAGATGAGGACAACAATCCGAAAAAGCCAAATAATACTAATTTCCGTTATTTCAAAGTTATAGAAATTTTTATTGTACAAAAAATTCGTCGCAAAATATCACGTAAATAATCGCCGAAAACAGTCGCCGAAATTAGAACTTGGGAATCCAAAATTTCAGGATTGTGGGTCTGGATTTGGACCGGATTTTTCTAATTTGCTCACGGAGTCAGTTTGATTCCAAAATATGGTGAGCTACACCCTCTGAGAGTAAAGTTTTAAAAAAAGTGACACGCGGACACTGACATCTCGCATTTATTATTAGAGATAGTGTTTGGTCTACATTTGTTTTCACCCGATTATTATAATTTTTCAATTGAGATAATTGTCATAGAATACTTCCCCATTATTTAGTAGAATGTGACTTAATATTAAGTTCAATAGTCACCGAAGAACTGATTTTTAAGTGAGTTAATCTATTTCTACCTGGTTACTTTTATTTCGTTATCACAAAAATTAAATGACTTAAGACAAAACAAATTATGTAGTAAGTAAAGTAAAGTCGTCCGGGTGGCCTAAAGTCGGTATCAGCCAGGGAGTCTATCCCCTTTTCACTTGCGCTAGACCGAGGAGGTTGTTTTTTAGCGTCTGAGGTGGAGCACCACACCTACCATCAGCTCCGCCCTTTACCGCACAGATCCCTGTGCTACTCATAGGCTGAGTTGGCGAGGGCCGGTATTGAACCAGGAACCTTGCGATTCCTAATCAAGTACTCTACCGACTGAGCTAAACCGGCCGTTAGTAATACGTTAAGAATATGCATTTGCCAAACACCCCCGTCACATTTTCCGGGGGGAGTTCACGTGGTGTAGTGGCTAACGAGCTGAACAGCGACAACATAGTAAGCGTGTTTGAGCTACAATCCTGCTATTGCGTTCACTCTCAGACTGATACAATTAGGAAAAGTATGAATATCCTCATACCCACAGTTATAGGTGAAATAGTACTACTAATGTTCTTCAACAAGGATGGCTTTGGCATTGAATAAGCCACGAAGGTTGATATGCCAATAAAAAGATAACAAACCAGACACACTTCTCATACACTGGTTGCCTAACCAAGGCTAAAGAACTCAGTCGGCTCTACTATTTATCCATAGTGGGTGGTTATGGGGATGGAGAACAAATGGTTTCATAGCTTTCCCAAGCATATTAGCGCAAAGTGAAACGAAAACAGTCTCGTCCAGGATTTGAATTCAGATCCCCAATTCCATTTCGTACGACGATAACAGTTACGCTAAGTGCGCGTAAATTCTACTCTTTTCTTGAAGGTTTCATCTCGGTGAAACATCATTTCTCTCCCCTCTCCTTTCCCTCTCTCTTTATATATGTATATATATCATTATAGTGTGTACGGAATTAACCTACTCGAGTTTTCCCATAAGGATCTTCAGGGTAAAATCCACTGAATTAATCAAGATATTGTATATCATGTTATAATTATGTTAATAATCCGCTCTACTTACGTATTGAGCACTTTATATGTATTATAACGCTGACTTATCCGAGTAACACTTGTACCAACCAAATATTGAGACAAAACCATATTTTGTACCAGTAAGTCATTCCTCATATATATATATATATATATATAATATATATATATATATATATATATATATATCAATCATCATCACCAGGACGTACTGGCAGCACGGATATCCTTGGCAATCTCTCGCAATCCGTCACTATCTTTCATCACTCGCAGGAGGTCTTCTGTGCAGCATCCAGAATTCGTGCAGAGCTGATCAATGTAGGTCTTTGCTGGACAACCTATACCGGCGTGTCCATGTGTAGGTTTTCACAGGAGAATGTCGCTTATGGGTTCGTCCTTACTTCTCTAGCAGTGTCCAGCATGCCCTTTTCGTTTTATTCGGATGGTTTGTGTGATGGTGGCCAGGTGGTTGTACAGCTGCTTTTATGTGGGGTGTTTTTTTTCCCACGATGCAAGGTTATTATTAAAAAATAGTACATGTATATATATATTCTCAGGTGTACTCTGTAATAGTTTGGTTATCCAATCCTAGGGTCGGGGTAATCAATCACACAACGCAGCCACTCCCACGAGATTTGCATTCTGTATCTACCGTACATAAATTCTACGTAGAAATCAGTTATACCCATTCATCCCGACAGTTAACGGATATGGCAGCAAACAACTAATGAAATATACTTTCTATTTACTGTTAAGTCCCCTAAAACAAAACAGTTTATATATATATATATATATATATATATATATATATATATATATATATATATATATATATATATATATATGATATGATATGATATATTGTAGAATGAATATGAAAAGTTTTAGCATATCAAGGTGCTCAATGCTAAAATAACAGAGCAGTTTTAAAATCATAGATGAAATATTATGGAGTTAGTATTCCGTAACTGTAGTTTCATGCATATTATGCAATGTTCAAACGGTAAAAAAATATTAAAATATTAAAACGCTGGCTTGTTCAGCATTTATATAACGTGAAGCATGCTCACGTAATGGATTATTATAGCGTCCAGATGAAAACATTATTTAAAAAAATTAAAAACAAATTATATATATATATATATATATATATATATTATTAAAAATTCTCTTTCAAAATATTCCTTTTATATATATATATATATATATATATATATATATATATATATATATAACAAATTTTTTTGTGATGAAACAAAGAAAATACAGTGCTCAATCACAAATTGTGAGAGCTAATATTTATTTAATTTGCTGAGTTTTTATAAATCAATGTTCATTATAAACAGCTACCCAGGTTTCATGCCATGGGGCAATCATCAGGTTGTTGAGTTAGATCCCATGGTGTTTGTTGAAGATCTTTACTTAAATTAAGTAAAGATCTTCAAAAAACGCCATGGATCTAACTTAACGGCCTGATGATTGCCCCTTGGCATGAAACCTGGGTAGCTGTTTATAATGAACATTGATCTATAAAAACTCACCAAATTAAATATATATATATATATATATATATATATATATATATATATATATATATATATATTGTGTGTGTATGTATGTGTATGTGTGTGTGTGTGTGTGTGTGTATATATATATAGTTTATATTATTAAAAAGTCTCCATCAAAATATTCCTTTTATTCCTTTATATATATATATATATATATATATATATATATATATATATATATATATCTGTGTGTGGTGTGTGTGTGTGTGTGTGTGTGTGTGTGTTTTCCGAAAAAGATTTTTCATGGAAGAATATTTTGAGAGAGACTTTTCATAAATTCTAAACTGAATAATATAGAAACATACGCGAAAACGTATACTGCATATATATATGTATGTATATATATATATATATATATATATATATATATATATATTCTCTAACAGGTTTTTAATTATATTGAAAGACGTTCGCCGCCACCCCGTAAGAATGTGGTCTCTGTCTGATTGACCTTTCTGTGCTACAGAAACTATTGATTATTCATAGGAATGAAATATATTTCAAATATATTGTCACAACAATCATGAATAATGCATGAAATTTATCAAAAAGCATTATATATCAGAGGTCATTCCTCTTTCTAAGAGAAAGCCAAAGGGTTACGACAGTCAAAAAAAAAAAAATTACACGAAAAATACGTATCTTGAAAAAAAAAAAATTCAGTGTTTGCATTATTTTTTGTCGCATCGTTTAAAGGTCTAATTTTTATTTCATTCAACTCTTAACATTTCTAAAATATGTCCCATAACGAGTTTCAATGATGGAAATAAAAATAGGTTGTTTGTTTATATCTGTGTATAATACCATTTAATGTTATGTTACTGGCGGTGGTAATTGACATAATAACTCGAATCGTAACTTTCAAATGAAAAGGGTTTATTTTTTTGAACCATATGACCTTTAGGCACCCCTTTTGCTTTGCTGATTCATAAGTACATTTTTTTCATTTACACCGTCAACATCCGGTTGTTTGTTAGGGGTTAGAGTTAGGAGTTAGGGTTAGGGGTTAGTTTCATAATTTAAAAAAAAACTCTAAAAATCGTCTGTTAACAACCGGATGAATCAGCAAAGCAAAAGGGGTGCCTAAAGGTCATATGGTCCATTTTATTTACAAATGAAAAGGGTTTATTTTAGCAAAATGTAGCAGAACGTATTAACAGTAGTAAGTATTTTCCTGACCTTCCACCAGGCCGAATTAACACAAGGTCTTTTTAACGTGGAGAGCCACGCACAAACCGGAGCTCATGCAGTGGCCAGTGCAAAAATTGTGTGAATCTCTTCAGCATTCCCCTTTTGTGGTGCCTCAGGCACCGGGATGTTTTAACAGTAGTATATTTCTAACTGGAAAATACAGCCGCTGAGACCAACACCGCCAATGTTCATATTCAAATAGAATAGCCCATTCTATTCCAGAGGGATATCCTGTCTTCTTTCCAATACCATTATTTTTCTACTTCTTGCAAGTTTTTTCACTCCAGATCAAACTGGTGTTTTTAACTGACGTGACAACAAGTCTCCTCAGATCTCCAGGACTCTTTTAAGAGAGAGAGAGAGAGAGAGAGAGAGAGAGAGAGAGAGAGAGAGAGAGAGAGAGAGAGAGAGAGAGAGAGTTAATGATGATGATGTGGCCAGAAAAAGATATGGAAGAAGAGAAAGAAAAAACAATTTTTCTCCATAGCATTTCAGAATAATACATTTTTTATAATATCAATCCGTTGAAATATGTTTTCGTTTCATTCAGTTTCTGTTAAATTCTTCAAAGTATTTTATTTCAATATGAATTAGAATTCCTTTATAAAAATATTTAATTCAAGGATTTTTAATCTGTGATGAGCTGATACTTTAATTATTGCAACAAATACAAGATGGCGTTCTTTGAAATCGGATGAGAGTAAATAAATATTTCTACCAGAAAAGTGCTTAATATATTTGTTTAGAAATAGAAAAAAAAAAGGAAAAAAAAGAATAGGAAATATTTTATGGTTAACACTTCAAAAATATGTTTATTTTAGTTTTAATATAATTTTATTTTTCTGGAGCAATTGCTTCTTAGTTTAATATTCATTGAAAATTATGCTTCTTTTTAATCCTGAACGACTTTTAAAAATCTATCGTTCGTGTGTGTCACATTTGTCACAGTACTAGCAGAACCCGTGAAAATTCCACGAAACGAAAAAAATAAAACAAGTGGAGCTATTGAAGCAAGAAAGGTTTTGCAATTTTATTATATATAAATACTATAGAAATATATTAGATACATATATATATATATATATATATATATATATATATATATATATATATATATATATATATATATATATATATTGAAAAGTATTAACTCCCCCATCTCCCCAGCTTCGGGGTAAATAGTACCACTACTGTCCTACAAAGATAGCTTTGGTATTAATTAACATATGAAGGTTGATATGTCATTAAACAAGAAACCAAACCAAACCAATATATATATATATATATATATATATATATTATATATATATATATATATATATATATATATGAGGAACAATGAATAGAGAAAAGAAAGAACAGAATGGATAATAAAAGATGAATTTAATCAATATCACTTACACATGTGTTTCGGTCAGTTCATTTGTGTGAAATATTCCGCACACAGAGAAGATTCGACCTTCATCAGAGTGAAATTTTATTTTGAATGAAAAAATTCGTTGGGGAAAAACGGAGAATTTTTAGAAATGTTCGAAGAGAATTAAAAAAAATCCCTTTTGGAACGCTGAAATAGAACCGTTAGAATTTGGATATTTTATTTTTCTAAGAGTTATGGTAGATACAATTTTGTATTGCAAAAATAAAGTGTTATTATTTATCCCTAACATATTGAAAAGATGAACTGACCGAAACACATGTGTAAGTGATATTGATTAAATTCATCTTTTATTATCCATTCTGTTCTTTCTTTTCTCTATTCATTCTTCCTCATATTGTCGGATTCATTTCCAAATTCCATTTTTACACACATATATATATGTATATATATATATATATATATATATATATATATATATATATATATATGTGTGTGTGTGTGTGTGTGTGTGTGTGTGTGTGTTAGTGGTGTTTTAAACAGAAAAATCTGCCTGGAATAAGTGTGTTGAATGACAATAGGACAATTAATGATTCATTCCTTGTTCTTTTTTGTTTTGGTGATTACAACTTAATTCTAGATATTTCCTGAACATATCTCGTACTCTAACTCAATGGAAAAAACCCTCAACACAGAAGAAAGAATAAACTAGAAAGAATTTATTAATGCAAGGGATTCCTTTGCAAAGACAAGCACTTTGTCTCCGTGATGGAATAAACAGTTTGAATTCAACATTTACACAAGTCCAACAAATGTGACAGGCATTTAACGAAAGCAAGACGTTATAGCCATAATAATAGAAATTGCCAAAATTGCACGTGTTTTTTTAAACCCCCAATGAATTAAAATTCAACAAAACTTACAAAAACGAATGAAGCTTAACGTAATTTTTGCTGTATCATGAAAAGGGAAGATAATAAAATAAATGTAATGATTATTTCTTTTTTCATCATTTAAAACAGCAAAATTTTATAAATTACAATCTGTATCTGTCAAAATGGCGTATTTTTGCCATTTTTCTCTCTTGAAGATGTGCTATTTAACGTGATTTATTTCATGGTTATAATTAAGAAATTAATCGAACATTTTCCATTGTACGTAAGTTTAGGTCTGAACTTAAGGGCCAGTATAGCTCAGTCGGTGGAGCACTTGCCTATGAATCACAAGGTTTCTGATTCGATACCTGTCCTCGCCAACTTAGTGTATGGGTAGCACAGGGATCTGTGCGGCAAAGTGAGGAGCTGATGGTAGGTGTGACGCTCCAACTCAGACGCAAAAACAATCTCCTTGGTCTAGCGCTAGTGAAAAGGGGATAGAATCCCTCGCTGTTTGGCTGATACCGAATTTAGGCCACCCCGACGACTTTACTTTTTACTTAAGGAAACGAATAAAAAAAGTCACAATTTACAATTTTAATCTTTTTTAAAAATAAAAGTTTAAAGAAAGGGGAGGTGCTTTCGTACCAAACATTTGGCTATACCTACATTATAATATACAATTCTCTCCTCTGAAACAATCAAGATGAAAACACAAGTTTGAAAAGATCAATGTATGAATATTGTGAACTCTATAAAAAAGAGCACATTGTTTTTTGTCGAAGAGAAGAAACATTATGATCGTATAAATGTTTTCCTATTCAAATGACAAACCAAAAATAAAACCTTTCTTTGATAAGATACATAGCAATTCATCTATTTCATATTACTTTGTATATTAGCAATTATTTACGGTTTGACCATGGTGATATTATGAACAGTTCAAAGCGGATGACTGTGTACATTCATTATAATAATTGTTATCAGTGGTCGATGTGTATCACCAAAATGATGCTTATTTTTTTATACATATTTTCATTGTCCCTCATATATTTTTATGATATGGAGAGGCGTGGTGTAATGGTTACCGTAGTAGGAAATCGACATGGTGAGACAAGTTCAAATCCTGGATGAGGCTATTTACATTTACACATAGCGCTAATACCCTTAGGGAAAGGTATGAATCCAACTATTCTCCCTCCAGCTATGAAGGGGGTCATTCTGAATTCAAGCCTCTTAAACTCCGCTTAAGAAATTGACCCTGTGTCACATCCTGATCGTACGGTAGGGTTGGTAAATACATATATGTTTTTATGATTAAAAAATGGAACAGGGTTTTATTAAAATCAATGTATAAATTAAGTTAAATCTTGAATGGAAACGTTGGACTGATCGGGTGAAAATGTGTCAGACCTGGACGACTTTGGAAATGTGAACTATTTGATGTCTTTGTGGAGACGCGTGGTGTATGGACAATTCACAAAGCGCTAATACCCTTGGGAAAGGTATGAATCGAACTATTCTTCCTCCAGATATGGGTAAATAGTAGGGCAGACTTGGTTCTTTAACCTTGGTTAGGAAACCAGTCCAGGAAAAAGAAAACTCTGAATTCAAACCTCTTCAATCTCCGCTTGGGGTGGTCACTTCTAGAATAGGCTCAGCCCTACTTAGTGACCTATTTCAATTTAATTTAATTTGATTTGATTTGATTTAATTTAGTTTAATTTAATTTAATTTTATTAAATCATCTCCGGAAATAATCTTTTACCTTCTGGAGATGACATAGTAATTCTCAACAAAATGTAAAAATTCGACAGAGTGGCTTATTGTTAGTATCTGTCGAACTGCGCAGGTGTCAATCCCCCTTTTTTCTAGCGCTCGGCCAGGGAGATTGTCTTGCTGAGGTGAATAACCACACCTACCGTCAACTTCCATAAGCCTTACTGCACAGATCAGATTATTCAAGCTGAGCCCTCGTTAACGAGGACCGGCATTGAACACGAAACGGTTCAATGCCTGTCCTCGTTAACGGGGCCTCAGCTTGAGTAATCTGATCTGTGCAGTAAAGCTCATGACAGTTGACGGTAGATGTGACGGTAGATTTTTTTTTACTGAGGGGAATCCTCAGTAAAAAAAAATCTTCCTGGTCGAGCGCTAGAAAAAAAGGGGATAGACTTTGCGATTTTTTGGCGGATGCTCTAACGACTGAGAAAAAAAATTGAAATATTTTGGAATTTTCAAAACCTAATACGCTAAAAACATGTTGCAATTTTCCATTAGTAGCCACAGAGAATCTGATCGGCCAAAGCTTTCTGGGTTATCAGATGGCAGACAAAAGAGACATTTGACAAATTATGGTATTTTATTCATTGTAAAGGGGAAAAAGTGAAGAATTACGCTTATCCATTGGGAATCAATGCGACAACATGTTTCTGCATAATATATATGCGAAGTTTTGCTTCTTGAGCAAAAACAGTCGATAGTAGGATTCAATCACATCCTATCACAGTTGTATTAATTCGCTTGAATTAAAATAAAATTCTCCTCACACTTGAAATAAATCAAATATATTATGGTATTTTTATCACTAGATATTTTGACATAAGGTTGCAATGGCATACACTGAAAGAGATATTAGTTCAATTTGATTCTATCTATCTATCTATCTATCTATCTATCTATCAATAATAATAATAATAATAATATTCATGTTAGGAAAAACTTGCTAGGCGTGATATACTACTACTACTACTACTACTACTACTACTACTACTACTACTACTACTACTACCACTAATAATAATAATAATAATAATAATAATAATAATAATGAAAAAAAAGTATAAAGAGAAATAAGTAACGAAATTGAACTACTGAAACAGGAAAGGATTAAAACACTTTGAGAGAACTACAAATATCTGAGAATATAATTTTCCCTAAATAAGCAAATAGAGTCATTAGATTTAAAAAGTTCCAACCATCCCTTATCCAATCTCTCCATCTCTCGGAGCCGGTTTTTTGCCATTGTTTTACAAACTACCTGTACTGATATTGGTATGCCCAGATTTTCCCATGTTTTAACCCCTCTCTCTCTCTCCCCCATAAATTAAAATGAAACAAAACTAGAAAAAACTAATTGATGAAAATTAACCTAATTTTTGCAGTATTTTTTTATGAGGAAGTATAAGAAAATCGAATATAAAAACATATTGGTTTTACAGTCATTAAAACGAGAGAATTTTATAAATTAAAATCTGTATCTGTTAAAATGGCACATTTTTGCTATGTTTTTTTCCCTTGAAGATTAGATCTTTTTAACGTGATTTATAGTTATAATTGAGAAATTCATAGATTTTTTATAAGCAAGTTTAGGCTCTGGTCTTAATGAAAAAAAATTAGGTAAGAGACAATTTACAATTTTTTATATCTTCTTATTATAATGGAGATTGTGTGTTTTTCTGTCTGTAACCGAAATTATATCTCTACTCAAGTCACAATCCCCTTAGTTATTTACATCACATTCTCGATGATCTTATTCTTATCTGAACCTCAATTATTAATAAAATTGTTTTACATTATTAATACTGTTGACCATATCTACATGATATTTACCGCGTACCCCACTTGTACGGGTCAGGCACAAAGTCCCAATTAAAAATCAAGGGGGGCGCCTCAAATAAACCCAGCCCTGCCCCTTTAAATCGAGGGGGCAGGTGTTGCCTATGGCCCCTTCGACGCTATTAACTTGTAAAGATCCAGGGCCGAAGCCACTGGACCCCGGCGTTGGCCGGATCTACATACTATTAAAATGCAATTGTATTCATATATACAACCAAATAGCGGTTTACAGTGTGAACTGGAAGGCTAATTTGCATATTGATATTAAACATTTGATTTTAATAAATATGTACTTGGTATTATTGATTTCTAATTGTTTGGTTTTATCTTAATAAATATGAACAAAAATCTCGGGGATAAATAAAAAAGAGATCAATTAACAAGAAGAAATAACTATAATTGTATTCTTTACTTCTTATTTTAACTAAATAGGTAAATTAGAAAAATTTAGCAATGAACGACGGGAGTGATGGAAGAGTAAGTTTCAGTTGTTCTATTTTTTTTATCATACCCTCCTCTGTTTCAATTTTTTTTTATCTGCATTCTTATTTAGTTTCATTAGCCTTTCTAGTTTAATATAATATTTTATGACATTAAAACTTAAATACTTGCACCTGGAGGGTGCATATATTTGCAAGTAAGTTTAAAGAAAAGTAGATGTGCTGTCGTATCGAAATCTTGACCTTACCTAAGTTAATAGTATCTTTTGAATTTTACATCCTGCGTAAGTAATGATTTTAAATGTGCACAATGTCTGCAATAGTTGCTGAGTAATTTTACTTAAAGATTTCGTGAGGATTGGGTCATCTCAGTGTGCCAATCCGATTATAGCCCACATCATTTTTTTTTTAATAAGAAAAAAATCGACTTTCCTAGAACTAAAAAAAATAACGAAAAAAAAACCCATATCCTAAACAGTAGCAATTAATTGTACATTCATTCAAAACTCACTGATATAAATTGGCTTAATTTACAAAACTCGAAGAACTTAAATCGATGCTCTACTTTTTAGTTTTGCCATTAGACATTATTTACGACAAAGATTCATAATTATAACAATGAAAAACAATTTTAAATGAACCTTAATTTGGGGGGGGGGTTGAATTTTGTTCGATTTTTTCCCATTGCTTATATGATATCAAGCGCCAGTGTGTTAAAAATGATATCTCATATTATGACTGCACGTATCAAGAACTGTTTTTCCCAGGTAGGGTTTAGATAGTACTACCACTGTTCTTTTACAAGGATGATTTGGCATTAAATAACCCGCGAAAGTTGACATGCCATTAAACAATGAACCGCTTGACTTAATAAAGAAGCTGATGCGATTAACCATATTTTCCCCGAGGTTAAAGGGGGTACTTTGAGTTTCCCTATGAGCTTATCTTTTATTATTGTCTTCAATGCGCACGGTTCCTTACTATGAAGACTTTACATAAACAAATTAACAACCAAACAACACATCTTTTGTAACCTGTCGCTCATTAACGCAAATATATATATATATATATATATATATATGTGTGTGTGTGTGTGTGTGTGTGTGTGTCAATTTTGTTGCAAATCAAACTTCTGTGTTTGTTTGTTGCTTTTACTGTTTGTTTGCTTGTTTTATTGAAACTTCATTTCACATTTAACGCTTAAGCACGCCACTTAAATATGCTTCTCTAATTTCTATTTGGGACCCGGTAATCATAATCTCCAACAACCTTCACACGACCCCCAACAAAACGATAATAACAAACATGGTGCCGAGAGATCGAAAGACAGAGCAATGGATGAGTTACAGGTTTGATTTGAATTTCTATAAACATCTTGTAAAAATGTAAAAAAATAAACAAAAGAATAGTAGAATTACATGTCAATTTTTAAAATCTGTCATAAATCAATTATTTATAGGATTTCAATAAAATTTTCGACACTCATATTTAAATTGTGTTTTGTAAGAAATATCGTTTAAAATAAATCAATGCCCACCATATTCATTTGATTTCATAAAGTCTTAATAAAATAGTATTTTGATATTAAAAACGTTTCTACATGTCATTCTTAAAAATAAAATAAAGATTATTTTCATTTATTTACATATCCAAGCTTATGTTGCACGCACAAAAATAGCTTTCATTTTTTCTTGATATTTCATAATTCTTTAAAATCTTTAATCACCAACCTTAAAAACACAATAAGAGTGCCTATTAAGAAGCAATAGATATTATAGATAGTTGGTGTAACATTTCACGTGCTCTGATGATACAGGATGCAGCAAAAATATTTCCTACATTTTAAACTGTCACCTGACAAGGGGCAATGGTATCTCCATCCAGCTAATGTCGTACTAAAAACCAGGTAACTGATTTCATACACACACACACACACACACACACACACACACACACACACACACACACACATATATATATATATATATATATATGTGTGTGTGTGTGTGTGTGTGTGTGTATGTGTGTGTATGTCATGGACTGTTTAGCGGATTCCGCCCTTAAGCATCACAAGTCGCCACCCACGACCAACAGGTGGTCTCATTGGGGGTCCAACTTCCCTGCAGAGGTGCAGTTGGCCTATTCTATATCTCCAGCTGATAGGGTGGGTCCAGGATTTTTGTATGTATTATTGTAAGTAGTGGCGTGTTCTGAAAAAATATGCTGATGTAAGCAAATAACCCAGTTATGGTTGAATTAAAGATAATTAACAGTAATTAGAGATTAAATTAAATGCATGAAATTATCTCGAAAATGTCAAGTGAATTTCTTCTAATCTACAATTAATCTACAAACAAAACTTTCAAAACAACGTTTAACAAATTCGAAAAAAGGTTTATACCATCGAATTATAATAATCTCTATTTACATTATTGATAGGATCGGTTTAGCTAAGTCGATAGAACATTTGTCTTGGTTTATTGGTTGATCTGTTGCATTTTACAGCATGTCAACCCTTTTTGGGTTATTTTATGCCGAAGGCGCTTTGTTTTATTCATTCTTTATGGGTATTCAATTTTTTTAAACTCAATTTTTTAAAACACATTTTTAACGCTCATTTTTTCTTTTTAACCCATAGATGAGAACCTAAGAGCTACTACCACTTCGGGCCAGAGTGGAACTGAGAGTAATGGTGATAAAGGAGTACTCCACACTCCCTAGAACTTCAAAATTGTAACTTAACCTTGAGATGCAATTTAATGTCATAACCAGGACACTAAGGCTCTCAGCTACCACCTTCTAGCACATATATGATAAAAATATTTGAGGGTTTGCTATAAGAGCAATAGGTTTGGAACAATCATATAGGTGCTAGGGCTTGACGTGACCAGCCGATTGATCGGAGGGAGTCTCTCCGACCACCCGTCTGGCTCAAGTAAATGTTACTCAGATACTAAGTGTTCCCGTGACATGAAACACTCTACTTCTGCCCTTAATTGGTGTAGACGAACGATCGAAGAGGCTCTTCCGACCAATCGGCTGGACATGGCAAACCCTAGCAATCATATGATTGTCCGGACCGCATTCTTCAAATTGCTCATGGCAAACCCCCCCCCTGTTTATCATATACATATTTACCAACCCCTCCGCATGAGCAGGATATGTACAGTATGTCGTTTTTTCTACTTTGATGGTTTATGTGATAGGCGGTAAGTGGTCATACAGCTTCTTTTTGTGAAAACGATTTATAAGCATTATTATACACTTATTTATTTAAATCTTCTTGGTTTTCTATATCCAGAGCGTTTTGGCCGGTGTGACCTCCGGCCTTAGTCCGTTACGTATTGTATTCAGTAAAAATCATAGAATTTCGGTCTTTATTCAACGCACAAGGTCAGACTGATCTCATTTCATTGTCCCTGTTAGAAATATCTCCTATACCCTCCTTGCTGCGACTGCTTGAAATGCAACACAATTGATTCTTGATCGTGTTCTCATCTGATAGAAATGTTGCTCTTGTCATTACCGAAGGGTGGATCTGCTTTTGAATATTATCCTGGTATTGTATGGACTGAATATCTTCTTCTGAATCCTTTCCTATACGCTTCTCATCTAATGGTGTGACTATAACAACCAAGACTACAACATCAATTCGAAGGAATTAGTCAATAATTATAAAGAACAATCTCTCTCTCTCTCTCTCTCTCTCTCTCTCTCTCTCTCTCTCTCTCTCGGAAATTGAGAATGAAATTGTTAAAAGCATTTTAGACTTTTTCTTCTTCATTCTAGGAGTTTATTGACTATCACAAAAGATGATAGAAAACTCCGATTAACTTAATAAAACCTGGTTGCATGAAATCAAATGCTTTATAACGGATCAGGTGTCTGTTAGAAAGGATTTGATTTCACGAACATGTTGAAACTATTTCAGAAATGGCGTTAAAATAGTCGACTTAAAATGTGTCCAAGGTATGACGTTAAACTGCATCTAATTGTGAAGTTCCCATTCTGGAGGTCTGGGGAGTGTGGAGTACCCCTTAATTGCTATTACTCCCCGGTCAACTCTGTCACGGAGTGGTAGTACCTGTTAGGGTCCCATCTATGGGTTAAATAGATAAAACATAAGTTTAAAAATGTGTTTAAAAATGAGTTTAAAGAATTAATCTTTTTATGTGTGGTGTTATTTATTTTCTTTAAAATCTTATCTTATTTCTTAATAAACTACATTATTAAAACTGTCATATATATATATATATATATATATATATATATATTATATATATATATATATATATATATATATATATATATATATATAAGGTGTGTTCAAAAGTATCGAGATTTTTTGTACTTTTTGACACACCTTGTATTCTGAAAAAATTAAAGTTCCATTCATTGTTCATTTCTATCTTGGTAAATAGGGCTTCAAACACAGCACTTTTAGGACACACCTTGTATTCAGAAAAATTAACATTCCATTCATTGTTCATTTCTATCTTGATAAATACAACTTCAATCTCGATACTTTATGACACACCTTTTATATATATATATATGCATGTGTCTGTGTGTGTGTGTTTGTGTGTTTGTGTGTGTGTTTGTGTGGGGGTAATTGTAGCACTTGTGTCTATGCACTTTAGATGTTTGTGTTAGTGAAAAGAGTCTCAAAAATGCAACAAATCTGATGACATTTTGAAATACTATATCTTGATATTTTAAAGAAAATTGTGAAAGAAAATATTTATTATTCATGATGTTAAGTGGATTTAAAATCGTAACACCTTATAAACATAACCCTCTATAATAAGTTAAGTTCAGATACGGTTGTGCAATCCAATATTTTAAAAGGTTACTATTCTGAAAATGATATATAATATACTCACTTCCTGCACAAGCGTAAATGAACGATATCAAGATATGCATCCAACTGAGTTGATCATAATTTCTTTAGAAAAAAGTTTTCTGTTACTTAATCTGTTTTGTAAGTAAACATTACTTTTCTACTTGCCATGTGGCTAAATATAGACTTAGTCTCGAATGAAGTCTATGAAAATATTTCTTGTTGAAAAAGACCCTTCATATATTCATACATTTAAACATCCTCCACCTATATAGGCTTGTATACATATGTAGGCATTTATCCAACCCATTCGCCACAGGTAGTATGTGGCCCAAAGTCACAGCAATGGGGCATCCAGCGAGGATCGAACTCCCTATTACAGTAATTATGGATCTGCGTTATTAGCTTGCTAACTATTACACCATATAAGACACCCTTTTTTATATTTATCATATTTATTATATTACATTGGTATTGACCCAACCCGCCCGCCACGGGTAGGATGTGACACAAGGTCGCATGTATGGGGCATCAAATGAGGATCGAGTTCGCTATTCAGCAGTAATGGATCTGTGAGACTAGCTTGCTGACCATTACACAAAGATGAGACAGTCTTTTTATATTCAGGTTGGTATTTACTTAAAATAATAAATTTAATAAATCTTATTATAATGGAGATTGTGTGTTTTTCAGTCTGTAACCGAAACTATATTATTATTCAAGTCACAATTCCCTTAATTATTTTCGTCAAATTCTCCATGATTTCATTCTTTTAAACCTTCAGTTATTAATAAAAATTGTTTTACATTATTAAGACTATTGACCATATCTACGTACTAATAACATGCAATTGTATTTATATATACAACAAAATAGCGGTTTACAGTTTGAACGAGAAGGCTAATTTGCATATTGATATTTAAAATTTTATTTTAATAAATATGTGCTTGGTATTATTGATTTCTAATTGTTTGGTTTTATCTTAAGAAATATAAACAAAAATCTCGTGGATAAATCTTAAAAGAAATTTATTTACAAGAAGAAATAACTGTAATATTATCCTTTACTTCCTATTTTAACTAAATAGTTAAATTAGGAAAATTTACCAATGAAAGAGGGGAGTAATGGAAAATGATGGAATAGTTAGTTTCAAAGTTGTTCTATTTTTCGATTATACCCCCTCTGTTGCAGATCTTTTTATCTGCATTCTTAGCCAGTTTCATTAGCCTTTCTAATTTAATATGATATTTTATTATATCAAAACTTAAATACTTGCACCCGGAGGGTGCATATATTTGCTAGTAAATTTAATAAATAATGAATAAGGGGAGGGGCTACTACATTGATAAAATTGTTGAACTCAGATTGAGGGATGAAATAAAGATTAATTATAGATTTTTGGTCAAATTAAAATGTGTGTCAGTTGATCTGCTTGTTAAATTGTTAATTTCCTAGGGATTTGATCCCATCAGTCAGAGAGATAATCCATGTTTTGTTCGGATTTATGAGGAACTCTCTCTCCCACTCTCTCTCTTTCATGACTAATTCTCTTATTAATTCTCATGATTTATTTATTTATTTCTCTCTCTCACTCTTCCCCTCTCTCTCTATATATATTGACTACTCATTCTTTTCCTTGATATATATATTGACTAATTCTCTTATTTCTTATGGTTTATTAAGAACTCTCTCTCTCTTTTCTTTCATTCTTTCTTTCTCTCTTCCCATCTATATATATATATATATATATATATATTATATATATATATATATATATATGCATTGCCTAATTCTCTAATTATTTCTCGTGTTATTAGGAACTCTCTTTATATATAATATATATATATATATATATATCCAGCGAAGATTGAACTTGGTATTTATTAGTAAGTGATAAGTAAAATTAGCTTACTAAATATTACACCACATTGGGGCACCCTTTTTCTATTCAGTCAACATAGATAACATTCTGTCCCTTTTGAGAGAAACAAGTTTAAACTAGAAAATGTAAACATAAACCTGATTAATACCATACAAAAGTAACCCCCTCAAAACGATCCCCGACGATGCTAACATATCGTTAAAACCGTTAACTACAAAGGTGTAAAGAAAGACGCACAAAGTATATTATTCCCTAACCACTCGGCATAGAATAATCCCAGACGGGTTGATATGCCGTTAAAATCCATCAGCCAATCGTTTACTACAATGTCGTTATCCAGCACGTTAGCCACTACGCCATGGGGAATCCCCCGAAATTATTTTGAAGAAAATTAACGTTTCATTCATTGTGAATTTCTCTCTGGATAAATAAAGATTAAGTCTCGATACTTTTTGAAATCACCTCGTATCGACTCTCCAGCTCGGTCACTCAAACGCCTACATAATGCCATATCTTGTGGGATTTATGGTAATGAAAATATTCAAGTGCTAGTAATCAGAATTACCCATTAGATGACATTTTCAGAGTTAAATCTCATGACCTTTAAAAAGAAGTAACAATGAATCTTATTACATGTATTCAGCATGGAATAAAGAAATAATTTGTGTTATTGGATGAATGTGAGGGATTATTTTGATATTAAAACCAACTTGTAAACTGATACCCCATTTCTTGACCACATTAGATTCACAAAGAGGTAAGCCGTTCACCAAATTACGGTTAAGTCACGCTGAAAGCATCAGTTCTCGTTTGATCACCGAAGTTAAGCGGCAATGAGCTTGTTTAATACTTAATTGGGCGACCACTTAAGCCACATCAGGTATTGCAAGCAATCCGAGTCCTTTATCAAAAATGACTTCAAAATGGCAAGGTTGGCTATATTTTAGTGATTGCGCATGCGTCTCTGTTTGAATGCTTTGATAATGAAATGAGAAAATACGATTTTTCTTTTTTGTCAAACTTCTAAATTTATCTATTACAAAACTTTGTACTCGATATTTTATTCTCTCGGGACAGCTGGAAGTTTTTACTAAAATTTCCTTCCGACAACTATACTATACATAATGGACTCTTGGTCTCGCGTGGATCAAAACAATAATCAGATGGAAATATGAGAATAAGTGGCTAATCAACCGAATTTGTGGTGTGAAGAATTTGTCACGTGGCAAGGCGTTTATTTACGTGACACACGAACACACACACACACACACACACACACACACACAACACACACACACACACAAAAGAAAAATCATTTGTTTGTCTCAAAAATCAGAGCAGTCCAAATACATGAAAATAAATTATGGAATTAGTCAGATGGCAAATGACAGAGGATACATTTATTAATATGTCTACACTTAGAGACCTATTTACTTTCTTTCCTCTAATGTGTCATTTATCACTTGATTAATTCCATAATTTATTTTCCTGTATTCGGATTGCTCTGTTTTCTAAGGTAAATGATTTTTCGTGTGAGTGTCATGTGAAAAAACATCTGTTTTCTTTTGTCGGGTAGAAGCGACAATACTTATGTTCTGTCTGTGTACGTGCGTGAAACTGTGTGTAGGGCAGAGAATATGTTTGGATTTTTTTTTTGAAGAAGACAAATGTCTCCTAAAATTCCCTAATGACAATCCTGAATAACCCTGTTAAATAATCGGATGAGTTTTCCAGCGTATGATAAATTTAAAAATTAAACCCATTTCAAAATAAAAATTGTACGAATATAATTATTTCAAAATTAAGTTGCACATTGAAAACTTTAGTCAGTAATAAAAGGTTTAAATATGTAATAGGTCACATTGTTTTAATACATTATGAAAATATCTATTAACCACGCCTAAAAAAGACCTTCCAAAAACTGCAACAAACAAACAGTTTTCTGTGTAAAAAGGGATACATGCGAAAGCCGCTGTCAGCGGTTTACGGTGGGATCGTAATGATGGGACTGATAAATACTCTTTGGGAACTTCTAGCTATCATTGAGAGAGGAAGGTTACTGTTTTGTAGTGTCAATTGGTACAAGTAGCAGGCGGATAGCAAAAACAAAACCCACAACTTTGAATACGGATGCCTAAGTAAATATTCTTCTGAAAACAAAAGAAAATCCTTATTGTTTATTATAAGAACGGCTTGAAAAAGATAAAAGAAGTTAAAGTTATATGTGAAGCTGCTCTCATTAATGGTATTTCCCCGGTGTTTAATTCAGATGTTGTTCTCTACTAGAAAATAATTCTTTGAAAGTGGCAGCATTTTATAAGTGGGCTTGGTTTCTTTTTAGTAATAGTTGGTGTTAAAATGTATGTCAAGTACGAATACTGATGTTCTTGGTAGGCACCTGCGCACTCCAGTGTTTGGCGAAACATTCCTCTTGTTATGTAAAGGTGCTATCATTCCGTTTTGTAAATATGGACTTATAACAGAAAAGATGCCAAGGTTAGCTGATTGACAGGTGATAATGTAAACAGGGATGTTTATATTTAAATTCCGAAATTCAGTACAAGAATTTGAAATGTAAATACCATCGGACCACGATTCAACACATGAACTGAATGGAATGGCATCCCCTAAAAACCAAACCAAACCAAAAAAAACAAACCAACAAAAAAAAAACCAAACAACAACAACAACAACCCGAAAGAAATCAACAACCAAATAAGTGCACTGGATTGTGTATGTAGGAGGCGTGTTAAAAAGTATCAAGACTGAAGCTGTATTTACCAAAACAGAAATGAATAATGAATGAAACGTTAATTTTCTTCGAAATAGTCTCCATGGTATTCATACAAAATATTGCCCTTGGCATTCATTACACTAATTCCAGTTTTTCAGAGTTTTTCATTGGTCGAAGCATCTTTGGAACTCCTTTTTTGATATGGTGTGATGCTGCGTCATCGTATTTCATTTAATATCTTCCACGTCTTCCAAATCTTACCTTTGAGATGAATTTTCAGTTTTATACAAAGAAAGCTACATGGAGTTACATCTGATGAGTATATATCTCTTTCACTTGCACAAGGCTGTGTTTCGTCAAAGTATTGAGACTTGATGAAAACAGTACCAAGAATCACCACTAGACCAGTGGTTCTCAACTTTTTTTTTTTTTTACCTATGAACCCCTTTGATTCCCATTTTCCCCTCGCATAGCAATTCGATGTTTAAAAGTCCTATTGTAATTTTATATTTAAATATTTCTGCTTGTTTGGATCCAACAAAATATTGAATGGTCTCTGGGAGCCATATAGCCCCCGGTTGGGAACTTCTGATCTAAGACTTTTTATCTAGACATAATCACAATATTACATGAATTGCTCAGTATGCAAACTATTTAAAATGTAAAGTCTCGATACTTTTTATCATACTACCTGGAGGTCCACGTGGGGTCGTGGCTAACGTGCTGGACTGTGACATCATTGTAAGCGAGTTCGAATTCCAGTCACGCTATTACGTTCTTAATCGGACTAATGCTATTGGGAAAGGGATATAACCCCTCATTTCTCCATTAGGTTTAAATAGTACCAACATTGTTATTCTACAACGATGACTTTGGCATTAGATACCCAACAAAGGTTCATATGCCATTAAAAAAGAAACCAAACTAAACTAAACATTTGGTTAGCAACATTCATGAGAAAAATCTATACTGGAACTTTAGGTGGCGTTTGTGGTGTAATGTTTATCGTCGTAGGAAATGAATACGGCAAACTGAGTTCAAATGCTGGATAGTGGTATTCATGCACTGAATTGGCGAGGGTCGGTATAGAACCCGGAACCTTGTGGTTTCTAGGCGAATGCCTCTGAGCTAAATCAGATCCTAATAATCTACAATTAACTGTATACTGACATTGCAAAACTTTGAAAATTAGCGGTTCAGATTGATAGCCAAATGAAAAATTTGGGGCTCAATCTTCACACCCCACCCCAAAGATACAAAATGTATGATGTGTGTGTCCATGTGTGTACAGGTGCCCCATGGCTCTTAATCTATTGTTAGCCTGGTATAATGCCCTTGCAAGATTTTGAGAATCAGCTTTTCAGATTCTTAGCCTGTTACGATTGGTGTAGCCATTTTAGGGTTGTAGTTGAAAGTTGTTTTACAGTGAAGATCCCTTGTGGCATAAAGTTTTATCCTTTCTTGAAGTAGAAAGATGTAGTATCAGTTTTAATCCTTGTTCGTTTATTCGTCCTTAGCGAGTTGTATAATCCTTGTCTGTTGGTCTGTGCTTCCAGTGAGTAATTTAGGACAATTTATCAACGCTTTTAACTAGTAAATTAAATACCTGTTTCGGCGTTTTTGATTGGCCGATTCAACCACCACTGTTTAGAACAGTCGATAAATAAAAGGTGTGATATTCAGCTCACGTTATGCACAAAATAATCTAACACAGTCCTTTGACAAACTTGGGATTTCAATATTAACATCCTCACCTCAAAGAGTGTGTACATGGATCTTGATCCGTTTTTAGCGTGTTATGATAAAATATGGAATTATGGAAGAAATAGGAGAGTGAATATCATATTGTAAAATTCTGTTGTATTCAGAGTTAATGTTCTGATGTCAAACATGAATACGGGTAACCATTCACCACGCTTTTCAGTCGAGAAACAGCAGCAAAAGAAAAATCCTTGTATTTACAGGATTATACACCCACCACTGTCTCACTAAAAGTTAGGACTTCAATTACTGATTTTTATGACATTTTCACTTTCTCAGGAAACGGTTGCTGCATAATTTTCGTTTCACTTACATCTGTGCTTTCAACAAGCCTGAAACCTTCAGGTAATCTCTCTCTCTCTCTCTCTCTCTCTCTCTCTCTCTCTCTCTCTAATATATAATATATATATATATATATATATATATATATAAAGTAAAAGTAAAGTCGTCGGGGCGGCCTAATGTCGGTATCAGCCAATCAGCGAGGGAGTCTATCCCCTTTTCACTAGCGCTAGACCAAGGAGATTATTTTAGCATCTGAGGTGGGGCGCCACACCTACCATCAGCTCCTTACTTTACCGCACAAATCCCTGTGCTACTCATGCGCTGAGTTGGCGAGGGTGGGTATCGAACTAGGAACCTTGTGGTTTCTAGCCGAACGCTCTACCGACTGAGCTAACCCATCAGTCTATTCGTATCTATCTATATATCTATCGTAGTCCGCTCATTATCTATCGCATCCTTCTAATTATCTAAGTATATTCACATTTATCTATCTATCTATCTATCTATCTATCTATCTATCTGTTTGTTTCTCCCTGAAGTCTTCAATCAATTACATTAATGTAAACAATTTGCAAAGAAAAACATATATTTTTTCTTGCTGTATAAAATTTATTTTCAGTCATTTAACATGTGTTAATATTTCCCAGGCAAGTACTGTACTTCAAGCATTTTCCCTT
>CM042139.1:121508015-121535515 GCA_023376005.1 Doryteuthis pealeii
AGAAATGTGTGTATTTGTGTGTGTTGTTCTAAAACTCCAAGCTACAGGATAATAACGATTTATATAAAAAAAAATTGCATTGAAATTGTTATAGCTTAAACATCTGTGCAATATTCCAACGAAATTATCATTTCAAAAATATTCTGTATTCCGTCAAAAATCATCGGTGTAAAATTGCTGAGTGATGACTTCAGGAGTCTTCATCAGAAATATAAAATTGACTGCGTAAAAAGTCATATATATATATATATATATATATATATATATATATAATATATATATATATATTACTAATTACTAACTTAATCTGTTGCAGTCTGATTTACCTTCATACCTCCTTCCTCCCCTTCTTTCTTTTTTCTTTCTACCTTCCTCCCCCCCCTCCTTCCCTTCTCTCAATTCCTTAATCCCTTCGCATCTATCTATAAAAACCTGTTCATATGCATCTTTCTATCAGTCTATCTATCTGTGTGAATATCGAATATATTTCTATTTTAAATCTAGCAAATTACAGAAAATGAATAGAAAAATATAGATTTCGCTTCAAAGTGCGCATATATATATAATATATATATATATATATATATATATATATATATATATATATATATATATATATATATATAACCCTGTCAAAATTAAACTTAAAATGCACATTAACTGTAGATACTTTGATAAACTCGTTGATCTCTTGTCCCAAAGCTAAAAAAGTATGTAATAACTTCAAACGGATTTTTTTTCTGATAATATATAATTTTATTTAAAGACAAAAATACTACGTTGTTTAAAAAAAAAAATCTTTATAACTAAGACATCTCTTCTCGTAGTCATTTATATTTTTGGTTTCAATTTGTGGAAACAGAAAGAGGAAGAGTGTGAGAAAGAGAGTGAAGCGAAACAATGAAAGATAAAGAGGGAAAGCGATTTTCAAAAGATAGAAAAAGCGTAGAGCGATTGAAAGAAAGACAATTAAGCGAGAGAAAGAAAGTGGGAGAAAGAAAAAAAACAGACAGAAAGCGAGAGAAAGCGAGAGAATGAAAGGGAAAAAATAAAACGAAAGAAAGAAAGAGAAAGATGGAAAGTGAGAGAAAGAAAGAGAAAGGCAGTAAGCAATGGAAAAAAGAGAAAAGGAGTGATAGAAAGAAGAGAAAGTAAAACGAGAGATAGAAAGGGAAGAGCGGTAAAGTGAGATAGAAAAAGAGAAAATGAGAGAAGAAAGAAAAAGAGTAAAGTGAGAAAGAATGAGGAAGAGGGCAAAGCGAGAGAGAGAGAGAGAGAGAGAGAGAGAGAGAGAGGAGAGAGAGAGAGGGAGAGAGAGAGAGGGAGAGAGAGAGAGAGAGAGAGCAAAAAGAAAGAGTAAAAGGATAAGCCGAGATAAAGAAAGAAAAAGAGGGAAATGTGATAGAAGATAGATAGATAGAGAGAGAGAGAGAGAGAGAGAGAGAGAGAGAGAGAGAGAGAGAGAGAGCAAAAGAAAGAGAAAGGATAAGCCGACATAAAGAAAGAGAAAGAGGACAAAGTGATAGAGGATAGATAGATAGATATAGAGAGAGAGAGAGAGAGAGAGAAAGAAAGAAAGAGAGAGAGCAAAAGAAAGAGTAAAAGGATAAGCCGAGATAAAGAAAGAGAAAGAGGGAAAGTGATAGAGAGAGAGAGAGAGAGAGAGAGAGAGAGAGAGAGAGAGAGAGAGAGAGAGAGAGAGAGAGAGAGAGAGAGAGAGGGGGTGAAGTGAGAGAGAGGGGGATGAAGTGAGAGAAACAGAAAGAAAGATAGTAAAGTGAGAGAAAGAGGATAAAGCGAGAGAAAGAAAAAGAAAGAGAGAAATACAGCGGTTCTTAATCTTAGCAATTAAATAGCGCCATTAGTAGTCGTAATAGTATTAGTAATAGTAGTAGTAGATATGATAGTCCTAGTCTGAGAAGTAGAAGAGACGAAGAAGAAAAACAGCAACGAGAGATTGATGCTGGGAAATATTGCAAACTCTATAGCGACGCCGTTAGCAACGAGTCAATAGTCTCCTCCTTCTGGTTAGCCCGTCGCTTGGCTCTGCAAAAGAAGAAAGACAGCGGAAGCGGAGAAACAAGTATTTAAACAATTAATCGTGATCGATGCATAGTTAGACGGAAAGATCGAAGCCTGCCCTGCGTTTTAAGAGTTTTTTCTGTTTCTTTTTTATTCGTTCTTTTATCATTTGGAACTTTTCTTTTCTTTTCTTCTCCCCTTCCAATTTAGATTTTGCAAAAAAAAAAAAAAAAAACAAACCCAGAGACATGTGGCACAGAGTTGAACTGGAGTTGTTTGGACCAGTTATTGTACACACACACACATACATATACACACATACACAGTCACATACACGCATACTGACTCATAGACACACACACACACACGCACCCACCGACATAGACACATACACGCACTCACAAAAGCACGCACACGCACATGTACACAATCATACTCAGACATACGCACACGCACGCACACATACACACACGCACACACACATACACACACACACACACACACACACACACACAAACACACATGCACTCACAGACACGGACCCGTACATGCATTCACTGACACAGACACGCATCAATAGACACACGCACACAAACATACACAGACACAAACACATGCACACAGACACATACAAACTCACACACACACGCACTCACAGACACAGACACACACATACGCACGCGCGTACACATGTACACACACACACACACACACACACACTCGTATACGCACTCATAGAAACAGACACACGCACGCAATGACAGACACACACACACACACACACACACACACACACACACACACACACAGGCTCACGCACTCACATAGGCATACACACGCACTCACAAGCTCAAGCGCATACATGCAATCACAGTTCAAGACACACGCACACACACACACACATACACACATACACACTCACACATATACACTTATAGACAGAGACACATGTACTTACAGATACAGACACACGCACATGCACACAGACACACAGACAGATGTACACACACATAAACATTTATAGACAGAGACACATGAACTCACAGACACAGATACACGCACATGCACACAGACACACACACAGATGCACGCACACACACACATGCAAACACATGAAGACGTGCGCTTGTGATTGCACAAGCGCCCGTTTTTCATAATCTTTCCAAATTAAATGCTTAAATCTTTTTCTTTAATGTCCATATCTTTATTACCATCCATTTTATATCATAGACTATTTTTCCTTACGGATACCTTTTTTATTTTATTAAATCTTATCTAATTACTCGTATCAACTTAATCAAATCATACTTCAGAAAATGAAGTAGTCATCTTAACTAAGCCTAGATTAATAAGACATCAAGGCAGAACCACGGTGAGGATCGAATTCATTAACTCATATCCTGCCAGTCTAATGTGTTAATTATTATACCCCGTGAGGCGCCCACTTTAGAAAGCCAAGTAGAACAGAATTTTTTTTTTTTTAAGAAACATATTGGTTTTATCAAACCATATCGTCAAGAGAAAATATATTTTTGTTCGTGCTGTAAATATACTGAGATAATGGTGTGCTATTTGATTAAAAAAAAAAGAAAGAATAATATTCGTTTTCTGTTGTTTGTACTGACAGTGACTTTTCAAATTTGAAATTATATCTTTTTTATTTTTTCTATTTAGAAAAATATTTCAGGATTACTGTCTATTATGAACGACAGACTGAGTTCAAATATCTCATCTATTTTTTCAAACCTATTTTGTGAATGTCATTTAGTTGAATATTATTTGAATATTCTTTCGTTCGATTTTCACTTTTACTGGTAACAGAAATTCTTAATTGGAAATATAAATAAATTTGAAAATTCTAAAAAAAAGGAAGATTAAAGATAATAGTTTCTTTGATTAATGGCATATCAACATTCGTGGGTTATTTAATGCCCAAGCCATCCTTATAGAAGAACAGTAATGATACTATTTAAACCATAACTGATGTATGATTGGTGTTCATAACTTTACCAAGTGTATACTTAGCGCTACTGGAGTTCGAACTCGCTTATTACGATCTCGTTGTCCAGCACGTTAGCCACTATGACACGAACATTCCTCCTCCTGATTAAAGATAAGTTATTTACAAAACAAAAAGAATGTTTAGGTTGAAAAGAATTATGTAATCATAAACTTTTATTCATTAGTTTTGGTTTCGTTTCTTTGTTTAAAGGAGAAAGAAAACTCTAAATTCAAACCTGTTAAACACCGCTGAAAAATGACCTTGTGTAGGTTGATAGAGGGGTTGGTAGATATATACATCATCATCATCATCCTCCTCCTCCTCCTCATCATCATCATCATTAAGGTGAGCTGACAACATGTATTCCCATGACTATCTCTCCCGATATCCATCCTTATTGGCTATCGCTCTTGCAAGTCCTCTAGACAGCTTCCAGTTGCCAGACATAGGTGATGAACGTAGGCTTTTGCTGGTTAGATAACACTATGGAAACCATAGGAGTAATAGCGCCAATATCATCGGGAAAGGTATACAGCCAATTATTCTCCCTCCAGCTATGGGTAAATATTCAAGCAGACTGGACTCTATAACATTGGTAAGGCAACCGGCCTACTAGAAGGAAACTTCTGAATTCAAACCAGTTCTGCTTAAAACCTGACCTTCTGCCACATCCTGCTCGTGCAGAAGCATTCAGTAAATACCTACATTTTTTCCTTCTTTTTCCCTGGTATATTTTGTTCTCTTTTTCCGTTAACTTTTTTTTATTGTATCAAATAAAATAAATGATTTCTATTGTGTAAATACTTATCAACGAATCATTGTTATATGTTTTCTCAAAATATAATTTTGAAAAAAATGACAAATGACCCATGTAGATTTTAAGCAATTTCCTCTAATCTTTTGTAAATAGATATGAAAATTGATTTTCCAATTGCTGAATAATTTGAAACAATAAAAATTACCATCTTCGTATTTGACAATAGCCCGAGGGCCCATAAGATTATAACTTCTGCGATAATACAGTTATTATGAAACAATTATGTGATTGACTCTATCTAAAATAAATGAGTTATATATATATATATATATATATATATATATATATATATATATATATATATATATATATATATATATATTTGTTTACTTATAAATATATCACCAATATTATCAATATCTATCTATCTCAATATCTATCTATCTATATATGTTTACTTATAAATATGTCACCCATATTATATATATATATATATATAATATATATATATATATATATAAGAAAGGCATGGTTGGCCACAAACAAATTATCAGTCATATAGAAATCCGATCTCCCTGACAAGCTAAAGTGATAATTCTTCAAGACTGTGGTTATATCGGTACTGCTGTATCGCTGCACCACTTGGAACCTAACGTGGAAACAGCATTCTACGAGGAAGCAGCTGTATGGCCACCTGCCATCTCACAAACCATCCTAGTAAGACGGACTATGCATGCAGGACACTGCTGCAGAAGCAAGGATGAGCTCATAAGCGACGTTCTCCTGTGGAAGCCAACACATGGGTACGCTAATGTGGGCCGCCCAGCAAGACCAACATTGACCAACTATTGAGGATGCTGGTTGCTGCGCTGAAGAACTCCCAGGGTCAATGAATGATAGGGAAGGTTGGCGAGAGATTGTCATGGATGTCCGTGCTAATTGCGCGACATGATGATATATATATATATATATATATATATATATATATATATATATATATATAGTATGAGTGTTATGTTTATAAGTAAACAGTACTCAAAATTGTGGATATATCCAAACAAATTTGGTTGAATACAATACAATACAAATTGTTTTATATTTTTTTCTTTTCTTTTTAATCTTTCTAATGATTTTCTCGCTATTATCTTCTCGAAAAGATCTTATAAAAAATCTGAAAGAATTATTATTCCGAATATTTTCGGTTCTCCTTTGAACCGTTATCAAGAGTGCTTTATAGAGGTTATAATTGTTTGTATCAATTGAATTGTTTTTGTGACTAAAGTGACGCTAAACAATACTAGCAATGATAACATCTATCTGTATATTTATCTATCTATCTTACGCGAAGTTGAAAGTCTAAATATCTTTGCCCTAGTTTAGCTCAGTTGGTAGAGCATCCGCCTTGGATCGACAAGGTTCCGGACTCGATAGCGGCCCTCGTCGACTCAGCGCATGAGTAGAACAGCTTGGATCTGTGCAATAAAGTGGGGACCTCTACCTCAGACGCAAAAACAATCTCTTTGGTCTAGTGCTAGTGAAAAGAGAATAGACACCCTCACTGTCCAGCTGATACCGGCAATAGGACCCTTCGTTTGCATTACTTACTTTTACTTTATATATCTGTACCAAATCATTAACTCTCCCAACTCCCTTATTCATCAAATTGTATGAACTGATGACATAACATAATTTGATATGAAAATCTGTAAAAAAAAAAAAAGGACGTTAAAATTGTTTTTTGTCGAATCTTAATTTCATTTGAAGAGGATACAAACTGAAATACCAGTTGTAATATAGTCTGAAGACCTTAGAAATTGAAACGTTTTAATGTTTCTAATACCTATCTGTCTGGCTTTTATTTTACCTTATTACCGCTCTCAGATAAATCTAGCAAAGTGAGGTTAATTTCATTAGCCTTGAAAGTTGTTATTGTTGTCGGCACATGTTCAAGGAAGGTCTAGGTATGATATTGTAGCGGATTCTTTAGGCGTGTAACGCGTTGTCTATTCTCTGCACTTGTCAGTAATCCCCTGTAATCCTTCCTTTATAATCTTCAATTCTCAACCCTCCCATCTTGTGTGTTATCAGCGAAATTAACAGATTAAAGATTTGGATTAGCGTGCCAATCATCCAGACTATCAACAAGAGTGGAGTCAGATTTGCCCATAAAGACACCTAGATGATTATAGCGCTTCGAATAACCCGTTTCAGCTGGAAGGACGTTGGATATTGGTTGCTTGGCTGGTTGGTTAATTTTGCGGTATGTCCTCCTTGCTGGATTATTTTATGCCGAAGACATTTTGTTGTATTTATTCTTGATGGGTATTAATAGATTTTAACTCAATGTTTTTAGACACATTTTAAAAGTCATTTCTATTCAACGCAAAAGATGGGACCATCACAGATACTATCACTCCTGGTCAGGATCCCCTGGGAGTAATAACAATGAAGAGGTACGTCACACTTGCCAGATTTCCTTAAAACGGAACTTCACCACTAGATGCCGTTTAACGCCATACCCAGGACATTATGACCCTCAGACACCGCCTCTTAGCACAACTCACCACTGATCTAAGCTATTCACGCGCAGAAGAAAAGGGTTGGAACTTTCCATAAGGACAGTAGGGTCGGGACAACTATATAGGTGCTAGGGCTTGATGTGACCAGCCGATTGATCAAAGGGGTCTCTCCGACCGCCCGTCTAACCCAAGTAAGAGCCAAAGTTGAGTGTTGCATTTCACTGACTGCTTAGCCACTGGGATTCCATCCTTAAGTATCACAGTCAATAGGTAGCCCAATTGGGGTGATATTAACCCTCTGGAGAGCTGGTATACAAATAAATTAGCTTTCGTAACATTTTGCATAGAAAGTGTGGTATAAGTAACACCCTTTGTTTAATTGAATTAATTAATTAAATTAAACAAAGGGCGTTACTTATACCGCACCCTGTATATATATAATT
This sequence comes from Doryteuthis pealeii, assembly GCA_023376005.1. NCBI lineage: Eukaryota > Metazoa > Mollusca > Cephalopoda > Myopsida > Loliginidae > Doryteuthis > Doryteuthis pealeii. Next base: position 121,515,759 of record CM042139.1, read on the forward strand.
AATGTTCACTGTTAAAGCTCATCAAAGGGAATGACAGGAATGTTGTAGGACAAGCCGACAAATACACACACACACACACACACACACACACATATATATATATATATATATATATATGTTTGTATATATATCTGTATATTTGTTTATCTGGATCTGGCTTCTAAAACAATCACCTCTTCCCGCCTCAACCGATTCTAAAAGAAGATGAAAGAATAGACTGATTTCTCTCGTCTATTTCGTATAGACCTTGACCGAGAGAGCCAGGCTACCCGATAGAATATATATATATATATATATATATATATATATATATATATATATGGCACAGAGGTAAGAACTCTGACTACAAATCAGTCGAGTTCCGATCCCGGCCGGAAGCAGCCTGCTTGTCTAACCGCACTGAATAACCGAGAAATGGCGAAATTGGGCTGTATGTAGATGGCAATTTATATATATATATATATATATATATATATATATATATATATATATATATATATACTGAGGAATGTGAAGTGCCTATTTCTATGTGTGTTTGATTATTTGGATCTGGGTTCTTTACAAAACTGTGCCAACAAAATAATTCCACAAACTAATCTACCACAAACTATTCTTAAACAGGGTGAAATGTTACAAAAGAATTCACTGATTTCTCTGGTCTATTTGGTATTGGCCTCAACCAAAGTTAGGGAGGTCACAAAATGGAATATATATATATATATATATATATATATATATATATATACAAAATTCTGTGCCTGTTGGTTTGTTATTTTGTTTATCTGGGTCGGGATTTTACGAAAACCTTTTCTCTAAAACAACCGTTTCTTCCCTCCTTAACAAATGTTTGGGTAACATACAATATAAATTGAAAAAGGTAGCGATTTTTTCTCGTTGCATTTATAATTTGTGCATTCTATTTTGAAAGTCCCCTATTAAACATAAAAGAGGCTATAAGGAAACAATCTGAAAAGGAATAACGATTCTTTTTTCTTTTTCAATCTTTTTTTAAAAATAAATAAGTGATTGTTTTGTTGCGAAACATGGTCAATTTCTTCAGCGGAGTTTAACAGGTTTGAATTCATAGTTTTCCTTCTCCTAGAGTGGTTGCCTAACCAAGGTTAAAGAGCCCAGTCCGCCATCCTATTTACCCGTAGCTTGAAGGAGAATAATTCGATTCTAACTTTCACAAGGGTATTAACATTATATAAAATTCAAACTGTCTTATTCAGGATTTGACCTCGTTTTGCAGAGTCCATTTTCTACGACTATAACCATTACTCGACGTGCCTCCAAATGCACATAATAACTTGTTAATTGTTAAATCTAAGATTACCTCATTAAATAACACTCATCTCAAAGATATATATATATATATATATATATATATATATATATGTGTGTGTGTGTGTGTGTGTGTGTGTGTGTGTGTGTGTGGTTGATAGAAGAGTTTTTGGCTCGTGGAACGATATTATTTCTGATACTCCAACTACTGTTTGTGCAGATAATATAATAAGGCAATTATCTTTAGCAAAAGAGACTGTTCGGGCAATATTAATGACGCGTAGTCATGCTAAACATAACACGTCTCATTGACAGTACAAAATGATTGACCTTTCTTTGCTCTTTATGTTTGAAAGATCAAGCTATTCAGTGTAGCCCCCAAAGTCTGTATGTGATAATTATACTGAAGCTGGAAGGTTTGTTTGAAAGCATGCCAGTCATCAACAGCTATTGATAAATAATATTATTTTTCAAAGGATCTGAAAGGAAAATAATATATTGACAGTATAAACGGGTGAGATGCAGAAACCTCTACAATTATACATAGTGTACTTAGACAACGTTAAGATATACGAAGGCGTCCCATTGTGGTGTAATGGTTAACAAGGTAATCTCATAGACCTATTAGTACGGAATACAAGGTGTATCAAAAAAGTATCGAGAATTTTTGTACTTTTTGATAAACCTTGTATTTTGAAAATAAATAACGTTCCATTCATTGTTCATTTCTATCTTGGTAAATACAACTTCAATCTCGATACTTTTATGACACTCCTTGTAGTTCCAGTCCAGTACGTTAGCCACTAGGTCACGGGGACTCTCATTTGTAAGATCTATATTAATAATGGAGATTGTCTGTATTTCTGTCTGTAACAAAAACTACGTCATAGCTCTACGTCACAGATTACGTCACAATATTCTTATGCTATATACACTCAAAATTCGAGTAAGCAATTTTGAAAATTGTTTTTTACTCTCGTCCTTTTTTTTACAGTAACAAGAAGTTAACTAAAAAGTTTACAAATAAACAAATACCTACGATTTTGTGTGAAATTGATGTGGAAAATATTCAAAATAATTGTTTGATTATTACATGCATGCAAAATTTTATTTGAGAGGGACGGGGCACAGTTTTCATTTCAATTTGTTTTCTTTTCTTTTACTCCTTTAATAAATATGAGGATTTGTCATACTTATGATACAAACCCTCTGACATTGAATTTTTAACTCCCATCCTCTCAGGCAAGGTCTTTCAAAATCTAATTTTTACGACGTCCCGAGGGTGTTTTCTGTTGCTAGTATATTTACTTTATTTTTATTTGTCAAATATGTTGTTATTGGCAATGATTTATCTCAGCAAATCTTACCATTCAGTGGAGTTCTCAGTAAAGGAAATAAAGTCGTATTGAGCTAAGTCTGTAGTGTATGGATGTAGAATTTCTCCAAAAACTATTAAAGAATTATTGAGAATTAGGACTATCAAAGTATAGACTTCTAGACATCATTACTTTATTATAAAAGTTACTTAGCTATGCATACGTCTTCAATTAAATTAGGTGTCCCATCATGGTGTAATGGTTAGCAAGCAAATCTCACAGATACATTAGTACTGAATAGTGAGTTTGATCTTCGCTGGATGCCCTATACTTGTGATCTTGTGTCACATCCTTCTCCGGGCAAAGGTATCCAATCGTGGTATAATGGTTAGAAAGATAGTGTCGCAGATCCATTGCAACTGAATAGCGAGTTCAATCCTTACTGGATGCCCCATACTTGCTATCTCGTGTCTCATCTTACCAGTTGGCGAATGGGTTGGGTAAATACCTACCTCTCATTTAAGTTTAGAATTTTAAAAGTAGATAATTTTAAAGACTCAGACTCGTTGCATTATAATAATGTCTCGTATTATTTGGAGAATATAAAAACAATGTATTTATATTTATGCCATTTGATAGTATGTCGTGTTCTGCTTTTAGATAGAGCAGAGAAAAAATCAAAGTGTCAATCTCTGCGGGATTCGAACTCGGAAGTATCTGCTCAACTGCTCTTGACATTTGTTCTATTATGTACAACAAAGTCGAACACAAATCCGAATTTCCATCAAAAAAACAAAACAAACAAAAACAAAATACAAAACAAAAAGAAAAAGAAAAAGAAAAAAACGAGGATGAATCACTTCTTTGAAAAACAATAAGGAGATATGAAACATATACACATTTTGGAATAAATAAAATTAACACCTCAAGTCTCTTCGGGATTCGAACCCACTTAGCTGATCGATACATGTGCGTGTATAGGAAATTGAAGAGGAAAAAAAAAGAAAGAAAAAAAAAAGAAAAAAAAAACAACAACAAACAAACACCTCAACTCCCTCCCTCCCTCCCTCTTCCGTCTATAATCAATGTAATGCGTATGCATTTTGCCTAGGACCAAAATGTTGCTCCGAGGCCCTTCTGTCTGTCAGTCAGTCAGTAGAGCATCCGCATAGGAAACACAAGATTTTGGGTTCGATACCGAACCTCGCCAACTCAGCGCATGTGTAGTACATATATTGGTGCGTTAAAGTGGGGAGTTGGTGATAGTTGCGGTACTCCACATCAGATGTAAAACAATCTCCCTGGTCTAGCGCTAGTGAAAAGGAGATAGACTCCTTCACTGTCCGATACCGACAATAGGCCACTCCGCCCACTTATTTTTATTTGATCAACTACTTCTGTAATAGCGAGTTCGATACATGCTGGATGTCCCATACTTGTGACCTTTTGCCACATCCTACCCAAATGAAACTGATTGATTAAATGCATACTCGACTCTCGTCATAGGGGCCCCATCGTGGTGTAATGGTTAGCAAGCTAGTCTCGCAGATCCATTACTTCTGTAATAGCGAGTTCGATACTTGCAGGCTGCCCCATACTTGCGACCTTATGTCGTCTACCCGTAGCAAACTGGTTGATTAAATACCAACACTACTCTCATCCTAACGCTTCCCATCGTTGTATAATGGTCAGCAAGCTAGTTCCGCAGATCAATTAAAACTAATTGCGAGTTCGATACTTGCTGGCTGCCCCATACTTGTGATCTTGTGTCACATCCTACTCGTGGCGAACTGGTTGGGTAAATATCTACTCTACTCTCATCCTAGGCATAATTACTAGAGAGTGACACATTAAACTAAGGGAGAGAAATCACGGGTACTACACTTTTATCCTCGAAGAAGTTAAGGGACAAACGAACAAAGAAAACCCCAAACAAACAGAAACCATAGCATTCATTCATAGATTTTATTGCTAGCTCTATTTTTATGATGAAGAAAAATAGTGATAAATACGCTGTTCTTCGTAAACGGATATTATACTAAAAAATAAAAGTGTCTTTATGAGATTTCGATTAGAATTTAATTGATAATACACGCAGAATCTGATAAAAATGATAATTTTATGTACATTAAGTACATTACTTTCTTTCTATCTATATATCTCAGTGTGGCTATTTGTTTGCTCGCTTGTTTGTTTCTTTATCTATTTCAGTCTATCTACTATCTATCTATCTATCTATCTATATCAGTCTCTTTATTTTTTTCTATCTTTCTATCTATCTACATATATATTTCCTTCACATTTGTTCTTTCTTTCTTTCTTTCTTTTTTCTTTCTATGCCTATCTATTTTTTTTGTCTGAATAAACGGAAAATATAAGTCGTATATCTATTAGATGAAATTGCAGCTTTACAAAAGAATTAAGATTAAATTTTCTGCTTATAGAAATTTTATGGCCATAAATATTCATTATTGTTTTCTGTTAAGTCAGAAATTCTGCCTCATAAGTTTACCATAACTCACCAAATATCATTTTTGTCTATCTGTTACATAATTGATAACAACATCCAGGGTTATCTAGAACGGGAACTTCTCATTGGCTTAGAGGATCACGTGACAAGGTGACGTTGGAAAAGTAAAAATAGAAGTTGATTCAGTTGAGTCTAATGGCCCGTTTGGGCAAGCCGCGGTTTTTCTATTTCTGCTCCAATCTCACGAGTTTGCGGATCAACAATATATCGGGAGAAAAATCATTTTGGGGAATAAAGTTGTGTGTACACGTGTCTCCGTGTTATTCCATGGGTTAAAATAGTAAAATGGAACGCAGAGGTAGACTTTGTGTGTGTGTGTGTGTGTGTGTGTGTGTGTGTGTGTGGTGAGAGAGAGAGAGAGAGAGAGAGAGAGAGAGAGAGAGAGAGAGAGAGAGAGAGAGAGAGTCTATCTAGGGGATAGACTCCCTCGCCGCCTGACTTATACCGACTTTTGGCCACCCCAACGACTACGACGACGACTACCAAGGTTAAAGATTCCAGTCTGCCCTACTATTTACCCATACCTAGAGGGAGAATAGTTAGATGCATACCTTTCCAAAGTGTGCGAAATATGTACGGTCTCGTCCAGGATTTGAACTCGTGTCACCGAGTCCATTTCCTTCAACGATAATTGTTACACCACGTTCCACGTACTGCTTTGAGTTATGCGATGACAGACAAACAGGAAACTATGTTTGGTGAAATATACTAAGAGACCCAATCTAGAATATCATTTCGTAACAAAGCCATTGTTTCAATGTATGCCAATTCAAGTCTTTGGAAATACCAGAATAGAATAGATTCCAATAAAACTAAAGCCAATAAGTAATCCAGTCCATATCTTGGACAGATGTTGCCCAATGACGCATGATAATATAGAATAAGTTCTCCAAAGCGGATTATCTTGGCCATTTGTCCATTTGAATTTTGATGCTTGTTACTTCATTGCACTGTTATTTTATTACACTCTATAGTCACTATACATTTATAATTCAGTCTGACATTATTCCCTTGTTTACAATTTGGATTCAGTGTTATCCTTCACTTAGATTGGTTTCCCACTCTAATACTACAGAGCCTAATCAGTCCTGCTATTTTAATCATAGTTTCCAAAGAGCATTAGTGGGAAGTGAACTCAGTCTTTATTAGTGTTTGAACATCATTGGTTCCTTTTTTCTCGCCGATAAGCATTACGTCCCATGCACTTCCATCACCACCCATACCTTCAAAAGCAAGTATATATATATATATATATATATATATATATATATATACCAAACCCCTCTGCACGAGCAGGATGCGACACATGGACAATTTCTTAAGCGGGGTTTAATAGGTTTGAATTCAGAGTTTCCCTTATCCGAGACTGGTCACCTATCCAAAGTTAAAGAGCCCAGTCTGCTTTACTATTTACCCATAGCTGGAGGGAGAATATATGGATTCATACCTTTCCTGAGGGTATTAGCGCCATGTGAAATGCAAACAGCCTTGTCGACAATTTGAAGTCAGCCCGACGGATTTATTTCCTACGACTCTCTCTCTCTCTCTCTCTCTCTCTCTCTCTCTCTATATATATATAATATATATATATATATATATGTGTGTGTGTGTGTGTGTTGAAATATCAGTTATGTATTGAATAAATAAACAAATAACTAGATAAATTGATGATGGATTCATAGATAGACAAATAAATTGTAGAGATTATCGTCGTAGGAAATGGACACGGTAACACGAGTTCAAATCCTGAGTTATTTGATAAAATACCTTAGTAAGATTTCTTAACTATTACATTAAAATCTTGGAATATTTCTTTTAAAGTGAGAAACCCCTGGCGATTTTGCCACTAAAAACACAAATATCATATACACATAGCATTACAACGATCCAAATTATCAATGCTACTAAATAGGCAGATATAAGCAATTCTCTCTCAGAAATATCCAATCAATACTTGTAAAACTAATGATAATTAATACTGACAACAAATCTATATATTCGTAAAGAAATGAGGAAGCAATGTATATTACTTATGAAGTAATATGTACATATATATAAAAAAAGAATGGACAAAAGGAGTCTGAGAGAAAGATTAGGCCATCTGTTTCTGTGTATCTCGGTCATACAATTTATATCTTTTTTTATATGTTTGTTGGAGAAGGGCAGACATTAAATGCTAATTATGCACATCTATATCAAAACTGGCACAGACAGAAGAGTTTAATTTTGTGCATAAATATTAGAACAAAACAAATAAAAACTACATAAATTCCTAAGCTTTTTGTGTACGAATTATTATGTAATTAGGTATGAGAATGGAAATATCCATGGCTTTCCAGGACTTGAGCGATCATTGCTTTCCACTGTCTACTTTGAATTACCATGGCTATTTTTGAGAAATGTCTTGGGTATGACAATGTCTTGGCTAAACTGCATCTAGCGGTAAGGTTCCAATTCTGGAGCTCTTGAGAGTGTAGAGTATCCTTTCATTCGCCATTACGACCAAATACATCCTGGCACAGAGTGGTAGTACCTGTTAGGGTCCTATCTATGGATTAAATATATCAACAATATGGTCTAAAATGTGTTTCAAATGAGTTTAAACTTTTTCGAATACCCTACAAGAATGAATAAAATAAACTAAATAACAAAATACTCCAAGATCTAACATGTCCTAAAATCCAGCCAACCAGCCAACCATATTTTTTGAGAAGAGAGAGTAGAATTGTTTCCTGTTGCATTGTCCACAATTTGAATTCAGTGTTATCCTTCTCTAAGATTGGTTTTCCACCCCAATGCTTTAGAGACCAGCCAGTCCTGCTATTTTTCCTCAAAGGTGCTGGAGGGAAAAGTGGATTCATGCCTTCCCCAAGAGCATTAGTGCGAACTGAATACAGACAATCTTGTTAAGAATTTGAACGTGTTGCTGGTTTTATTTTCTATGCCGATCATCATTACGTCTCATGCACTTCCATTGGCACTCACATCTTCAAAATCAAGCCTATCTCTCTCTCTCTCTCTCCACACACACACACACACACACACCACACACACACACACACACACACACGCACATATATATATATATATATATATATATATATATATATATATATATATATATATGTAGAATTAAACAAAATGCACGTCTCCTGTTTAACGATTTTAATGATGATCTTTTCAAGCTTTTTGGCCAACTTTTTTATATTTGGATGGAATTCGTGGATTAGTCCACCGAAGTTCATATCCCGAGTACTTTATTACACAAAATTTAAAACAACTAACCTCGTTATCCGCAACAACTCCTCTCCCCAGACAAGTCGGTTTAATGAGACCAATGTAGAATACAAATTTAAATGTCCCTTAGGAGATTCTTGTCTCCCAAAAGATGAAAATGCCTACATCGGTTTTACCTCAACGACTTAATGTCACGCCGTTTAACTCTTCATATGACAGATTATAGCTCCAATTCACAACATCTAAAATTACATGCATGCCCCCACTCTAATTACCGAAATATCCTAACGGAAAATACGCACATTCTGCACAAAGAAAAAAATAAACAAAAACTCCAAATACTAGAAGCTTTATACATCAAATAATACAAACCATCCTTAAATAAAATTTATTTTGAATACAGTTCTCACATTTTAAAATGTCTATAACACTTTTCCTATCAATTCTCCTCCTTCCAGCCTCCACATCCATTAATATACTAACTTGAAAAAAAAATGATGATGGCACTTCGAAGTACCGAAAGTACTCGGGATATGAACTTCGGTGGACTAATCCACGGATTCCATCCAAATATAAAAACGTTGGCCAGAAAGCTTGAAAAGATCATCAATAAAATTATTAAACAGGAGACGTGCCTTTTGTATAATTATACATGTATAAATGAAAGAATTCTGCCACACACACACACACACACACACACACACACACACACACACACACACACACACATATATATATATATATATATATATATATATATATATATATTGAAATATCAGTTACGCATTGCATAAAGAAACAAATAATTAGATAAACTGATAATGGATCCATAGATAGATAGGTAGGAGCGCCCGTCGTAGGAAATTGACACGGCGATACGAGTTCAAATCCCGGAAGAGACTGGTTGCATTTCATATAGCACTTATCGGTTTATGAGATGGAAAACCCTGAATTAAAACCTGTTAAAATCTGCTTTAAACGCCATCTGATGAAATTTTCATTGCAAACTGGTTATGTGCCTGAAGAAACACCTGCACAAAATCCCTGGAAATTGTTGTTATAGGTTTAGACAACTATCGGGCACGAAGTGGCCGCCACTTCACAAGCTTAGTTGGTAAGTAGCGGGCGGACCTCCAAAATGCAGGACTGGATGTCATAAGATATGACAATCGATAGAGGCAGCTGGGGACCCTCGTAAAGGAAATGATACAGTGGCTTGAAGTAAGGATGAACTGAATGCTGAAGTGTTCCAAACTACCACGGCGGCAGAATACAGTAAAACATCATCAAACTCCGCTTTATAAATTGACCTTGTGTTATATCCTGCTCATGTGCAGAGGTTGGTAAACACATACACACACACACTCTCGCTCCCCCCTCTCTCTCTCTCTCTCTCTCTCACGCATATATTTAGACTACCCAATATTAATAGAATTAATTACGAAACCGACTATAATATTCTTAAATGCCTTAAATACATAGAACAATTTTTATTGTATATCATGTTTGCTTATTACGTCACATATTTAAAAAAAATTGTAATTTAAATCTTACAAAATAAACCGCTACCATTATTTAGAGACAGCTAAGCAACAAAAACAAAACAATGATAAACTAGATAGATTTTCGACAAATGATAACCTGTTTAAACATCCTTGATAATGGTTCAGAAGAGAATCAAAACAACTCAGAATAATAACTCCTTCGGAATATTTCGAGATGATAATATATAGAAAATTATTAAAAAGATTGAAAATGAGAAGAAAAAAATTCAAAACAATTTAGATTTTGTTGTATTCAACCAAATTTGTTTATATATATATATATATATATATATATATATATATATATATATATATATATATATATATATATATATATATGAGGGTATGTAAACAAACAAATATGTTTTATTTTTTATATGGCTTTTCAGCTTGACAGTCGAGGTTTCAAGTCACACATGGAGCAGTCTCCCATGTCTATAACCTTGCTGATGAGACCTAATAGGTCGAAATGTACATTCAGGGATTGACATTTTCTCGATTTATTTAGCCTTACATTTAAACATATATGCCCGCCTAAATTCATTAATTATTAACTAATTAATTTTCTAAATTAGGTATAACTTCAATTAAGCACATATTCTCCATATATATATATATATATATATATATATATATATATATATATACCCACCCAAGAGCCGGTTTACCTCAGTCGGTAGAGCATCCAACTAGGAATCACAAGGTTCCGGGTTCGATACCGGCCCACGCCAACTCAGCGTATGAGTAGCACAGGGAGCTGTGCAGTAAAGTGAGGAGCTGATGCAAGGTTTGACGCTCCACCTCAGACGCCAAAAGCAATCTCCTCAGTCTAGCTAGTGAAAAGGGGATATACTCCCTGACTGTCTGGCTGATACCGACTTTAGGCCACCCCGACGACTTTACTTCTATTTTACTTTTAAATATATTGTATTAAGTGGTATATAGAAATAACCAAATAAAGTTTCACCATAAAGGATCATCAGGGTTAATTGTAATGAATTAATCAATATATTGATTAATTACAGGCAATTGCAGAAGTGAATAATACAATCTTCTTCATCATATATATATATATATATATATATATATATATATATATAGAGAGAGAGAGAGAGAGAGAGATAGATAGATAGATAGAGGGAGAGAGAGAGAAAGAAAGAGAGAGAGAGAGAGAGGAGGAGGAGGAGGAGAGATAGATATATAGTCTTATATACGCACAGACATAGAGATAAGTAGACAGATAAATAGATTGTCAAATGAGAAATATCAACATCTTATATCTTTTATTTTATTTCTTATTCCTTATAATTAAAAAACAACATTTTTCATAATTACGAAGTTGTTTTCCATAGATGGTAAAGAGCTGTCATCTTCTATTTGATTCTTAATGTTCATTAGTATTTAAGTTTACCGTATAAAGAAAAACAAATCGAAACGATATCATTATCATATTCAATATATTTCCTCAAATTTAAATGTTAACAATTAAACACACGCTGGTATTTAAGAAGTCAGATAATACTATTTTACTGAATATTTTAGATGAGGCTTGATAATTTGTATCAGTGCATATGTTAGGCTATAGTAAACTCTGGTAGACCAAGCATAGAGATGAATACAATATAGGAAACAATAATTAAAAAGGATAGATTAGAGTAAAAAAAATCACAATATGAGTGAAGGTAAAAATCAAACATAAGTATAAAGGTAAATAATTTTGATAAAAAGGGACATTAGATATATTAATTCCAAAAATTCACTTTGGATTGTCAAGTTTTACACATGGTGCAACGGATATATAAGAGGTTGAGTTAATAGACTTCTAAGTGAAAATCATCTGTTGGCTGCAAGTTCAATCCTTATCACGGGCTATAATAACATAAAATACTTAACATAGCTTAATACATGTACCTGGTCCTGCTTAACGGAATGAGACCAATTTACCCAAATGGATTAAATAAAGGGTTCGGTTCGAAGTTTCTTGAAGGTTCCTGATAACGACATGATGGTTCCAGAATTCGACAAGAACCATCTGAAGAAGGTCGAAGAGCACATCGGCCGACATTTTGTGAATATAACAATAAAGATCAGGATAATAGTCCAAAAATCTAAATAATACAAAATACTATTTTAGTAACAATGACAATAGATTCGTCTATCCATGATTCATTTGAATTAAAAAAACTTTCCCAATATCTGGATAGCAGTTCTCCGGCTGCAGCGAATGCTCCGAGTGTTTTACAGTGACGACACTAACAAATGGCGACATTATTATTAAATGAAACCAATAATTCTACATTCACTTCAGCAAATGTGTTGAATAGATTTTCTTCTCTACGCAGGAAATAACATAATGTCTGACGTAAACATCTGATTGGATATTTGTTAAAATTATAAAAAATTATAAGCGACTAAAATATGCAATGTGAAAGTGGGTGTTACCACTTTAATTGTTGGGGCATAAAGTTCTCTTGAATAAAAGAACAACTTTGCAGACGTTATAGAAATCAACGCTAACCGTTGCAATGCTAAATATAGCAAGAATAATGGTGAAAGATTTTTTGAAAAGAACTCTAAAAGGATTGCGTATCACTTATCCAGAAACAGAAACAGCAGAGAATTCTATTGTTGCTTCAGTTTGTTCGAATAGAACACTCGTTACAAATATAGATTCGTATGAACCTATCTGGTTTGAAAAAAATCAGTTGGTGAAAAAAAGCGTATGTCAAAGTCGCGCCAGTTTTGGTATGTATACGTATACTCAGAGAAAAGCAGTAAAAAAGTTACACTTTAATGTTTATGATAAGAAAAAGTACTACATTTAGTTTTGGTTTTTACTGATTAAATGATATCATTCAATAATTAAAAATCAATAGATTTTTCTTTAGAAAAAATATTGTTTTCTAATTTTTTTTAGAAAAAATATTGTTTTGTAATTTAGTACTAATTGTAAAAAAAAAGAAAATCTGAATTTTGTGAGAACTAAAAAAAGTCACGAACACGTCTTAAACTAAGGTGTACCTACAAAAACAAACTATTTTTAATACCCCCCCCCAAAAAAAAGAGTGTTAGCGATATTTGAACTGCGAACAACCGCTTCGTTGATTTGAACTCGGGTAACCGTGTCTATTTCTTACGACGATAACCACTACACCACGCGCCCTGAACAAGCACTATATATATGTGTATGAATTTAATTTTAATTAAAAATCTAAATAAATATGTGTCAACTCATTTCAGAAAAAGAGGATTCCGGGCGAAGATGTAAATCATTGTGTGTGTGTGTGTGTGTGTGTGTGTGTGTGTGTGCGCGTGGTTAATAAAGAAAACACTTTGTCTCACAAAATGTGTCACATCCCATGTTGACATAACTTTATAAAATTGTACTGAAGTCCTTTGTCAAACTAGGGAGACGTAAGTAGCTATTCTAGATATTCTATGAACAGAAAAAAAACTGTTCATTTGTCTTTGAAGAGAACTGTTAAAAAATTTGAAAGATCGAAAAGAGTAACTCAGAAGTATTTTTCTTGGAGGTCCAAACCAATCATACCAAGAAATAAAAGATGCAAGAGAAAGATAAATGTTAAGAAAGATAAGGAAAATTCTGACTCAACTCTCTTGGGAATTTAAAACCATTAAAAATATTTGAATCAGATCCTACAAAATTCCTGAATACAGTTTTTAATCTATCCGGTGTATCAAAAACTCTTATATTCCTAAAATGTTAAGAACTAGCCTTTGATGGTTGGTTCGATGGATTTTACGGCATTTCAACCCTTATTTGGTTATTTTATGCCGAATACATTTTGTTTTATTCATTCTCGATGGGTATTCAATATTAAAATAAAAACCTCAATTATTTTAAACACAATTTTTCTATTTAACCCATAGATAGGAACCTAACCGGTCCTTACACTCCGGGTCCGAGCGAACCTGGAAGTAATGGCGATGAAGGACTGCTCCACACTCCTCAGAGCTCCAAAATTAGAGCTTCACCATTAGATACCGTTTAACGTCATACCCAGGATACTAAGACTCTCAGCCACCACCTTCAAGGACATTCATGAACACTCAGGAACAAACAATGTGACTTGCACAATCTGTAATAAAGTTAGTAAGTCGGCATCTGGTCGAGACCAGAAACCGACTTGTGGTGCCCAAGCATAAAATTTCACCATCTAATCCAATCGATCCAATTTGAAAGATGTCCTTCCTGTGTCACATTTGCATAAGGCTTTGTGGTTCTGCATCAGGATGGATGAGTCACTTGAAGGGTCATGAGAGGAAGGGTTCTGATTGTGGGGTTATAGGATTGTGAGGGACGGCAGTGATCTGTAAAGCTTATGCGATTGCCATATATATGTTATTCTTTGAAATCATCATTAGTTAAACTAGCAAATATATGTACCCTCCGGGTGCAAATACTTAAGTTTTAATGTAATAAAATATCATATTAAATTAGAAAGACTAGCGAAATAAGAATGAAAAAAAAAAGAATTGAAACAGAGGGGGCTATAATAAAAAAATAGAACAACTGAAACTTACTCTTCCATCCCTTCCGTCTTTCATTACTAAATTTTTCTAATTTAACTATTTAGTTAACATGAGAAGTAAAGAATAAATTAGTTATTTCTTCTTGTAAATAATTTTCTTTAAAGATTTATCTCCGAGATTTTTGCTCATATTCATTAAGATAAAACCAAACAATTAGAAATCAATAATACCAAGCACATATTTATTAAAATCAAATTTTAAATATCAATATGCAAATAAGCCTTCCCGTTCATACTGTATGCCGCTATTTTGTTGTATATATAAATACAATCACATGTTATTAGTATGTAGATATGGTCAACAGTATTAATAATGTAAAACAATTTTATTAATAATTGAAGGTTTAAAAGAATGAAACCATGGATAATTTGACGTAAATAATTAAGGGAATTGTGACTTGAGTAGTGATATAGTTTCGGTTACAGACAGAAAAACACACAATCTCCATTATAATAAGATATGATCAAATATTCTCGAAAAGTTGATAATTGCCAGTGGCATTTCAATAATTTGATTAAATTTGTCTAGAAGCAATTTTCATTTTGCTTAAAAATAGTTTAGTATTGTCAATAGAAGCAAGATAAGTAAAGAACAAGCAAGTTTGATTTCAGGAATTTAAAACTTCATATTGCAAAATGAATCATTTTTGGAATAATCTTTGTTAAATCGTATTTTTAAAAACATTGAACTGTATCATCTGAATAACATCTGACTAAGTCTCTGATCTACAAATAAATTTTTACCCTACTCTAATTATACATGTGCAAGTACGTGAGCATATACATCCTTGAGGTGAAGCTGTATTTACCAAGACCTAAATGAACAAAAGATGAAATGTAATTTCTTTAAAATAAGATGTCCTCTTGGCATTAAACAACATTATTCCTGCGCATTTTCAATTGGTTCGAAGCACTTCTGAAACTCCTCCTTTGATATGTCTTGAAACTGCCCTGTCGTATTTTTTAATATTCTTCTATTCTTCAATTTAAGAAACAATACAAATTCACTTAGCTAGGTCTGATGAGCAGGTACTAGGCATCAATCTTAAAGAAGAATTAAAAGTCCGATCTCTATAGTTTTAATCACAGCTCATTTATATATATATATATATATATATATATATATATATATATATATATTTTTAAATTTTTTTAGGTGTACAAAATTTTATTAGAACTTAAAAAAAAACACTAATAGATTCATTATTCAAAAAAAGAGGTTTTAAACTCTAATATATATATATATATATATATATATATATTATATATATATATATATATAAGTTGAGTAGCGAAGCCAAAAAGTCAACAACACTTAGAAACCAATGGTTTGAAAATTGCATAGGCGGGAATCTGTCTGTTACCAAGCGCCGTTACTTCACTATCATAACTTAGGTATATATTCTCTATTAAAGGTAATGTACACTTTTTACTCATAAATATAGTAAACTATATTATCAATATATATATATATATATATATATATATATATATATATATATATATATATATATGGGAGTAAAATGAGGAAATCAATCCGATAGTATGTTCACCCCATATCACCAGCAGTTGACCCCACTCTCCTTCCAATCACGGCCCCAAGACACTCGTCAATAAGAGAACTGAATCCTTCAATACAAGAAGTCAGCCCGTGTCCTGAAAAAGGTCTGAAAGACCGAAACACTATAGCGTCGACATCTCCACCAGTAATAAACTTCCATCCAGTATAACATCCCGTGTTTGTCTACTTTTCTCCACACACACACACACACACACACACATACAAACACACATGCACACACACACACACACACACACACACACACACATATATATATATATATATATATATATATATATATATATATACCCTTGGGAAAGGTATGAATCCTACTCTCCCTCCAACTATGGGTAAATAGCAGGGCAGACTGGACTCTTTAACCATGGCTAGGAGAAGGAAAACTCTGAATTCAAACCTGTTAAACTCCGCTTAAGAAATTGACCTGGTGTCGCATCCTGCTCATGTGGATATATATATATATATATATATATATATATATATATATATATATATATATATATATATATATAAGTGAGTGTTTGTGTGTGTGTGTGTTACAATCATAGGTCAGAAAGTTTTTATTTATTTTTCCACATGTAATTTGTACATTAATGCACTAATATTACAAATGTACACAAAGTGTAACAAGCATAAGACATTATAAATTGATATTCAACACGACCTTTATCAAAAGGGTTCAATCCTAGTAATCATCGGATCACTGAGCTTCTGCAAATAATCAACGGATGATGAATCTCACTGTTCTTTGACTGACTTCCACGAACTTTGTTAGAAAATTTTCTGCTCATTAGTTTTGTTTGTATAAAACAACAAAGGTTTTTAATTGGCCTCAGATTCTATGATTGACCAGAACAGAACATGATAACAAAGCCACTTTCGGTCAGCCAAGTTCTATTGGATCTTGGAGAACGGTACCGAGGATTGTCCGTCTTTGAAAACAACATTCTCATTAGGATAAAGTCTCGGGGAAATGTGATTTTCTTTAATGGCATATGAAATCTCGTGGGTTATTTAATGCCAATCTCATCCTTGTAGAAGAACTGTAGTGGTACCAATTAAACCATATCATATGTACAAAAAAAAACACACCAAAAACACAAAAGGGTTTGGCATTAAATAACTCACAAGTGTTGATATGCCACTAACCAACATATAGTACATTCTAATTTCTTAGAAGTTAATATTTAAGCTTAAAGTTATTACAGATTATTGATTGGTTTAGTATCTTTATTTAATGGCATATCAACCTCTGTGTGTTATTTAATGCCAAAGTCATCATTCTAGAAGAACAGTAGTGATAGTATTTAATCCATAGATGAAGGGTGAGGGGTTTCATGCCTTTCCCAAGTCTAGTAGCCCGAAAGTAAACGTAATAGTGTTAAGACTGGAGTTCGAACTCTATTACTACGATGTACGTTAAGCACTACGTTCGTTAAGCACTACGCCATGGTTGTTTTTGATCTAGGGCATATCAAACCTTTTTGAGCTATTCAATCTAAGTCATTTTGATAAACAAAGGACTCTGGTGGCTTACAGTACTTGGTGTTGCTTAAGTGGTCACCAACTTAAGTACTAAACAACTACGCCGTGGGGACTCCCCGACAGATTATTGACGAACTATTCCTCTTAACAAATAAATGAGACGACCCAAACTGCACTTTTAGCGTCAACATTTTATGGTGGGGGATTTTTCTCGTAATGGATGAAGGATTGTCAAAAAAGTCATCACAATCCTTCAGCGTTGCGAATGAATATCAATTTCGCATCAATTCACATCAATTGTCAACAATGGAAACAATGGACTGAATAACACTAGCAACGTTGTGTTTATGAAACATGTTCTGTCCTCCAAGTTGCCTGTGTATTTTTGTCTCCTTTCAATTTGAATATAAATAGCAATGCATTAATCGAACAGAATGACAGCAGGTAAAGAAGAGAGTTGGTTGCAATATTGTATAGGATATGACAGATTAATCTTTTTCATTCTCTCTCCCTGCCTATCTCTCTCTCTCTCTCTTTCTCTCTCTCTCTCTCTCTCTCTCTATATATATATATATATATATATATATATATATATACATTATGTTATAATGGAGATTCAGTGTCTGTCTGTAACAAAAACTACGTCACTGCGTGCGTCACAATACCCTCAGTAATTGCATAAGCTTATCAATTACTATTTGATTTATAATCAAAATCACTAATACATAAAATAAATCTTATTTATTAACGATATCTCTATGAATTTTGGAGGGTTACCATCAAGTGTGCAGATGTTCAGATCTGGTTTCAAACACTGAACTCCGTTATACACACATACATATATATATATATATATATATATATATATATATATATATATATATATATGAGGTAAAATAAGGAATGAAAGAACAAAACTCAGACAAAAATATGTAGTATATTTCGCTGGAATATTAAATTCAGCTTCTTCTGATTTTAATAATAAAAGCAGAATAAGCTGAATTCAATATTCCAGCGAAATATACTACACATTTTTGTCTGAGTTTTGTTCTTTCATTCCTTATTTTACCTCATTCTGTCGGATTCATTCCAACCCCTTTTTCCTCATATATATATATATATATATATATATATATATATATATATATATATATATATATATCTGTGTGTGTGTGTGTGTGTATTTATATATATATATATGTGTGTGTGTGTGTGTTTGTGTGTGTGTGTTGAATCCCTGAACTACAAGAAACTTCTACCGTTAGAACAACATTTCTAACAAAACAGACCAATACTTTAACTGAGACGCTGAGGCCTGTCATCTGGAGCAGTAGAATACACCAACTGCACCTCTGCAGAGAGTTAACACCACCAATGGTGCCGCCTGTTAGCCGTGGGTAGTTACCCGTGATGCTTAAGGACGGAATCCTTGTGGCTGAGTAGTCCATGACATGCATCAATCTACTTTGGCTTTTACTTAGGCTAGCCGGGCAGTTGGAGAAATCCCCCCATTAAATCGGCTAGTCACTAATTAATTAATTAGGCGGGAATGCCTATTTAAATGTATGGTTAAACAAATCGAGAAAAATCAATCTCTGTATGTACATTTCGGCCTATTAGGCCTCATCAGCAGAGCTATAGATAGGAAGACCGCCCTGTGCGTGATGTGAAACCGGACTGCCAAGCTGACAGGCGGGCACCATAACCCCTACACCAAACGGACTTCTTAGATTTTACGATTTGTTTAGAGTAGGTTAATATTCCTCTTCTAGTGACTTTTTATTACACGACGATATGATAAGTTGTAAGCACGATGTGTTTGGATATGACTTTTTGCAGCCAATTTTTGGGAGAATTAAGCACATATTCTCCCAAAAATTGTCGGCAAAAAGCCATATCCAAACACATCGTGTTTACAACTTATCATATATATATATATATATATATATATATATATATATATATATATATGTGTGTGTGTGTGTGTGTGTGTGTGTGTGTGTGTGTGTGTGAGTGTGTGTGATGATTAAGCCTAAGAATGACTATAAATACGTCATCACTATCAAACAGTGTCTGAGAAATAAGACACTACGTATTCGAGGTGTGACATAAAATAGTAAGACTGAAGCTTTTTCGTTTTTTGTAATTTTAAAATTTCAGATCTAAATGAAGACATTCTGTGTTTAGTAACTTATACAATAAAGGGATTATATCCAGACGAGTCGGTAC
>CM042139.1:121540515-121543015 GCA_023376005.1 Doryteuthis pealeii
ATATAATATATACGCATTCACTGTCACCAGAGCTTGTTTTCGTGCAAAAATAATGAAGATTTTATTAAAATTCGTGAAGATATTAAAAAAAATTTAAATAGTAATAGAAGGGAAAGTCATTGCTGGCGTTCGTGATTAAAACATAAACAAATCAATTATGGAAGACCAAAACAACGAATGGATCTGCAAGATTAACTGTTTTATCCATCTTTTTTACCTATGCAACGTCAGATAGCCACTTATAGTATTCAATAAATATTGTCCTATAGTTTAGTTACCATACAATTGATTATCAAATTTAGTAAATATTGACGTATCTTCTTGTTACCATATATATGATTTGTAAGCAGGTATTCACCCAACCCGTTTGCCACGGGTAGGATGCTACACAAGGTCACAAGTATAGACATCCAGCAAGGATCAAAATCACTATTCAGTAGTAAGCATCAGCGAGACTAGCTTGCTAACCATTAAACGACTATAAGAAGCCCTAATATGATTTTTGAAGTAAGGTGTTAGTAATGGCTGAACTGGTAATGATACTATCCTGTGGAAATGCATTGAATCTTTGTAATAGAAATTTGACGTGTGGACGTAGGTTTAGAGTCAAAATGTTACAAAAATGTATATTCATAAACTAGACGGACCGTGAATGAGTTAGGTTCCCGTAGTAACGGCGGTCTATTATGATATTAGTGCTTCTATTTGAGGAGTGAACGATTCTAATTAGTTCTTCATAGTTATCTCTGTTATTATTGTAGACTAACCAATCGTATATTTTCTTGGAGTAAATGAACTGGTCCAAGACCTCTTGTGTATTGCTGTTTAGGGCAATGGGAGATCATTACGAGAACCGTCCACTTCAGACCTCAATTCTTAGCACTCCGTGGCGAAGTACTTTATTGTTAGCGCGAACCCTTAGTTGGATGTACTAATGTAACTAAACATTCTATGTTCAACAATTATATTGAGAATTTGAATGATTAAAATGAAGTTCAATCTTTTGTAAATTGGACTGGAAATTAGTTTATTCCCTAAGAGAATTGATCAAATAAAAATCCGATGCTATTTTGTTCTGGGTTTTGATTAAAATCATTCATACATACATTCTGAGAATTTTTGAAATGAATTGATTATGTTCAATTTAAACCCATCTAAAACAGACCCAATTTATGGTTGGTAGGTTAGCTAGTTTTGTTATACTTAAGAGAGTGTTTTGCTTTGTTTAGATAATGTCAAATATAATTCCATCGAAAACAGACCCAAATAATGGTTGGTATTTTAGCTAGTTTTGTTTTCCTTAAGAGTTTATATTGCTTATGCTTTTGTCTGGAATACAGACCTATTTAAGTACTGAAGACCAATACATCCCATCTTTTACCCATTGTACAAAATAGTATGTTCTGAAGAAACAATACTTTCTTATCTTATTGCCACAAAATTGTAAGATTTGTTCTAATACAGAAAACCTTGAGACGCTATGCTTAACGCCATTTAAATTTCTTTTTTTTTTGTTTCTGGTATCATCCACAAGGTATCACAATTCAGATATCACTAAAGAGGTCATTTGTCACCTTGCAAAATCTGAAATATACATCGTAAATAATTGAACTGGGAAAAAAACTACACATTCTGTCTCTTTTTCCCCCGCGTCATCCGCTGTCCCAGGTAGTGGCGGCACCTACCATCATCGCCGAGGCTTGTCTCTGCTGGTGTAGATGAGAGTTCTGTCCTTTTGTCGCTAACCATTCACGCTGACGACGTGGTAGAGAAATAGGAAGCAGCAGCAGCAGCCACGCATCATGGTCGTCAATGAAGCTTGAAAAAGGGACAGTACATTTATTTGGGGTCAATAAGTTGTATCGCTATTTTAATTCTATGTGTTTATACATTGTTTATAATGTTAATCCGTAAAATATTCAGCAATATTTTGTCTTCTTTCATAATGCTATTATATTCTTATTTTTAACGATGTTAAAACGTGCATTTGTTTTAGATACTTACTTTACATAATTGAAAATGTATTTTTAAGAATAAATATTTTTCATAATCATTTTTATTTATTAATTTATTACAATATTGAGGCTGTAATGTCTTTATGGCATTACTGTAAATGGTATCATTTTGTGCCATCTCTCTATATAAAGTTAGAGTATCTGTCTGTTCACTTGTTTGATTTTGGGTTCTACATAAATTGTGTTGCTAAAACAACTCTTTCTTTACATCTTTAAAGGTTTATGAGTATCCAGCTATATAACTTAAAAAGGGCAGATATTATTTCCTAATAAAGTTTGCTAATTTTCATAGAAAAAAAAAGAACAGAAAAAAATTATTAGAAAATAATAAGATCAAAAATGTATATATTTTGTTATCATTTTTCAGTCATATTTTTTTACTTTTATCCTTTTGGCAAAATCCGTCGGACCTTTGACCCTTATTTTCACACGAATGTTTCTCTGTGTAATACGATTGAAAAACCCTATAAAAGAACCTTGAGAAC
>CM042139.1:121548015-121570515 GCA_023376005.1 Doryteuthis pealeii
AACAGCGCCATTATTATTATTATTATTATTATTATTATATTATTATTATTATTATCATAGTAAAAGTAGTAGTAGTAGTAGTACCACCTTAATAGTAATAATAATAATGATAATAATAATAATTATTATTGTAGTAGAAGTAGTAGTACCAACTTAATAAATAATAATAATAATAATATAATAATAATTATTATTATCATTATCATTATTATTGTTGTAGTAATAGTACCACCTTAATCATTATATTATATTAAAAGGTTAATACTAAATAAATTGAGAGAGTAAGCAAAACAATTATGTAAAAAGGACACACAGAAAAAAAAACAAAAAAAAAAACTCTTCTTTAAATGTAAATAAAAAAAAATGTAATCAAAATAAAATAAATTGCGGATCTTTAATTAAATTCAAGTCCCGATCAGAAATTTCTGTACGAATAAAGTATAATGAAAACTGTATCTGTTGGCATAGAATATAAAAAGCGAAATTCTAATAAAGTTGCGTGTGACATTAAGTAAGTGTGACATTATCAGGTACATTTTAATCTTGGGTTTTTAATTCTGATTTCTACTGACAAAAACAAACAATAAAAAACAAAAACAATAAAAAAACAACAACAACAAAAAACCAAAAAACCAAAAACAAAACAAATCCAAACAAAAACAAAACAAAACAAAGAACAAAACAAAACAATCTCGATCAAAGAAGAGACAGAAATTATGAAGCTGTTGCTACTTAACAAATATTACTACTTCTGTTTCATAATAGTTGTATGAAATTTAGATGTAAACGTAACGTATTATAGGACAGAAGTGATAACACGGTTTCACATTGAGATAAATATATTTCTTTGTGTTATAAACAGGTGCGTCATTTTGACTAATTAAAAAAAGAAATCAATCAATTATTGAGTTAAAATTTGTTTTCCAAGTTTTGAAAACAATCGTGAATGGACAACTAAGAGCGAAAAAAATTGCGCGCATGTGTGCGTGTGTGTGTGTGTGTGTATTTGTGCATGTGTGTGTGAGGGAAAAAGGGGGAATATAAAAATGTATATTATTTAAGTGACAATTAAAAGTTAAGACCAGTGTTGTTTTTGTTTATATGTGTATGCGTGTGTGTGTGTGTGTGTGTGTGTGTGTGTGTGTGTGTGTGTGTGTGTGAGAGAGAGAGAGAGAGAGAGAGAGAGAGAGAGAGAGAGAGAGAGAGAGAGAGAAAATGTATTTTTAAATGACAATTAAAAGTTGAGGCCATTGTGTTTTAGCGTACACATGTGTGTGTAGAGAGAGAGAGAGAGAGAGAGAGAGAGAGAGAGAGAGAGAGAGAGAGAGAGAGAGAGAGAGAGAGAGAGAGAGAGAAATTTTAAAAGTTGAGGCCATTGTGTTTTAGCGTACACATGTGTGTGTGTGTGTGTGTGAGAGAGAGAGAGAGAGAGAGAGAGAGAGAGAGAGAGAGAGATGTAAAAAAAAAATTTAAAATGACAATTAAAAGTCGAGTCCAGGGTGTTTTTTTTGTGTGTGCGTGCATTGTACAAAACGGGACAACAGTGCGACTATAAATGGTGAGGTAAAATATAATTACACCAAGAAGTGTTGTATAATAATAATAAATAAATAAATAAAAAATGGCGAAAGTTAAACACTTTCTTGGCGAGAGTTTCGAGATACTTTCATTTCTTTTATTTTACAAATATCATTTGCACTACCACTACTACTACCTTAGCTTACTATGACTGCACTCACTACTTCAACTGCTGCTGCGATATTTACAATGACAAACCACCACCTTTTTAGTCACTATCACTACGAATAGTATTACTACCATGTATAAACTACTGCTATCACTTATACGGTGCGAAAAGTTACAATACAAACATTGAAATTCAATTTTGTTTTCTTTTATAAAGGAAAAAAAAAAAACCTTTATTTATGCTATTAAAATAATACAACTTTTCGAAGTAGTTTTCAAAAAGTTTGGAAAAAGTTTATAAACTTTTCAGGAATTCAATGTTAATAAGAATTATAAACATAAGTAAAATAAAGTAATGTATTAAAACAGGGGTAGACTGATAATGGTATGGGTCATAGCCTCTCCCACAAAATCATTCGTTTCATAAAGATATGTATAATTTTAATTAGGTATTTATTTCAACACCTTTGCGTCTAAAAAATGTAGAGAAATCCATTGGTTGTTTATTTTCAGTGCAATAGACTTACTATTACAGACATAAATAGACAACAAAAATTAAAACGTGTGACACATGGAATTATATTGGGGGTCACTTAAAAATTAGGCTTTTATAAGTTGAATCTCTTTATGTCCCCGGCCCTTGAGTACTACCCAATTGCCTCACTGCTCAGTCTACCCTTGTATTTAAAAAATAGTAAAATAGAGACACGCATGTTCCCTCTTTCTAGATAAAAGTTATAAAAGAAGAAAAAAACTTTTTTTTTCTTATAAAGTAGCAAGCATAAAAATGATTTACCTTTTCGTAAACTTTAGCCATTGTGAGTTCAGTTTCCAAAACCATAACAACAATACCGAACATGCCAAAGACAAGGCAGTAGTCCGAAATACGTTTTCGCCGCTCATAAAGGGCTTTTCTTTTGCCCAACCTGTATCCGACGTTGGGCTTTTGACGTTGTTTATGAGGTTTATCATCAACATACCTGGGGTAATCACTACCTCCGACCAGAGCTACGCCAACATCCTCGGAGGTGTAGCTCATTTTCGATGAGGTCGGAAGAGATTGCATTGAGGTTGGTTTTTGCAGTTGTTTGAAAGTGCCGATCGCCCCATTGACTCGCATGTAATCGGCGCCAATATCCGATAGAAAATCCTTCGCCTTGGGTTTACTCTCTTCCCTCTGTCCTCCCCCTTCGTTTTGGCTTGGGCATTCATCCTCCGCCTGAGGCGACCTATCTGGTTGAAGTCTAGTGTGGGGAATGCTCTTCAGCATGCTTAAGTGCGGAAGCGGGGTATTTTTATCTACTACGGATGGAGATAGTGCTGGCGGAGAGGAGGCGGAGGAGGAAGTCGAAGCAGGCTGAGGGGTGGAAGTGGAGGATGAAGAGGATGATGAGGATGAGGAGGTGGGTGTTGTGTGGCTGGTGCTAAACTGCTGCTGCTGCTGCTGTTGTTTGTTGTTCGGTGTGTTGGCAGCAGGCGCACCACTAAATGTGCGGGTCGCCAGCGTGGTGGTACTAACAAGGCCGGCGATAGAGGCCGCCGGGCCCGTGCCACTGGGAGAGGCAGCTGTTGAAAGTGACGACCTGCACGTGGGACTGGTGCTACTTGTGTTAATACCGAAATTACGGCCTGAAGTGATACCACTTGAACTGTTAATCGTACTGCCAAGTGAAAGCGAAATGCCGCTGTCTCCAAGAGGACTACTGCCGCTGCTGGTCGAAGAAGTGTTAACACCTGAGTTGTTTGTGTTTGTTGTCGCAGATCTTGTTGTCGAGGAGGAGGGTGATGCAGAGTCGACGTTGCCGACCTTAGCGGCAGTGGCACTCGGTAAACCATGAGCGGTAGCCGTTATGTCACAAGTTGAAATGAAAGGCTTTAAGGGAGTATAAGCAGCTGGGACAGGGGTACCTAATAATGGACCGGTGTTTGTACGTCCGCTTGTAAAGTTGTGCGAAAAATGATGCTGGAAAGAGTAAAATTGATCCGGTTGTTGTTGTCGAAAAGGTTTACGCGATGTAAGGTAGTGCGAAAATTGGTAAGGTACCGATTGAGGACAAATTGGGGGTTTAGAAACATAGCTCGGACCCCTCGTCCCTGAAAGTGGAGGAGGTGGTGGCACAGGTTTCAAATGACTGCCACCGTATGTTGGTTTTACTGAGACCACCAGCGGTTTCGAAGGAGAAGAGACAGCGGCCGCACTAACTGTACTGCCGGCCTTGTCAGCAGAGTTAGTCGAAGTGTTACTGATGCTGGAACTGAGGTGGTGTAGATGCAAAAACGGTGAAGTTCCTCGACTGCCGTGCGTATAGCTCTGTAATTCTATGTCTGGTGATGTGTAGGCCCTGTTGATACGCCCGTCGCTGCAGTCGGTAGCATCAAGGGAGAGTTTGTGGCAGTCGCGACGGCCTCCCTTTTCCATGTCATCTTTTTCCACTTTCTCCGGAGAAGAGTAATCATCCTTCTTCGGAGTCACGGTGCGTATGGTCGCTGGATTTTCTCGAAGTAACTGCTCCTTCGAATCGATTCGCGTATTCTCATTGGCTGGTTCTACCATCACTACCGACATTGTTAACTTCTATTCTGCAGATTGTCACGCTCAGTGGGTTTGGGTGGAGGATCGATAATATGGTTCTAGCGTCTCCTCCCCCTCCTCATCCAACTACAAAGGCTGAGACATTCACGTGGTCAAGTCAGTGGATAGATGGCGACTTTCAATGACACACACGCATGTGTCACTTTTCTGTGGACCATGAAAGATCAAAAACCATTTCAGAAATGCGAGTTAGAAAAAAAAAAAATCGCGAGGAAACTGACAGATGAGGACTAAGATCGCTTTTTTAGTTGCGAATGTTCTCCTTTTTTTTTTCTTTTTTTTGGTAAATTCCGTTTTTTTTTATCTTTTTTTTTTCTGTTAAAAAAGTCAGAACTGATTTGATTTAATTTGGTCTTTTATTTCACCTGTAACGAACAGATGGAGAAGGGAAAAAGTTCCAAGATTAATTTTTAGTTTTAACAAAAGAGATGAAAACAGTTTTATGGGAACAGACGGTGATTTGCGGGTACAGAAAGAGAGAAAAAAATTAGAAAATTATTTTTGCTTTTGTTTAAATGAATTCTTTCGTTTTACCGTAGTATTTTAAATCAAATTCACTAGAATTATAAAATAAAATAAAAATAAAATGCGAAAATCGTTAACTTAAAAAGGTAAGTATGCAACCAAAATACTGCGTTGAATATGACAATAAACTTTTTAAGAAATATAAACACAGAATACTAATATATTATGTCTAATTATTGGTAGTACATAATATGAATAGTTTAAGATATGAATAGCTTCATATATACTCACAGATAAAGATATATCGAAGTAAAACAATGTATATTTTCCTAACTAAAAATATTCTAAAAAATTGGGGTCACATACAGGTAAAATATTGTCTGTATTGAAACTTAAGATACTTCTTTTCACTTTTTAAGAAATTAGATAATAACGTTTCTTACACATTTTCAGTCCTATATATGTATTTAAAAGATTTGATTAATAAAAATCGTTGTTTAAATTATTTAAACATTTTTTTACTGAAAAATTAATTCGCACAGTTGATTTGTTAAATCATATTTGATAATATAAACAAATATTTATCAAGATCTAATTAACTAAAAGATATATAAATCAATCTTATAATTTTTGGGAACATTTTTTAAAGACATTTACGTGTTCTTTTTAAGTATATTTTCTTTTTTGCTCTTTGAGTTCATATTATTCGAAGAACGAGTTAGTGCCATATCTACGAGAAAAAAAATATTTGTTTTTTCTTTTTTTTTTTTACCAATAATAATAATTTTTTTTTAGTTTAAACTGTATGAAACCGACCCACACAAAAAGATTTGAGCGAGTAGGTAAATAAAAGAGATATCAAAATGGGAAAAAATGGGACGCTGAATCGACAAATATGTTTCTTTACGTATACTTTATCCATGTATACAATTATCAAACAATATTTGTAGAGTATTCCATTACTCTTTTAAAAAATGGATAATCTTTTATTATTATTCCTTCATTTTATCTTCATACAAATTTTATAATTTGTATCTTATGTATGTATATACGAATGTATCTATGAATTTATATTAACATATGTTTTTCTTTTATTTGTAGATCAATGTAGTTTTTCTTTCCTTTCGAGGTTTCACATTGTTTTCTATATTCTCAGCATATTTTAAGTACAGCTCACCGAGATGGGTTTATTTAGAATTGTATGTGTTCATATTTATCAATACTAAGCAAAAATGTTCGTTATATTTTTATGTGAAGTCCATACCCGCTGATCCTATCAAATCCACATGAGCAAATTCCAATGTTGTATTTTTACATACAGGTAGATAAATATAATTAGATATATGATTAGATATATTATAAAGACGGACAGACATTTTAGATAGACATTTACTTTTCAAACAAAGCGGAAGGAATTGCCTGCAGTTTGGAAAATTTCAAGAAAAATAAAACCCAAAGAAAAAAAGAAAAAAAAAAGGGGGAAAAATGACTAGGAAAAGCAGGTAAGTTGGAATCACAAAAGATAAAACGTAAATAGCCGAATGTAAAAGTAGTTTAAAAAATTGATTCTGATTAACCAGCTGCTGTTTCGTCTCTATTTAAAAAAAAAAAGGGGGGGGGAGAATTGAAATTCTTGGTGCGTATATTATGAGTTAATAAAATTTGGCCAGGCGGCCAGCGCAGTTAGACAGACCCAATAGCACCGTTCTGACTTTATCTCAACTCTATTTAGATAAACGGAATTTTTTTTTATCATTAACAATCACTGTTATAGTGATCCTTTTAAAGGTTTTATTATTGCTCCGATTATTATTATTATTATTTTCACACAAGTAGTAACTATTTTTTTCTCCTTGTGAGTTTTTTTTTTCACGTCAGTTTTAACTACTGGTTTTTCACAGAAGTCGGAGTGACAGCAAGTCTCCTCAGGTCTTCAGGACTCTTCTAAGTATTCTTGCTGATTATTATTATTATTTCGCTCCTTGCGAGTGTTTGGATACCAGTCTCAACTAGTGGTCTTTCACTGGTTCTGAGTGACAGCAAGTCTACTAAGATATCCAGAACTTATTATTATTATTATCATTATTATTATTATTATTGTTGTGTTGTTGTTGTTGTTGTTTCTCGTAGTTCTGTTAGTTTTGCATTTTAAAGATCAAGAGAATTCATATTTCAACAATTTGGCGTTTTACACATTTTAAATAAGAAAGAGGTGATTTAGACAAAAATCGTGGAAAGGAATTACTTAACGGGTACGGGGTGGGGAGTCCAGGAAAATAGGGGACAACAATTATAACTATATATATATATATATATATATATATATATATATATATATATATATATATATGGTAGAATTACGTAAGATGCTTATGTGTTTTGTGAGGCAATGAAAGAAACACTTTGTGAATTAGAAAAATGTAGTGACATCAATAAAGTAGTGCCAGGTGTTGATTTTCAGTACGTAATACTTTCTCCTTTAAGAGATTCGAATATCTGTTGTCGATTGTAAAATCCTTTGTAAGATTTAGATGACGCTTTTTTGTTTTGTTTTGTTCGCGGTTGTATTGTGTCCGTGTGTCGTCATCTAGCCAATGTCCGTACACAGCGCTCGCCGCATGTCTGTTGTATGAAGGAGATCAAGTGTTTGGTTCACAAATGGGTGAGTTGATGAGGCGGCCAGTCAACGAATTCTGCGCTTCAGCTCACGCACTGCCTGGAAAAAAAACAGAGAAAACAAAAGAGAAACACGTAAATATAGATTAGGCATATCGATGATACACTCGAAGTGGATAGGAAAGACATAAATAGCGGGAACTCAAAACCTTTAAGAGAAAGAAAGAAAGAAAGAAAGAAAGAAAGAATGAATGCATGTATGAATGAATGAAGGTGTAAAAACAAAAAGAATGAATGAAGTTACGTAAAACGAATCGTGGAAAGTAAAAAGCATACAAAAAAGAAGAAGAAAGAAAGAAAACTTTAACAGTGAAAACAAAATATGTAAAGAAAGAAAGAAAGAAAGAACCAAAGCTGACATGGGAAAAAGACAGAAAAAGAAGCTGATAAATACATAGATTATAAGAGGAAAAGAGGAAAATAAAAGAGAGATTAAATAAACTGTGAGAAGATAAGAAACGGATAAAGAGAGGCTGCGAGAATATATATATATATATATATATATTTATTTATTTATATTCATATATAAAGGGTGGCTTACCGGTGAATATGTGCACGATCGTTGGAGGTGCAGAGGATCCAGGGGTTAAGTCCGTGATAAAACAAATACAAAGTGCTCAATACAAAGTAGAGCACATTTATTAAAGAAATGGATACAATAGAAACCTACTCGAGTTTCATCGTTAGAATCATCAGGGTTAAATCCACTGAATTAATCGAGTTACTGATTAATTGCAGCTGATCACACGTATGTTCATTGAATAAGATTTTACGGTAACTCGATTAATTCAGTGGATTTAACCCTGATGATTCTAACGATGAAACTCGAGTAGGTTTCTATTATATCCATTTCTTTAATATATATATATATATATATTGTAATACTTTACTAGCATATGGTTATCACGAGCTCACTTGGTGAGTTAGTGGTGAACAAAGTTATTTGCGGTATTAACAGTGAAGTGCTCAATAACAGTGATAGAGCTGTTATATATATATTATATATATATATATATATATATATATATATATATATATATATAACAGCTATGAAACCTAGGGCCACAAAAAATTCCCATGTAATATATATATATATATATATATATATATATATATATATATATATTACATGGGAATTTTTTGCGGCCCTAGGTTTCATGCGATAGTGCAGAGAGAGTGTTGGGTGTGAACTAAAATAAATTCTCTTGCTTGAATATCTTGTAAGAATAACATTAATATATTTATCTTTTTGATGGTAACGTTTCATCCATCTAGATAGTCCAAATCATTGTTTATGGGGAAGTTTGATTGTTCCTATATAAGGTTATAAGTAAACATATATATATATATATATATATATATATATATATATATATATATATATATATATATATATAAGGCCCAAATATATATAAAATGTGTGGTGACCTTTGGCGCCAACGTTTTTCCTCGTCTTTACATTTGTGTATACTTATATAACTGTATTCAGGGCCGGGTTAGCTCAGTCAGTAGAGCGTTCCGCTAGGAATCACAAGGTTCCTGGTTCGATACCGACCCTCGCCAACTCAGCGTATGAGTAGCACAGGGATCTGTGCTGTAAAGTGAGGAGCTGATGGTAGGTGTGGTGCTCCACCTTAGATGCTAAAATGATCTCCTTGGTCTAGCGCTAGTGAAAAGGGGATAGACTCTATTCCTGTCCGGCTGATACCAACAATAAGCCACTCTGCCAAAAACTATATATATATATATATATATATAATATTTCAGATTTTACTGCGGAATTTGTTGGTGAGATCCATGCCATGATTCACACGATCCCACCAAATCACTCAGGTCCAGGAGCATTGGAGTGTTTGAGTTTCTTATAAGGCAAGTAGTGCATGTAGACATTTGCTATTTCTTATCAGATTGGTAGTGCATTCGATATTTTGAAATAGCAAGTTTCCTCAGTTTCCCAGGACTCTTCTAAGTATCAGCTGATTTTAAAAGTACTGTAGTCTGGATGGTCTCGATTCTTACTCTGATTTCCAGTTCACCCAGTCTCTTTTCCAGGTCTTTTTAATGTCACCATCTACAATTGTTATCACCGTCACCATCATGTTCCATGGGTTTTTCAGCTCTCCGGCAAGAACCAAGTATTTACTTATGTTTATTTCACTTTCTTTTATTTGTACTCTATGCCTCGCTGTAACTATATGACAAGGTATTTTCCTTTTGTTAATTAACACAACGTCTGGTCTTCTGTCCGGGATTTGGTGATTACTTTGTATACGTCTCATTTTCGAGTTTTTGCATTTACCACTTATGAGCAGGGTTAAATTTTAATTGCTTAATTCCTTGTGGATCACCTTTCCCACGAAGTCGGGACTGTTTTTATATTTTTTTTGTGCAAGTGTGTTGCATTCGCTTATTATGTGATTAACTGTTTTATCTCTGTTACCACATAGACTACACTTTCTATTCTTGTTGCATCTAATGGCGAAGGTCCAATTCTTGAGCTCTGGAGAGTGTGGAGTACCCCTTCATCGCCATTACTTGTTAGGTATTCACTTTTTCTTTTATATTTTTTAAAACACATTTTTAAATCTCATTTTTGATCTCTTTAACACATAGATGAGACCCAACAAGTACTACCACACCAGGTCTGAGTGAACCTGGGAGTAATGGCAATAAAGGAGTTCTCTACACTCCCCCAAAGCTCCATAATTGAAACCTCACAATTATATGTAGTTTAACGTCATACCCAGGAGACTAAGACACTCAGCCATCGCCTTCTAACATATATGTTAAAAAGGGTTGGGATAGGGGTTGATGGGACCGCCCAATTTATTGGAGGGGGCCTCTCTGATCACCCATCTAGTCTACGTAAGAGTCAAAGTGGAGTGTTGCATGTCATGGACTGTTCAGCCTCCAGGATTCTGTCCTTAAGCATCACATGTTGCCACACACGGCCAACAGATGGCCCTATTAGTGGGGGTCTTACCCAACTGCAGAGGTTGAGTCGGCGTATTCTGCAGCACCAGCCGACAAGGGGGACTTTGTCTGGAACTGGTACATGTCAATTTCCACTTAATAAAAACTTAAATTCCATATTTCTTTTGACGAATCTCTCTCTCTCTTTCTCTTTCTCTTTCTCTTCTCTCTCTCTCTCTCTCTCTCTCTCTCTCTATATATATATATATATATATATATATATATATATATATATACCTATCTATCTCAGCCTATTCATATCTATTTAGCTATCACTATTGTAGGAGCTATGAAATGTATATTGTATTCCAACTATTAATCCCACAGTTAAACACACTTTCTTTATGAAGTTTCCTTAACATTTCCAAAAACATTCCTTCTTAATTGCTTCGAAATTGTCGACAACCGGTTTTAGAATTTTCCGTTGACGGAAGCATTGTCTCTTGATTGGAAACCGGCGCTAAGTACATAATTATCAGCCATGAAAAAAGCCCATATTTTCGCATGTGTACGAATAGTAGTTATTTCTGACATTCGATTCTATCCGGATTTTCTACGTATGAAAATTGAAACCTGCATCTCTTGACAGCAGCCTTAAATTGACGTTAAATGACATCAATGTATTCTTTGGACGGACTGTGTTGTCGATTAGACCGTTTGGGAAACTTAATCTTTCAACGCTTTCTTTCCTTGAAATAAAACATATGTTCCTTGCTCCATCATTCGAGTTGACAATGGTTACTGATGTATTTTAAAAGATGTTCAACACATCTTTCTCTATTACTTATATCAACACTTTTAACTTAATTTATAAGCATGCGCACACACAGTGTCGTGAGGCGAATATTAAAAACCCAAAGTGGCAAAATCAATTATTCACTTGACTAACAGCACATCATTCTTCTGCTACTTACCAATATACTTTCATATTTGACAATTTCACTCAAGCTCGTAAAACAAACCCACGTCCACCTATCAATGTATAAATGACAAAATTTATCAAGCAACCAAGTACTGGCTTAAAGTTGCAGCGATTTACTAAACAAGATCAAACAATAAGCACACGTTACTAAAGTCCACTTTTATACGACACACCAAAAAAATTGGCGTCTCACCGTGGACTAGCTTGCTAACCATTATACCACGATGTAACGCCCACAGTAGGTATTTACCTAACCCATCCCATTGTGGTGTAATGGTTAGCAAGCTCGTCTTATAGATCCATTACTACTGAATTAGCGAGTTCGATCCTCACTTGATACCCCATATTTTCAACCTTGTGTCACACCCTGCCCGGGGTGAATGGGTTTGATAAATACCTCTTTGGGCTTATCATCGTGGTGTAATGGTTAGCAAGGTAGTCTTATAGATCCATTACTACTGAATAGCTGATGCACCATACTTGTGGCCTTGTGTCACATCTTACCCGTGGCAAACGGGTTGGGTAAATACCTAAAATAGTTTTAGCTTGGTCTATTTATTTAAAGGCAATCCTTATTGAGGAACAGTGGTGTTACGATTTGATCCATAACAGGAGGGGATTTAGGGTTCATTCTTTTCCTAAATGTATTTTTCCGAAAGTTAAAGTAATGCCGCAAATAGACTTCGAACTCATTTACTACGATGTCGCAGTCTAGCACGTTAGCCACTACGCCACAGGGACTATACAGAGGTTGGGACCTCTATATATGAGGGCAATTCGTTGGATTTTAGTTTATTCTTATTAACGATGGTAATTGGATGAGATTAGCTACTACACCACGGGGACTGCCACCGCCAAAATAGGTTTCAAAAAGAAATCTAAATTTAAAATTCTCCCATGAGAATTACAAGTGTATACTACCCATCACTGTACAAGTAAAATAAACCAGATTCTTCCTGCTATACTTTACATCCTATCTTCTCTTTTCGATTCCTCTTAAATTTTTGTTTGATATCAGGCATGTTGATGTTTTCTTTTCCACGAGGAACGCTAGCCTCTTAACAGAAACGCGCTGTTATCATCGCTAACCACAATAGATAGACGTAGCATAAACTACTTAGGATATATCTTTTCTTACACATTTCTGACATATATATATTTCTAAGATACTCCTTACCGATTTGCAGATTATATATACGAGCAAATATATGCAACCTTCGGGTCCAAGTATGTAAGTTTTAATGAAATAAAATAATAAATTAAAAAGGCTAATGAAACTAAATAAGAATGAAGACAAAAGGATTTGAAGCAAAGGGGGGTATAATCGAAAAATAAAACAACTGAAACTTACTCTTCAATCACTCCCGTCTTTCATTGCTAAATTTTCCTAATTTAACTATCTAGTTAAAATAGGAAGTAAAGAATAAAATTACAGTTATTTGTTTTTGTTAATATTTATCCTCGAGATTTTTGCTCATATTCATTAATATAAAACCAAACAATTAGAAATCAATAATACTGAACACATATCTATTAAAATCAAATTTTTATATCAATATGCAAATTAGCCTTGTTTTCCCCCCAGGCAACACCTGCCCCCTCGATTTAAAGGGCAGGGCGGTTTAGCCCAGTGCCTGAGGCGCCCCCTTGAGGGGAATGCCGACGGATCGACGCAATTTTTCACCTGCCACTCCATGAGCTTCGGCTTGTGGGTGGTCCCACGTTAATAGGGACTTTGTGCCTGACCCGTACAAGTGGGGTACGCGGTAAATACTATGTAGATATGGTCAACAGTATTAAAAAAATGTAGAACAATTTTATTAATAATTGAGGTTTAGATAAAATCAAATCATGGAGAATGTGACGTAAGTAACTAAGGGAATCGTGACATGAGTAGTAATATAGTTTCGGTAACAGACAAACACACAATATCTCTCTCTCTCTCTCTCTCTCTCTCTCTCTCTCTCTCTATATATATATATATATATATATATATATATATATATATAGTCAAAGACCAAATTATCCGTACACCCATCAAGTTTGAATATTTCTATCGATTTCTCAGAATCTAATGCCCGTATGATCCCGGTCTTTTTGGATATCAATGAACACCCACAATGGAATATAATACTCAGTCTTTAGAAAAATAGGTTTGATACAACAAATTTGACAGACGAATTATGCAAAATAGAAAAGACAAAATTAATCGTACTGTAGAAAGTATCGTTTTAAATTTATTGTTTCGTGTAAGTATACGTAATTTACAAAATTATTTTTTCGGAGAAGTGTTCTATACTATTCAGTAGAATATTTGTAATAATTCCAGCAAAGAACATCACGCGGTGCATAGAGTGTTATCATTGTTATTCTTACTTTAACAAAACTATGGGAAAGACAAAGGTGCTGAGCGTTGACTTAAGTCAGAGAATTATTAACTTTCACAAGTTACAGCACTATTTTTAGCCGGTTAGCTATCCCTAGATCTGAGGTACGGTCCGTAATAAAGAAGTTTAAACAGTTTGGCACGACAGGGAATTTGTCTGAGCGTCAAGGAAAACCTGAATCGTCACCGAGAACTGCACGAAAACTGTGCCACGAGGTTAATATAAACTTAAGCGTTGTTTTGAAAGACATCATCAAAAGTTTGGATACGATGGGTATCAGTTTAATAACTCGCACAATACAATGCTGTTTAAATAGAAATGGGTTGTATGGAAACCGACCAGGACAAATCTCTCTTCACAAACCATGTCACATTGTTTCTCGGTTTAATTATGCTAAAAACGTTCTTGGACAAAGAGAATTGCTTTTGGGAACAAGTAATATGCAGTGATGAAACAGAATCGAGCTTTTTGAATATAATGATGTACAGAAGATTTGGTGCAAGAATGGTGAAGCCAACATTAAAACAAAGAGGCGGCTTGATGATGTTTTAGGGTTCTCTTAGCTCAAGGGGACTGAGTAGTTAATTGCAATAAGAAGACGAATGAAATCTGAAGACTATAGCAACATTCTGCATGAAAATCTACAATTGTCAGTCCAAAATCTTGATCTAGGTCGGCGATGTACTTTCCAGCAAGATGATAATCCCAAACATACGCATAAATCAGTGTTTGCATTGCTTCAGAAAAAGAAGATTACAGTTCTGTCAAGACCTCCGATGACTTCTGACTTGAATCTTATTGAAAATTTGACAAAAATTGTGAGTTCGAATAAATCGTCAGTCACCAAAAGCCTTCGGGAATTAGAACGTGTAACCATTGAAGAATGGAAGAAAATCCCAGAAAAGACTTCTTCAAATCTCATAAAAACTTTAAAAAACGATTTCAGCAAGTTATAAAGATAAGAGGTCAGGTTATTGACTATTAACATTGTAAAATTCTTCAATTTTTCCAATTGTTTAATTCTGTACGAATAATTTTGTCTTTTCTTCTTTTGTTTATTTTTCTACTCATATTTAGTAAAGTTAACCTATCCTTCTCAAAATTGAGTTTTATATTCCTTTTTTTTGTACTTAATAACATATAAAAAGTCTGGCAGCATACTGGTGTTAAATTCTAAGAAATGGGTTAAAATATTCATTATAAAAATTAATGCCATTTTGTTTAGAACAGGTATAATTACCAACACAGGAACATGTATCATACATCAAAATGAAGTTGGTCCTCTGTGGATCATATCCCTACTTTTCCACATAGTCACCGTTTCTCTCAATAGCAATGTTCCACCTTCGAATGAGAGCATGTATCTCTGCCCTGTAAAATTCTGTTGACTGTTCTTTGAGCCACTTCTTCAGTACAGATTTAACTTCCCCGTCACTGGAATAATGTTTGCCACTTAAACCCTCCTTCATGGGGCCAAGGAGAGCAAAGTATGATACATGTTCCTGTGTTAGTAATTATACCTTTCCTAAACACAATGGCATTACTTTTTGACTCACTCTTGTAATTTATTTACGTTAATTTTGCTAATATTTCCGGCAATATTAGGCATACAACTATAACTCAATTTGACGTTATTCTTATTAAATATTTCATACAGTTCATTATTAGGTGGGATATGTCTTTTTAATACTCAAAAAATCATAACCCAATTTATTTTAACTGACATATTAAATGAGTAGCACAAACCAAAGAATATTTGTCGATCTATTTTTCCTTCTTATTTAACTAGTGTTGGATTTATCATCTTTATCCTTGTATGTTAAGTTATTTTTATAAGCATATATATATATATATATATATATATATATATATATATATATATATATATATATGAGACGTGATACATCAAAATACGGTGTCTACTTATATATATATATATATATATATATATATATATATATATATATATATATATATATATATATAAATTTAACGACACAGGCGCCTTTAATACGTAGAATATATACGTAGCACGGAAATGCAGAGCATTATCAGAATATTTCAAGTGTAAAAAATTAGATGTAAAACAGGATAAAAACTCTCAATTCAGAGTCTGACGGTGGTGAATGTTAAAATTAAGATTTATCGATAAAAGGGAGTTTAATCCAATTATATGATTAAAATTTATAGCTAAAAACACTTTTAATATGTATAACTTTACAGTACCCGAAAACGAAGACCAATATCACTATAATTTATACCTTTCTCTTGGTCTGAAAGTGAACGTAATAGCGGGACTGGCGTTTGAACTCGCTTACTACGATACATCAGTCCAGCACGTTATCCATTACACCACGGTAACCGTTTAATTCACAATTATAAAATAAATGAAGCATGAATACAGAACACTTAAAACCTGTTACACACAGACTCACAGACCCACAGAAAGCGGCAATTCTTCCAGTCCGTAGTTGTATCAGGGCTACTGTACGGCTGCACCACCTGGACCCTAACGAACTGCCTAGAAAATAAGCTAGATGGGAGTTGCACAAGAATGCTGCGTGCAGTCTTAAACAAGACGTGGAAACAGCACCCCACGAGAAAACAGTTGTACGGCCACCTGTCCCATATCACACAAACCATCAGTGTAAGACGAACGAGACACGCCGGACACTACTGGAGAAGCAAGGACGAACTCATAAGTGACGTTCTTGAGTGGAAGCCATCACATAGGCCCGCCAGCGTTGGTCGACCGGCAAAGACATACATAGACCAGCTCAGTGTGGATACTGGATGCCGCGTAGAGGACCGCCCAGGAGCGATGAATGATAGGGAGAGTTGGAGAGTGATTATCATGCGCGACATGATGATGATGATATATATATATATTATTTCGAAAACTGTACTCTTACCATATGAAGTTAGAGTAATCAATATTTCTAAATCGATATGAAGTGAGTTTAAAACCCACATGAATAAAAGGTGTTTACTGAAAAAGTCAAGCTGTTAATAAAAGATTCATAGGTTTGCAAACCGCAGATTTCGCTATGACTGTATATCTCACAAGTTTTAGGAATTGAATATGACAAATTACTACTCAATCCAGTGATAGTTGACACAGGAGTCATCAAATAGCGAAGGTGGTGTTGGTGGCTAACGTGCTGGACTGCGACATTGTAGTAAGTGAGTTCTAACTCCAGTCGTGCTATTACTTTCACTTTCGAACTAATACTCTTAAGAAAGGTATGAACTCCCTCATCTCGCCAGCTATGCATTAAACAGTACCACTACTGTACTACGATAAGGATGGATTTGGCATTAAATAACTCACTAAGGTTAATATGCCATTAAACAAAGAAACCATACTAAATGGCGAAACTCTGAAATTAGCTCTCTCTATATATATATGTATATGTACACACACACACACACACACACACACACACACACACACATATACATATATATAATATATATATATATATATATATATCTAATATATAAAACAGAGATTTTGGTATGTACGTGTCGACGTATAACAAAAAAACGGGAGGTCACTCAGATCAAAATCTTGCATACACATTGATATCGTTCTAACTAAGAAAAACTCCAAATTTGGTTATTGATTTTTACTGATTAAGGGATTTAATCGATTAATTAATCCAAAATCACCCAATTTGCGGAACTGTCCGTATATCAGCCCCTCCTGATATAAAAATATTGTCTCTGCCTGCTTATTGTTAAAGCGATAACAGCAGCGAAGTTTTGATTTTAATGAATTAATTTTGCAGTCTAAGCCGTTCAGCCCCGAATTTATGGCCTATTTATGGTCCAATATTTAATAATTTTTATATCGTTAGAAAGATAAGAAAATACTCTTTCAAAATATGTAATTTGTGTGAGTTTTTATCGATTTAATCATTTTTTACAGCGAGTTAAAAAATTAAAAAATGGCTTCGGATAGCCACGCTGCCTATGATTATTGCGATACAAGCAGTGCAGTCTATATCAGTCAGATCGGAATCTCTTACCTATTTAGGATCAAATCTTTAAATATTTATATCTTTAGTAGTAAGATGAAATAGTCTTTCTGAATATGTAATTTGTATGTGTTTTTATAGATTTTTTTTTTTTTACAGCGAGTTAAAAAAAAAATACTACGTATAGCCGATAAATAGGCGATAATACGAATAAGGCAGTTCGGAATCTCTTAGGCTTTCTGAATATGTAATTTGTATGTGTTTTTATAGATTAAATTATTTTTTACAGCGAGTTTGTCCATATTCTTAAATTGTACAGTACACTCATTTTAATTTTAATTTTTGTAATGCATAAAAATTGTAGAAAATCAAAATGCACGCTTTACGGTTACATTATTAAAAAAAATATTTTAATCGTAAATAACAGTATAATGAAAATCAGTTTACGTCGTAAGTACGGTTACATATTTGTATAAATTAAACTAAGATTTTCATTGGAATAAAATGACTTTTAATTCTTTAATTTATTTATCAATTTTTATTGTTAGAGTTTTAAAGGGTTAAAAATAACAATAAGATTGACGAATTTCCTTAGAAACTGTTTTTCTTTTGGTTCGTTAACTAATTATTTTCTCAAACCACGATAAAAAAAAACAAAAACAAAGGTTACTAATACGGACAAAATCCGGTGTTTTATCTTTAGTCGAAGGCCCGACTGGAGATAAGTAGTCAATTATTTGTAAGACGAAAGTTTATCTGACAATATCCAGTTATTGGAACATTTAAAAAAAAAATTATATGTAAGTACGAAAAATTGTAAGAGCTTTGTTTATCAAAATGACATGATTCGTTAGTAAATTACCCGAAAAGTTGATAAAACAAAACAACTAACAACCAACATTTAAATTATTATTCAAAATACAATTTAAAATATTCCTCAGAATTTGCCTTACAAATTAAATTTTAAGTTTTATGATTTTACTCTTTATTGTGAAGTCAATAAACATCGCTGAGTTTATAGTGCAACTTTTCAGTTCTGAAAAATTGGCATGTTTAAATAGAGATTTCATAGGTGACATTTGAACTTTTATGAAAATTGATGTTTTGTAATTAATATAAATGTTGTAATAAAACTTAATTTTAACTAGGGGGGGGGTAGGGGTTAGGGTTAGGGGGGGGGGTTAGTTTAATGGGGAAAATAAATAAATAATTTGGGTTCCGTTCAAGCGGTTCCGATATGGGGGATCAATTTACTAAACTTATACGAGGAAATGAGCACCCGTGAATACTCAAATAATAAAGAACTTTTAAGAATTTTTTTTTCAATCTGATAGATTGGTGTGTAATCGATAATAATCAACTGAAGGAAAAAAAATAGATGGGGGGGGGGGTCCAGATAATCAGGTCCACCAAAACGTTTTTTAAACAATGTTTTTAAAATACTAGGTACCACCAATTTTACCCTGTGAAATTAAACCCCCCCCCTATATTTAACACTATGAAACTTGCAGAAAATTAATATTTTCTTGAAAAAATTTTTTCCATTTGAAAGAAAAAACATTAAATAAACTCCTGATGATTTCTTACGGAAATAATGAAAATTATGATTGAAAAACAATGTTTTCATTTTTGCACTGTTAAATCAACTGAAAATTAACGTAGCTAAAAACAAGTTACGATAAGAGTTTTTTAAAATTCTATGAAAAATCAATTAATTATAAATAATAACAAAATATTTCCGTTTTATTCAAGATGGCCTAAACTGATCAATTGGTGGTCCCTATAATACTATCTTAGATTTTAGCAAAAATAGATATTGCAATACGAAGAATTTAAATTTTCGATTCTCAGCTTCTTTTTTAAACTCAACATGCAATTAAGAACTAAATGTGAATTGTTGTCATGTACAAAAAATTTAAAACAATAACAAACAAATATTCAAACGAATACTTTCAATTTGTTGTATAATAATATGAAATAATTTTAAACAATAAAACAGAAAATACAAATCCTGAAATATACAAATTCTCAATGATTTTAGTTTCAAGAATTATTTTCCTCTTACTCCCTCTCTAACTACTGTCTACCACTTTCTCTCTCACTCCCTGGTGATCCAAATTTCATTTTAGTCCGGTCATGGACCGGGTACTTTAGCTAGTATACATATATATATATAGGTTTGAATAGCGCATACATAAAGTCAACGGTTCTTAATGACAGTTTTTTTGATAATGTGATCATCTGGCCAAAAGTTTCTCACATGGTGGGTATCCTTTTATATATGTGTGGGGTATGATGGGAAGAGTTATCTAGTTTGTGGGGCATTCTGAGAAGGGACGGTCTAGTTTATTTACGTGATTATATTATTTTTGGGAATTGCTGATTTGTTTAATCTACTTTATTTTTTCTACAGTTTTTATTTATTTATCTAATTATTATTGTTCAGTCCTTTTGAGTTTTTCATATCAGCGTTAGCTGATGGCTTTTCACTGGGTCTGTGTGGCAACAAGTCTCCCTACGTCTCCAGGACTCTTCTGAGTATTCTGGCAGATTGCAGCAGAACAGTATTCTGGATGGTCTCAATTCTGTTTGGAATCGTTAGTATTCAGGTGTCTTAGTAGGAATATGTTTTCATGACTACATTTGGATATAAATTCTGATTGAAAAGTCCTAACCGTTCCCATAATGCCCCACATAACATAATATGCTACTCACCACATTGGAGTATCTTGATCTGATGATCACGTATGTGAGGACCTGGATGTGTCTATGTTATTCAAACCCAAATCTACATGTATTATATCATCGATATTGAGCAGATACTTATACCAAACCATATAACTATATTATTCTATGTTATATTCTATGTTTTGATCTATGTGTACAGTTTCAACGATGTGTTGGTTTATACTTCTTGTACTTAGAAAGGCAGTACACGTCTTTAGGATGAGGAATCATCGCCTGTCTAAGATCAAACTGTAAAGCAATCTCTCTACTGGACATCGTGACAGAGGTGTACGAAAGAATCGATTCAAGGATTGCTTTAAAAAATCCCTTGGTGCTTGTCGCATCAACGATCGTCGGAGCTAAAAACCGTGACACCTGGCGTCTCTCCACTAAGTTGTCTCCTTCTTTGAGAACACCCCCAGGGCCACCCTCAAGGACAAACGACACAAGAGGAAGAACCGCAATACACTACCAGCAAACCCTGACAAGACCTTCAGCTGCAGTCTGTTCAACCGTGCCTGCCTATCTTGTCTTGGCCTTATCAGCCACGAATATACCTGCAGTCAACATGAACCACTCACTTAATCTTCGTTTACGAAGCCATGGCGCTTAGAAGTTTTGTTTTGCTTAAAAGAACATTTGCGTATGCAATTTAGAACATTGTTTTTTTATAGTATTTTTTATTAGATTTAAAGCTCAAAATGTTGTTTTGGATATTGTAGTTTAAGTCTTAATATGGTGAGCGCCTCGGAGTTGTCGATAACTTTATTTATCTTGGGAGCACACTATCTCA
Organism: Doryteuthis pealeii; assembly: GCA_023376005.1. Classification (NCBI taxonomy): domain Eukaryota; kingdom Metazoa; phylum Mollusca; class Cephalopoda; order Myopsida; family Loliginidae; genus Doryteuthis; species Doryteuthis pealeii. Next base: position 121,569,218 of record CM042139.1, read on the forward strand.
AGATAACTCTTTGGATATTGAAATTTCGGTAATTATGAACTTTTGTTTAGTAAATTAGGGTGTCCCAGAAAAAACAGAACCCACAAATTTTGTAATAAACTGTTAATTTTAACTAGGGTGATTTAGGGTTAGGGTTGGGGTTGGGGTTAGGGTTAGAGTTGGAGTTAGGGTAGTGTTAGTGTTATAAAATTATTTATTTATTTTCTCATTAAACTAACCCTAAACCCAAAACTTCAACCCTAACCCTAAATCCCAACCCTAACCCTAACCCTAAACCCCCTAGTTAAAATTAACAGTTTTATTACAAAATTTGTGGGTTCTGTGTTTTCTGGGACACTCTAATTTACTAAACAAAAGTTCATAATTACCAAAATGTCCCTCAGGCTGCAGAAAGCCACCAGATCCTTTGGTTTGCTTGAGAAGAGGGTTTAGAGCCAATGTAGCATTAAGATCTCTACAAAGCTGGGTGTATACCGAATCTGTGTGCTCACAGTCCTTTTGTAGGCCTTTGAGACCTAGGTTTTATATAGACGACATCTCAGGACATTTGAGAGTTTACATCAGAATTTTCTTCGCAGGATTTTAAGGATAGAGTGGTTGTCCTTTACATCAGATACCATATTACTTAAAAGATGTCACCGAAGATCTCGTCTTCGCTAGTCTGGTGATTAAGTTCGAATGAATAATAACCGAATCACGAAACAACAATTTTATAGGGAAGACTCAACTGGCAAATAACACTTTGAAAAATACTGCCAATACCTTGGGGGACTGGGAGAAGTTAGCTTCTAACAGACCTGGCTGGAGGGCCACCATCCGACGGTCTGTAAAAGAATTTGTGTCTAACCGGATTAAACACAAACAATTGAAACAGGTTGATTTATTTATTGTGGAGGAAGATATGCTGTCATGTAAATTGATCTCTCGCCACTGCATAGCCCTTCATCACCATTACTTCCAGGTCCACTCTGACAGTACCTATTAGAGTTCCATCTAGGGGTTAAATAAAAAAAATGAGTCTAAAAAGAATGTGTTAAAAAAAACTGAGTTTAAAAATGAATACGCGTCAAGAAAGAATAGAACAAAACGTCTTCGGCATAAAATAACCCAACAAGGGTTGACATGCCGTAAAATCGAACTAACCAAAACTAAACCAAACCTCTCGCCATTGAATAAGCTCTAATTCAAAATTCTTTTATAATCTTGTTGAAATTTATGGCGGTTACACTGCAAAATGTGTGTTAAGAAAAGAGAACACAACATTTGTAATGTGGATTGCATTCGGTGGTCATGGAATT
>CM042139.1:121573015-121588015 GCA_023376005.1 Doryteuthis pealeii
TTCGATTACTTTCAATTTATTTTCTTTTTCGCTTTTTTGTTTTCTTTTAATGTGTATTTACATGGAGACACTCGCAAAGTTTAAATTTGTGTACACGTTTAAGTTAATACATGAATTATATACACGTATAAAATTTTATGTGAATATAAGAAGAAAATCGATGAAGCAATTCTTTTTTTTTTTTTTTTCGGTTGCTGTTAATGTTTTACAGATATTGGCCTTGTCAGATTTGACAAATCCTACGCTGCAAGTGAACTCAGACAAAACAGAGTTCATGTGTTTTAAACAAGATGGAGTCATCTCCACATTAAATGGCAAGAAATCATTCGACCATACACAGATAAAAATATCTCATCTACAGAAAGCGATGTCAATATACACATAGGAAGGTCATGGGCTACTATTGACAGATTATCGATTATGTGAAAATCGGATCTCTTGATGTGATAAAAAATTCTTTCAAGCTGTAGCCGTATAAGTACTACTGTATGGCGTCACTGTAATGGTTACCCACACAAGAAATGGATATGGTGACATAAGTTCTAATCCTGGATGAGGCTAGCTGCCTTTCATTATGAATCCAAGTATTCACCCTCCAGCTGTGGGTAAATAGTAGAACACACTGGTCTCTTTAATCTTGGTATGGTTAACCTTGGTATGGCAACCGGTTTAGGGAAAGTAAAACGCTGATTTCAAGCTTGTTAAATTTCGCTTAAAGATTGTCCTGGTGTCACATCCTGCTCGTGTGGAGGGGTTAATAAATACTTGACATGTAGCTGTGCCACTTGGACAAAAAAAGCGAGATGGGAAGTACACAAGGATGCTGCGTGCGGTTTTAAAGCTTCACTCAAAAAAAAAAGAAGCTATACGGCCACTTAACTCCTATCACACTATCCAAGCAAGGCGAACAAGACATACTGGACACTGCTGGAGAAGTAAAGACGAATTTATAAGTGACATTCTCATGTGGACACCAGTGTTGGCTGAGCAGCAACAAAAATGACATACAGCAGCTATGTGCGGACACTGGATGCCGTTCTGATGACTTTTCAGGATGATGACCGATAGGTAAAGGTGAATAGAGAGAGAGAGAGAGAGAGAGAGAGAGAGAGAGAGAGAGAGAGAGAGAGAGAGAGAGAGAGAGAGAGAGAGAGAGAGAGAGAGAGAGACGTGTCAGCACGACTTGATAATGAGGATCCTGCAATAGCTAGCACAACAGCGTAGGAATCACATTATTTACTTGCCACAGTTCGCCTATTTGACGCTAGGGGATACGAAAGGTAATTACCTCCCGTGCCTGAAAATAGCGTCTCGGTGGCACACACAATAGAATCATAAAAGCGGCAAAGTCAAAAGTCCCATTTGACCTTCTATCCACGAAAGAACACGCACCAGTCGCATCTTCACCCCAATCTCGTGTCATATGGCACACGAGAACATGGCCTACATGGAAGTGTTTATATATTCATCAGCGTACCTTTATACAGCCTCAATATGTTTATCTACTAAAATAACTATTTTCCTATTAGCATATTTTTCTTATTCTGTTAGGGGCCAGAATAAAGACACCAGAGAGGAAATGAGGTAAACAAATATATTAACAAAGAACAGTTGTACAAACATATACAAATGAGAAGGTTACTCACGAGGCGGTCTTATCAACTGTCCGCTGAAATATTGACTCTCGCTTAAGTGCATAACCTGTTGCTATTTATAATTGGATGAGTTCATACGTGCGTGGTTAATTACCATAACAAATAGTATCAGAACGACTGTTTTCCCTTTTTTGTGGGTGTGAAAAGTAAGACGTGCTCTCCCTGTTCACTAAAGGAAAAAAATACCCAATATGTAAGTGTTTATACTTCCCTCTTTTACCAGTAGGCTCAATACTTTATATATTAAAATACTTGTTTTCTATTAGGCCATTTCTCTTATACACTTATGTATAAGTGTTGTATTGTCCTCGGCCGGAAAACGAAGCTTCCGGCAAAAAGACCAAGAAAAATATAAAAATATATATTTAAAAAAAGGGGGGAAACGAAAGCGAGGCTTTCCGGCCAAGGAAGCAGGGAGAAGATAAAACAAACGCCCGTTATCAGATCAAAAGATAAAGATGAGTAGGCGTGTCGTCAATACAAAAGCCAGAGGGTCGAGCCGACAGCGGTGAGACCACAGAGAGTCAGTCAGACAGGAGACAGCGGACGTCGACACGGTCCACGCAGCCAAGGGCAGTGAGACGCCACCAGCCACCCCTCTACCTCACCATCCCAGCAGTAGTAGTAGTCATTATCAACCCTTGGGCACCCATTGTAAGCTCTGTGCCTTCACCACCCACACACCGAAGAAAATAAAGAAGGGGCCTCTCTTTGTACATACGTATCTGTTGTTTATTGAAGTCCAGTAGTCGCTAGTAGCTGACTACTAACATACATCGCTTTGGGTACAGTGAAAACCCCAGTACGTAACATAAGCTCTTCTTTGTATCTTATATCATGTTTTGTATTCTCCTCTATTAAGTTTGTTCAGGCAATAAAATATCATTGTTATCTCTTCGGCGAGAGTTCTTATATTTATACCATGCGAGGAAACGTTAATCAACCAGCTATCGTTCTTCTACAACAGTATCAGAACGACTACTTCCCCTTTTTGTGGGTCTGATAGAAGAAAACAATCAACAACTGCCCCTCTACACAGAGGGAAAATCATCCCAATAGAGTCATCTGTTGGCCGTGGGTGGTGACCAGTGATGCTTAAAGATGAAACCATGGTGGCTGAGCAGTCCATGACATGCCTCACTTCACTTTGGCCCTTACTTAGACTAAACGGGCACTGGAGAGCCCCCAACCGATCACCCGGCTGGTCACGTCAAGCCCTTACACCTATACGATTGTCCCAGCCCTATTGCTCTTATGGCAGCCCCTTTTTATCATATGAGTTAGAAGGCGGTGGCTGAGGGTCTTTTTGTCCTGGGTATGACATTAAACTGCATCTAATGGTGAAGTTCCAATTTTGGAGTTCTGGGGAGTATGGAGCACCTCTTAATCGTCATTACTCCCTGTTTCACTCTGCTCCGAAGTGGTAATACCTGTTAGGGTCACATCTATGGGTTAAATAGAAAAAAACGAGTTTAAAAAATGTGTTTAAAAATTAAGTTTAAAGAATATTTTGAATACCAATCAAGAACGAATAAAATACAGCGTCTTCGTCATAAAGTAACCCAACAAGGGTTGACATGCCGTAAAAACCAACCAACCAACCAACCAACCAACCAATTATCTCCTGCCCTGTTTCTCTTCTATTGTTTGCCCAGGCAACAAATATCCTTGTTATCACTTCGTTGTTTTTATATTTATGCCGTACAAGGAAACGATACTCAATATGTGTTTTTACTTTCCTCTTTTACCAGCAGCCTCAATACATTATCTACTAAAAGACTATTTTCTTACTAGGACATTTCTCTTATACAACTATATATAAGCTCTTATCTGTATCTTCTATTATGTCAGTATTCTCTTCTATTAAGTTTACTCAGGCAATAAAGTATCCTTGTTATCACTTCGTCGTGAATTGTTTTTATATTTATGCCGTACGAGGAAACAATACTCAATATGTAAATGTTTTTAATTTCCCCTTTTTGCATCAGCCTCAAGACTTTATCTACTAAAAGACTATTTTACTGTTAGGACATTTCTATCATACAACTATGTATATGCTTTTCTTTGCATCTTCTGTCATGTCAGTATTCTATTCTATTAAGTTTTCTAAGGCAATATTCTTATTATCACTTCGTCGTGAATTGTTCTTATCTTTGTAATGTTCGAGGAAACAATAACCAACCAAGTATTTTTCTTTTACAACAGTAACAGAACGACTACATCCACTTTTTGTGGGTGTGTGATAGAAGAAAACAACTAACAAGAGAGCTAGGGTGGCGTTTCGTAGCAACAAAGCGTGAAAGAATTTATCTCCATCTAAACTAAAAAAAAGAAGAAGAAATCGTGGAAGACATTGATGAGCGGGGTGGATTATAAAGCCGAAAAAAAATGAAATTATCTCCGTAAGCGAAATGGACTTAAATGCTTTGTAGCTGCAAGGAACTAATCCATCTTCATTAAGGAAGTCAAACATTTTTTTTAATGATGTGAACATTTAATTGCTACTCGTTTAACTACTACCGCATAATCTCACATTTTTGAGAAATCATTTTTTCCAAAACTAATTTTAAGTGCAAATTAAAGACGAAAGGATCCACCAACAAACTGTTTTACAGCACTAAATATTTTTTATACTAACTAGTAAAAAATAAAAAACGCCCTCCGGGCGATGTAAATATAGATTTTTGAAACATATTGCCTTAGGGGTGGGAGTAAAGAATTCAATGTCAGCGAGTTTGTACCCTAAGTAAGTAAAATCATCAAATTCATTAAAGGATTAAAAAATAAAACAATTTGAAATGTAAACTTTAAATATGTATTAAAATAAAACAAACTATATATAGATATATAATACCAGTCATGTATTTATCAAAACATGTTTTAAAAAACAATGGGGACTGTCTAATGTTGCATGTTAAAATTTTGAGTGTATTTATTCTATGTTATGATGATTTTGGGTTAGGTGACGTAAGCAGTGACGTCATTTTTGTTACAGACAAAAACCGGAAGGGAATCTCCATTATTAATAGATATATGTATTTATACAACCCCTCCACACAAACGGGATGCAATATAAGGTCAATTTTTGAGTGGAGCTTAACTGATTTGAATTCAGAGTTTTGTCCTCCATCGGTTGCCGTACCAAAGCTAAAGATCTCAATCTGTCCTACTATTTATCCATAACAGGAGGGAGAATAGTTAGATACATAATTTTCCCAAGGGTATTATAACTATGTGAAATGCAAACAGCCTTGTCCTGGATTTGAATTTGGGTCACTGTGTCCGTATCCTACAAAGATAACCTATATTATTATTATATTATTATCTTTATTATTGTCACACTACATTCTGCGCATGTGTGCTTATAGTTAGCGCTGTTGTGGCCACGTAATCGAAGATTGAGCCTGGCAGTGTCATTTTGCTTGCTGTCCTTACAGTGTAAACATAGCCGCTCCACTAACAGTACGCACCAAGCAAGTGAACATATTTCTCTGACAGAGTGTCAGAGGTTGAATGTTATCGGAGGATGGTAAGAGGGAGCAGGACGCCACTCAACCTCCACCACTGATGGGAAGATTCAGCAAGCTCGAGAAATGGTATAGCGATCCGGTGAGTTACCATCGATGTGATAGCTTGTTCTCTGCAGCTTAGTCATGGTTCTTCCTATCAAATTATTCACGATGAACTCGGCTTCCATAAAGCAAGATTTCGGATAATGTTTGAATCTCCCTTGTATCAGCTAATAATAAAGATATTGTACAAATTAACGAAAACTTCATCATCATTATCATAATGTCCAGCTGACAGCAAGGACCTCAATGAGTCTCTCTCGCCACCCGTACCTATCGGTTATCGTTCCTGGCAAGTCTTCAGCACGGCACCCAGAATAAACACAGAGCTGATCGATGTAGGTTCTTTCTGGTCAGCCTACACTGGTGTGTCCATGTGTAGGTCACCACAACAAAACGTTACTTATGAGATTATCCCTGCTTCTCCAGCAGTGTTCGGCATGTCTTGTTCATCTCACTTTGATGGTTTGTGTGATAGGTGGTAAATAAATGTACAATTACTTTTTTGCGGGTTGCTGCATCCAAGATTTGTTCAAGACAGCATGCAGCATTATTGTGTAGGAGTTTCCTTAGAGTCCAAATGGTGCAACCATACAGAAGCATTGACGCTGTTACCGTTTGGAATATTTCTCGCTTTATCTCTCTAAATCAATTACCCCAACTAACAGTCTGCAACCAATAAAAATAGAGACATGCATATAAGAACATAGATATTACCATATCAAAAGGAAAACATAAGTGCATTAAATTATCACCTTTAAGTAAAAAGAAAAAGAATAACTGTAATAATTATCGCTGCGAAAATGGAATACTGGAAAGTTCATATAAAGCTGTCTGCATTCATTCCACACTAATGCCCTTAGGAAATTCTCAATCATCACTTTTCTCTCTAGATATGGATAAAGTAGAAGGGCAGAATGGATTCCAATTTTTTTTTCTGGACAACCAATCTAGAAAAGAGATAATAAGTGAGGAATTAAAATCCCCAAGGAAATTGGATATTTTTACCAACCTCGTTCTGATAACATGCGACGACCCGGATGTCAAGGCCTGTGGGGAGCTGCCCTTCGTTTGGAAAAAACAAACATCGGTTGTGTGGAGAGGATAAAGTTATGTATTTACCCAACCCTTCAGCCACGATCAAGATGTGACACGAAGTCAATTTTTAAGCGGATTATAAGTAAAAAGTAAAGTCGTCGAGGTGGCCTAAAGTTGCTATCAGCCGAACAGCGAGGGAGTCTATCCCCTTTTCACTAGTGCTAGACCAAGGAGATTGTTTTGGCGTCTGAGGTGGAGCACCACACCTACCACCAGTTCCTCACTTTACCGCAAAAATCCCTGTACTACTCATACGCTGACTTGGCGAAGGCAAGTATCGAACACAGAACCTTGTGAATCCTAGCTGAACACTCTACCGACTGTTGAATTTTAAGTTTTCATTCTCTTAATTAGGTTACCGTACATAGCTGGGTGGGGAGAACAGATGAATTAATGCTTTTCCCAAGGGCATTAGTGAAGTGAAACGTAAACAGTCTCATCCAGGATTTGAACTCGAGTCACCGATTCCATTTTCAACAACGATAATTGTTACGCTAAACGCACTGTAGTTTTCCATGTAACATTACCAAGGTCTGCACTCAGAACCAGACAATGATCCGTATACTAGTGAGACTACATACACGACCAACCCAAACTTTTAAAGGATATACATTCTATCTTTGAAATCGAGTAAACGATTAAATTAGATAATTGATCAAAGGTTGTAGTGAACTTTTCTGGCGAAATAAGAACAGTGTCAAGGGAGGTAAACATTTTCTGGTGAAATAAGAACAGTGTCAAGGGAGATGAAGATGTCCATAAAACATAACGAGCCTCATTAAATCAGGAGAAAATTAGTCTCATAATGATTGTTTTATTAATGAGATTAATTACCGGATTAAAAAAACAAAACAAACACAAAATCTGATACATTATTATTTTGTGATCGAAGAAGAGAAATAAAGATTTTTGAAAGATCGAAAAAATTCATTTGTCATCATCATTGACCGAAATCTCATTGAAGACTTCCTTTTCCCTCCTTCCTTCCTTTTGCTAAATGAGTTATTCTCTGCGCAAGCGCAGTCGTATTAAATTACCATCTATATATTTTTTAATCCTTCTCCTTCGTGTTTCTTTTTTGCCCAACTATTCGTTGATGCGAATACTGGAAATTATAGTATTATTGAATTTTTTAAATTGCAGATTTAAATAGTTTTCATCTCTCCTCTCTCTCTCTCTCTCTCTCTCTCTCTTTGTTTTTTCTTTACTCTTATTAATTATGTTGCGGGGCACAATGTATTCTCCTTCCCCTTGAAAAAGCGGCCATTTTTGCTGAGCTGTTCACTCCTCGGAACAGGTGCAATCATATTTCATCTCTTTTGTTACTCGTTGAATATCAGATAACTAACGAAGAATCTACGTTTTTGAAAACTCTTTGAAAAAAATAGTTTTATTATTTTAATCATAATGATGTTAAGAAATTGAAGAAAACGAAAACAAAAAACTAATGATTCTAGAGAAGTTAAATGAAATGATGGCATTAATACACAAAAACAAAATGATATTAAAATGTACAAAACGATAAGTAACTAAAGACGTAAGTAAAGTAGGTAGAGTGGCCTATTGGCGGTATCAGCCAGACAACAAAGTCTATCCCTTTTCCCTAGCACTCGACCAGAGAGATTGTTTTTGTGTCTGATGTTGGAGCTCCACACCTACCTTCAGCTCCCCACTTTACCGCACAGATCCAAGCTGTGCCACTCGTTCGATACCGGTCCTCGCCAACTCAGCACATGAATAGCACAGCTTGTATCTGTGCGGTAAAATGGGGAGCTGATAGTAGGTGTGGTGCTCTATCTCAGACGCAAAAGAAATCTCCCGTGTCTAGTGCAACTGAAAAGAGGATAGAGTCACTTTGCTGTTAGGTTGATACCGACAATAGGCCACTCCACCAACTTTACTTTTTGTTAATTTTGTTGTTTTAATAATATAATATATATTGGCATTTCAGTCTCGGAAGACTATAATAAAGTTTTTATGTCCCTGAAGTTACAGCGCCTCCTGTGACTGTGAAGTCCGATCTTTGAAAAATATTCTCGATCACAGATGTCGCATGAAGGCTATCCCTGAAGATGTTGATGTGCCGGTGCTTTGTTGCCGCTGCTTTCTTCTGGACCTCTTAGCTTCATGGTGTTGCGTCAGGGTGACTTCTGACATGAGCAATCCTCTACGGAGAGTCTTCCGCTACCCAGGGCGGTCCTGAGCTAAATTTTCCCAGCTGGAAGGGGCAATGGAATATAATTTATAAGTTATGTAATTATTTGATCTAAAAGAATATTTAAAAATGGGATTATTTCCTAGATTTTCGGGCTGCAAAAAATATGTATGAGTTTTTCGGACCACCCCGTATATCAATAATGGGGAAGAGTTTGTTTGTCTGTCCTCGATAGACTGCCAAATATTTTGATGTAAAAGTAAAAAAGTCAGCGGAATGGCTTATTGTCGGTATCAGCCAAACAACGAGGATTTTCTATCCCTTTTTCGCTTGCGCTAGACCAGTGAGATTTTTTTGCTGATGTGGAGCGATACACCTACCGCCAGTTCCCCATATGCTTTGCCGCACAGATCCGATTATCCAAGCCGTGCAACTTATGCACTGAGTTGGTGTGGACCGGTATCGAACACGGAACCATGTGATTTCTACTGACTGAGCTAAACCGGTCGCTTTGATGTAGAGCTACGAAATTTGATAATGGATCCATATAAACAGTTTAAGGAAAAAAAGTCTCTCATGACGAAAAGAGATTCATGTGTGATCGTTAATAATTAATAGTAGTCAACAGTGTGCAGGTACCCGTTGTGTAATGGTTATCGTCGTAAAAATGGACACGGTGACACAGATTCAAATCCTGGACATGACTGGTTGAATTTCACATAGCACTAATACCCCTGGGTAAGGTATGAATCAGACAATTCACTGTCCAGATATGGGTAAATAATAGGACTGAGCTCTTTAGCCTTGGTAGGAGAACTGGTCTAACAGAAAGTAAAGTAAAATTCTGAATTCAAAACTTTTAAACTCCGCTTAAAAATTGTTAGGCGGAAGTCGTCAAATGGAATCTAAATTTACAAACTTCTTATAAAAATAGAGATCTATAAATCACAATGAAATAAACATTCGTATTTCATAAAAAAGTGATAATTATCGATTAGTATTATTGATTAGTTATGACTAATAAATTGGAAAACAACACAACTGTTTAAATCGATAAATCTCTTAAGTGTCATTCACTTAAATCGAAAATATTTATCGACAAAATGTCGTGAAATAATATCGACAAAAAGTCGTGAAATTATCTTCATAATATCATAGTAATTTATAATTGATTTGTTTTGATTTCTTTTGTTTAATGGCATATCAATATTGTTTAATGGCATATCAATATTGTTTAATGGCATATCAATAATCAGCGGAAAGCCATATTGCTGTAATAATTAACTAATTGCACTGAATTAAAATTTTTCAAACGTATAATCTAACGAATTATTTATCTTACGAAAATAGTTTTTCACATTTAGTAATTATCAATTAGGTGTATCGGTTTTTTCTAAAAACAGAAGACGTAAAAATTACGTAGAAATATTGCTTTGTATTGTGTACTAGCCTAGCTTATCTTTCGTATAGAGTAAATGAGCTAGTCTAAGACCATTTGTACACGTCTGTTTAGAACATCTGGGTGATTACTGAGATTGCGAAGATTTCGGGACCATTACGCGAACCGTCTACCTCGATGGTTTAGCACTCTGTTGCGAGTTATTCTATGTCTGGCACAAATTGTATTTGGATGTACTAGTATACTGAATATTCTATGAATACTTCTACATTTAGACTAAGAATATATATTAAAACAAACATGTTCAAATCGGTAAATCTCATAGGAGCCACTCACCTAAATTATAAAATATTTCTCTACAAACCACATGATAGTTTTTTACCAAACCATATTAACGTCACAAAATTATATAAAAACATAATTGGAAAATGTGGATTTAAATCATCTAAATATTGGTTTAGTTTATTTTCTTTGTTTAATGGCATATCAACCTTCATGGGTTATTTTATGCCAAAGCCATCCTAGTAGAAGAACAGTAGTAGTACTATTTAATCTATAGCTGAGGGGAGGAGGAGGTTTATAGCTTTCCCAAGGGTATTAGCCCGAAAGTGAACGCAATACTAGAATTCGGACTCGCTTACAACGATGTTGCAGACCGGAGCGTTAGCCACTGTACCACGGGGACGTCCCCTATATAATTGATGAATCTTTTCTGTTTTATAAATTTATATTTTATAGTAACACTTACTCTTTTTAATATTTCTGTGTTGACTTTAACCAACATTGTAAAATGGATCTAACATTATCACTTGCATAAGTTCAATTGCACCATACATATGACAATTTAAAATGTGGGAGATATTTCTCTTTCTCTCTCCCACTATTTCTCTCTCTCTCTTTCTCTCTCTCTCTCTCTCTCTCTCTCCCTCCCTCTCTCTCTCTATATATATATATATGATTTTATATATAGAAATGATGACTTACCGGTGAAATTGGTCACAATGGTTAGTTGATACAAGTTTCCCAATGATAAGACAGTGATATAACAAATATAAAGTGCTCAATACGTACGTAGAGCAAATTTATTATTATAATGGTATACACAGGAATAACCTATTCGAGTTTCACCAAAAGGATCTTCAGGTTTAAATCCACTGAATTAATCAAGATATTGATTAATTCCAGCTGATTGGACGCATGTATTTAATAGTTATTTACTAAATACACGCGTACAGTCGGCTGGAGTAGGTTATTCCTGAGTATACCATTATAATATATATATATATATATATATATATATATATATATATATATATATATATATATATATAAACTAAAGTGAATAATATCGATAATAGAGCATACATATCTAAATTATGATACAGTATACAGCACTTGGTGACTGTTAGTTTCTTATAGACCCCAATGTTCTCATAAATTGACAGATTATCCTGGTAAGGTTATCTCTCTATCAAACTTGACTTGATAGATAAACGTATATATATGTATATATATGTATATATGTATGTGTGTGCGCGTGTGTATGTATTGGCAGCAAGTTATTATTTAACCAGGTTTTGTTGAAGACCATGGACTATTTTTTCTGTATGATTTTTAAATGTAGACTTTCACGTCTTCTTGTTATTTTCCGTATATCAGGATCCAGATAGGAGAGAAAGTGTCCAATATTTTTTACCCTAGCGCTTTCAACCAGGTCACTGGTCGTCCTCAGAGCGATTATTGTTTGTCGTGATTGTTTGATGTGAATTTCATTTGTTTGGAAGGGTCTATTGCAATAAACCCTCGCAAAGGAATAAAACTCGCACCAAGTTGACAACTTAAATAGGTGACCACTTAAGAATAACAGGTATTGTAAGGATATGCAAAACTTATTGAGTAAAAACAACAATGATAGGAAAACTATTTCAAGAACAAAAATTATTGGAAAAAAATTCTTATTATAATGGAGTTGTGTGTTTTTATGTCTGTAACCGAAACTATATTAGTACTCAATTCACAATTCCCTACGTTATTTACGTCACATTCTCCGTGATTTTATTTTTATTTAAACCTTCATCCTTAATAAAATTGTTTCACATTATTAATACTGTTGACCATATCTGAATACTAATAACATGCAATTGCATTTATATAGACAACAAAATAGCGGTTTACAGTGTGAACAGGAAAGCTGATTTTCATATTGATATTAAAAATTTGTTTGTAATAAATATGTTTAGTATTATTGATTTCTTACTCTTTGGTTTTATCTTAATGAATATGAGCAATAATATTAGGGATAAATCTGAAAAGAAACCCATTAACAAGAAGAAATAACTGTAATTTTATTCTTCACTTCTTATTTTAACTAAATAGTTAAATTAGGACATTTTAGCAATGAAAGACGGGAGTGATGGAAGAGTAAGTTTCAGTTGTTCTATTTTTCGATTATACCCCCTTTTGTTTCAAATCCTTTCATTTGCATTCTTATTTATTTTCATTAGCCTTAATAATTTAATATAATATGCTATGATATTAAAACTTAAATACTTGCACCCGAAGGGTGCTTATATTTGCTAGTTAAATTAATGATAATAAACATGCTGGAACAATGAAACTGAAACAAAAAAAGATGAAGATCACTAATGTTGATATAGAAGCGCGTATAATAATAATAATAATAATAATAATAATAATAATAATAATAATAATAATATGTTTATATTTGTTTTTGGTGTGACCTGACTCAATGATGATAAAAAAAACCCAGAGATATATGATAACAAATTTGAATGTCATGAATGGCAGGATAGACACAGTCAGGATCCTGCAACTATCCATTTCTGACAGATATTCCCTTGGTGGCCTGCAGAGCGTACCCTGTTTTAATGTCACTGTTGGACAAAAAAAAATGGAACTGAAATTATAACGAGCTTATACTTACGTCAAAGAACAATGGTTCCCGCTAGATCAGCTAAATTAAGCAGCCATAATCCTGTTTAATACTTAGATCGTTGACCACTTAATCACCAGTGGGTACTGTACACAATCCTGTGTGTCACATCCTAGGAAAGATGAAAGTACCAGTTCTCGCGATATCATCGAAGTTAAGCAGCTATGAACATGTTCAATAGTAAGATGGGTAATAACTTAAGTAACACCAGGTATTGTAATCAATCCGAGACCTATCTGCCATATCTAACAAAGCTTATCATCAATTTACTTGCTTCTGTTCGGTCAAGTTACGCCAAAAGCACCAGTTTTGACTAGATCACCAAATTTAAGCAGCAATGAGTCTGTTCAATAATTAGTTGGGTGACCACTTAAGAAATAGCAGGTACTGTAAGCAAACTATATAAGGAAGAGTTAGTAAATGAAAAAAAAAAGTCAAAGACTCGCTAACAGACTGTTATATAACTCATGGGTAGCTTATGAATTATGTAAGTAGTGTGAATAATTTTGGATCAAAGTTCGTTAAAAAAGATTCATATAATGAGGAAATGGAAAATTACGATGTTTGACATCGTTTAATCTCGCGCTCACCTGCACGCCGGCTGAAGGAAAGTGTGAGACAGAAATCCGTTTTAGTTTTAGAGTTGTGGCCAGTCAGTCACCGAGAGAAGACGTTCTCTTAAGATGTCGCCTCTCATCCGCGCGGTTTCGAAAAATCCTTTGGGCTGGGGTTGTTTTTAATAAAGACTAATAAAGAACAAGTCTTGCGTATTAATTAAAGCAATACATAAGCAGACACCCGGCTCGAACAGAAGAAGAAATCAACTCGGAGAAAACCAGCCCTGAGGAAAATGGATGTACTAGTATATTGAATATTCTATCATCCAGTATAGAGCACTTAGTTAAACTAAATATTCGATGAATACTTCTACACTTAGACTAAAATATATATATAAAAACAAACATGTTCAAATCGGTAAATCTCATAGGAGCCACTCACCTAAATTATAAAATATTTCTCTACAAACCCCATGATAGTTTTTTACCAAACAAAATTATATAAAAACATAACTGGAAAACGCATTATGTGGATTTCAGATCATCTAAATATTCTACAGAAAAGTAGAAGAACCAATCCATCATTCCCTCACCCTGCTCTCTCTCTCTCTCTCTCTCTCTCTCTCTCTCTCTCTCTCTCTCACTTCCATTATATATCCAGCAGATTAAGTGGATATATAACAACACAATGAAATTTCCTCGGACTTAAGCCTGGGATTACAGTTTGATATATATTTATCTCCTTCAGTTGTATTCTTGTTTTTGGTTCAGACATGACTCTCCAAATAACCTTAACCCCGCCAAATACCCTTACCCCCCCCCCCGAAACCCAAATAAACAAACAAAACAATGAGGGAGCCTTATCTGGAGGATTTCAACCTTTTTAAAACACCTTCCCAATTTCTCCAAAGCACGAGACTCAAAATAGTTCGATACTTGTTTGACACTGTTTGTGGCGTGGGGTAGGTGCTGGGGTAAAGTTTCTCTCGTCATCGCCCCATGCAAGTACTTCCCACAGCATCCATAATTCACAGAGAGCTGATTGGTGTAGGTTTTTGATGGTCGGCTAGTTTGGTGTGTCCATGTGTAGGTGTTCACAGGAGAACTTCACTTATGAGTTGGTCCTTGAGTTGGAGGTGCCCACGTTTTAATGGTTATCATCGTAGGAAATGGATACGACAACACGAGTTCAAATTCTGGACAAGGCTGGTTGCTTAGTACATAGCGCTAATACCCTTGGGAAAGGTAATTAATCTAACTATTCTCCCTTCGTCTCTAAGTAAATAGTAGGGCAAATTCTGCTCTTTAACCATGGTCCGACAACTACCCTAGGAGAATGCAAAAATTGACCTTGTGAGCAACTTCTACTCGTGTGGAGCGGTGGGTAAATACATATAATTTTGTCCTTGCTTATTCAAGTAAAACGAACACACACACACACACACACACACACATATATATATATATATATATATAATTGGTAAAGAAAAAGGCTTAATTATCGGCCATTTTGCGGTTGTAGATATATTTTTGCCCACAGGTATCTGTGTATACCTATGAGTTTCATCAGACCACTAACTTTATTGAAAATCGTACACATAATTCACGAGGTTT
>CM042139.1:121593015-121603015 GCA_023376005.1 Doryteuthis pealeii
GAAGTCAGTTGACTGGGGGGAATTATTGGTGATAAATTAAAATTGATCAGCTGTTTTTTAATATAAAAAAATATAGAAAACCAATATATATATATATATATATATATATAATAAATAAGTAATCCACAGACATATGTTTCGGAGTATCACTGTTCATCAGTGTGGTTATACCGTTTAACAGCTACCTCTGGTCGGGTTCGAGACCCGAATGAACTTTCGTTCGCCAATCCTCTTAACCGTACGGCCATAGGCAGCTGTCAAATATAGGAGAATATTTAATTGCTACATTTCTAAGCGGAAATGAATTCACTAGAGGCCTCAAACATATGTAAACAAAGCGAGGCTTAGCTGTGCGCCAAATACGGTGAATTTTGCAATTAAATCCCTTCTAAATATATATATATATATATATATATATATATATATATATATATCTTCATAGATAAACCATCACTAAACAGATCATACTCATTAACACACACACACTCACAAATAAAAATAGGACTACATGATCACACACATACACACACATAGATACATACATACATAAATAAATACAGACAGACACACACATACAAATGAGCCTAAAAATAAGCCTATGTATGGAAACAAGTACGTTCTTACATTGTCTTATTACATCTTTGCTTTTGGTGATAAAATACATTAATGTAGTACCACTACTACATCCCTCATTTAATCTGAGTTCTTGTGAGTATTTTTTGTATTCTAATCAAAACCCAACCCCATTGTCAGTATTTGGAAACTGATAAGAAAAAGAAAACAATCGTGACAAACAAACCGGACACAGTGTCAGTTGAAAACTTCTACCAATGTTTTCAGTAGTGTGAAAAACATCTTTGCCAATGTGTGCATACTCAAGGGAACTATTTTGAATGAGATAAAATCGATTTGGTATTTAAGTGATAATAATCATTTCTACATAGTCTCCTTACTAAATATACCGACTAGGGATAATGTTAGAGACAGAGGGCTTGTTAGCATTGAAGATTGTGTCGATGTGGCGATCGAAGGATTTTAGAATTACACAAAACTGAGCAATGAACAATTAATTGTGATAGTCAGAAGATGCAGTAAAGCTTGTAAAAAACAAATCGGAGATTAGGGAACTTTAAATCCAGAAAAGAAAAACTGACAGATAAACAATGAACATTTCAAGAAACAAAGAAAAAGAATTGCAGATGAGATATCATGGACAGGATTGCATAAAGTATTCTTAATATATATATATATATATATATATATATATATATATATATAAAGAATACTTTTATATATATATATATATATATATATATATATATATATATATATATATATATATAAACAAAACACAAACGGGAAATTGAATCTCTAATAATGGCCATTTGGAAACATTCTATAAGATCAGAAATTATTGAGAGATGTGAGATTAGAAATGTTCAGATCGACAAGCCAACAATTGGTAGATAAACACATTCTCATAAGTTTCAAGATATAAAGAAAAATGTTTACATAATGAATAGCCATATCCTATCATTTTTGTAATTAAGTTTTGCTAAAAATTAAATTTAGCATTTAAACTCTCGGAAAACCACCAAGAGTTTGACGGATTGACTTTGAACGCAAGTTGACCGAGAATGAGATTCTCATTGGTTTTTGACTAGGTAACTCCCTGGGAAAGTTAGTTAGAAAACCCAGAATCGAACAAGCGGACGTATATTGCGTTCTGTGCTGATTACCCCGCGCTCACGAGTTTAAGATGGTTGGTTGGTTGTATTTCACGGCATGGTTTATTTTATGCCGAAGACGTTTTTGTTTTATTTATTCTTGTTTGGTATTCAAATATGTTTTGCTGAGTATGGACGATGTTACACTTGCAGAATTTTGTGTTTCGCAAAAAACATTTGGTCAAAAATGTATCAAGACTGGCTTCATAATTTCGTGTTTCTTTCCTTAAAATTTTATCTGACACGTTACTTTATTATATACTATCTTAAAAGCCGCCTCAGCGGGCGGCTATTAAGCTAGCTACTGCGAAATGTTTTTGACTGGGTCTTCGGTCCGACAATGGCGCTTCATGCATTGAGTACACATTTAATTTTATTAAACTTGAACAATATTTATCAAACAACAGTTTTTATCAAAACAATGATATAATTTGTCTATGTGGAACTTATTGCAAAGCTGCATAATAAATAACATTTTCGGTTGTCCCATTCCGGATCGGTACAAATAGCTTGTCTCTATTTCCAACATTTCAATAACCAGTTTGGAATCGATTATTCCCAAATTTATAGAGATTTATTTTTTGTGAGGCTTACTGCTGCCGTATACGATAGGCAATAATAAACTACAGAAAAACTCAAAATTGATCGCCGCATTTAAGTATTACATAAATATCTAAGCATACATTTTAAAAATTTAACGACAATTATTCTTCTGGTACTTAATTTAAGACAATTTAATGTGCATAGGTCCTTACTTTCTGTACAAACAATTATTTCTATTTCATGGGTAACTTTCGCTGGAATCACAATTAATCTAACTTATTCCTAAATTTATTATCGTACAAAAAATTCGTCTAAAAAAATCACGTAAAATATCGCCGAAAACAATCGCAGTAATTAAAACTTGGAAATCCAGAATTTCAGCATTGCAGGTCCGAATTCGGCCAGGAATATTTTTAATTTGCTCACTATGGAGTCGGTCTGATTTAAAATGGTATGATATGTTTGGCAACAGCCTCTAGAAATAAAGTTGAAAAATGTAACACTCTGACACACTGGCATTTGTATTTATTATAAGAGAAGTTGCTCAGTTATTATTATTATTGAAATTTAAACATTATAAAAAAAAAAAGATTGTTTTGATATTCTTTTTATGACACCTGTGATGAAATCTCTTAAATATTTTAATGGCGTCGAGTCTTCCAAAGATTTCGTGCTGAAATGGTCGTTCTTGAGTTACAAAAGAAGAATCTAATTTCAGATTTGCAGTTAATGGATTATCATTACTAATGATCACCGGTCGGTTATTGTAAAGGTCAACATGATTAAAATTCTGGGATGAACGTGTCATCCATTTAAATTTCGGATCATTCTCAAAGGAATCGTTCAAGTAATCATAAATGAAGTTATGCATCTCATTCCAATCACTGTGCTCAATCCTTTCGCTAACTTTGTGAATAAATTGTAAGTGAAATGAAATAGGTATTTACCCAACCCGCTCGCAACGGGTAGGATTTGTCACAAGGTCGCACGTATGGAGCACCCACCAAAGATCAAAATCGCTATTTAGCAGGAATGGGCCTGCGAAACTAGCTTGCTAATCATCAAATTACGATGGGACGCCCTTTATACCCAACCCGTTCGCTAGGAGTAGGATGTAACATGGTTGCAAGTATGCAGCATCCACCAAGGAAGGAATTCGCTATTCAGTAGTAATGGATCTGTAAGACAAGCTTGCTAACTATTAAACCACGATTGGAAGACCTACAAATGAAATGAGGTGTTATTATTCTCAATCAGCTAAACCAGATTCTCAACGTGGGCCCTTAGGTCCATAAGTGGACCTGATAATGTTTTTTTTAAATAGGCCTGGTGTTGAAATGAAAAAGAAGTATTGATGGTGAGAATTGAAAGGAAAGGATGGATTGAATGGCTGAAAGTAAAATCCGTCCTATTTTGCTATTTGAAAAGGTTTTCCCATTCTTACTTGGATTTCCCACTACATGGTTGGTTATGGCGGGATTCTCTGGAGGATATTATGTGCTCACAAAGAAACGTAATTTATTGCAGATTGAAAAGAGAGGAGACAGCCTGAAGCTGAACCAAGATTTGGAAGTTCAACTTGACAAGCTGATTGATAGACAGCAGGAGTAATGTAGCCATTAGCCAGGATTTAGATTTTCTGCTACATTTTGCTTTTATATTTGCTGTTACAAGGAATTTCTATTTGTGCTTATGTGGGATTGAAATGTTTTTGACTCCAAAAATTGGCAACAAGGAAGAAAAGATTAGGAAACACTGGGTTAAAAAGATTAGGCCAAGTTTTTATTACATATTCCCAACCCCACACAAGTAGGATGTGACACAAGGTCAATTTCTTAAGCAGGGTTTAACAATTTGAATTCATAGCTTTTCTTCTAGATCAGTGACTTAATCAAGGTTAAAGAGACCAGTCTGATCTACTATTTACCCATATCTGGAGGGAGAATAGTTAAATGCATACTTTTCCCAAAGATATTAGCGCTATGTGAAATGCAACCATCCTCGTCCAGGATTAAAACTATTGTCCATAAACATTACACCACGTACCGAGTTTTGATTAAATTACAAAATGAAACTCGACTTTTCCTGCTGTCTACATAGGCTCTTTCAATGATAAATGTGTAATAATTGGTATTTCGCCACGGGTAGCACGTGCCACAAGGTCACAAGTCTGGGACCTCCAGCGATGATTTGACTCGCTATTCAGTAGTAATTAATCTGCAAGTTGTTTTTTACTGGAACATAGATTGTTTCGGTAGCGTCCGACTAGAAACCACAAGGTTCCTGGTTCGATACCGGTCCTCGCTAACTCAGCGTATGAGTAGCACAGCGATCTGTGCGGTAAAGTAAGGAGCTGATAGTAGATGTGACGCTCCATCTCAGACGCCAAAAAACAATATGCTAGCGCTGTCTGGCTGATACCGATATCAGGCCAACCCGTCGACTTTACTTAGTACATCCAAATAAGTGTCGCACTGTCAATAAACTAAGTGCTAAGAATTGAGGTCTAAAGTAGACGGTTCACGTAATGATCTGCTCTTGCCCTAAACAGCAGTAAAAAGTAGTCTTGGACCAGTTCATTTACCCTCTATGAAAAGGTAAGATAGGCTAGTCCACAACATCATTAAACCACAATAGGGCGCCCATAAACTTGAACTAATGAGGTTTTGAATAAAGATCGACATTAAATGCAGACGCCCACACAAATATTTTACGTTACCTATCTACGTAATTTATTCCATCTTTTCTTTCCAGTCTAATTTTACACTTTTCTCTGTTTCTAATTAACCTTCTGTGTCTCTGCTTATCCGTGCCAAAACTTAATTCATAAACCATATAAATAAAGACGATCGAACTGGAAAAGACCCGCATAATTAAAACAGAACAGATTAAACTATAATTTGAATCCGTCTTAGTTTTATCATTCTGAACACTTAAATGACCTGGATTCTTTTAAGGACCGGTTTAGCTCAGTCGGTAGAGCGTTCGACTAGGAACCACAAGGTTTCCGGGATCGATACCAGCCCTTGCCAACTCAGCGTAGGAGTAGCACAGGCATCTGTGCGGTAAAGTGAGGAGCTGGTGGTATGTGTGGCGCTCCACCCCAGACGCTAAAACAATCTCCTTGGTCTAGCGCTAGTGAAAAGGGGATATACTCCTTCGCTGTCTGGCTGATACCAACTTTAGGTTACCCCAACAACTTAGCTCAGTCAGTAGAGCGTTCGGCTAGAAATCATAAGGTTCCTCGTTCAGACGCAAAAACTATCTCCTTGGTCTAGCGCTAGTGAAAAGGGGATAGACTCCCTCGCTGATTGGCTGATATACCCGCTTATATATATATATTAGGCCACCCCGACGACTTATATATATATATATATAAGGTATATATAAAAACAAGTTTTTTTTGACGGTATGATGATTGCGACCTAGCAAGAAACCTGGGTAGCTGTCTATAATAAACATTTATCTTTAAAAACTCAAAAATTAAATATATATATATATATATATATATATATATATATATATACTAGACAAAACGTGACCCGTTGGGTCACCCATTAAGCTCTCGCTAGATGATTAGGGAAAAGAGTAGGATCTGCCAAAATATCATCTGCTTTTCATTTTTTAAAAACGAACTAAAATTTACTAAATTGATTATTTAAGGTCAAATTTTTGTCTAAGTCGAAAAGTAGTAACATAATGAGCATTAGTAAAAAAGCAAAATAATTACACATATAATTTATTTTTGACATATTTAAAACGTTTTTTTCGTCCATTTTGATCAAGATGCCTGCTAAGAGGCTACTTAAAATCCGTTTTTACAAAATAAATTGTAACTTTTTTGAAAAAATTCACACTGGATTGTCCAATTGAACACATATCCTAGTAGATAAAGAGTTAGATTAAATGCCAGTTATCTCTAGACTGCAGGTTCAATCCTGGTCAGGGACAGCAGTAACATAGAATAATAATTAACATAGCTTAACACCTGTACCCCAGCTACGGTTAGTGGAATGAGAACAGGATACCCACGTGGACCTAATAAAGGGTTGGGGTTCAAAGTTCCGTGATGGCTCCCAATTACAAGAAGGTTCCGAGTCCGACAAGAAATACCTGAAGAAGGCCGGAGGGACATCAGCCGAAACTTTGTACAGATAACAATGAAGACGAGGACAATAGTCTGAATAATACAAATAATGGTAATCTTTGCGGAGTTCCGTCCTGGCTTCCTGCATCCGAAGCGGTATCACTTGAAAAAAAAAAAAAAAAGAACCAACTTAGGGCATTTTCCACTGAAAAGCCAACCCTAACCCTAAACCCCCCTAATTAAAATTAACTGTTTTATTACAAAGTTATGTTTTTTCTGGGTCACCCTGTATACAGGGTGACTCAGAAAAAACAGAGCCCAAATTATTTATTTAGTTTCCATTAAACTAAACCTAAACCCCAACCCAAATCCTAAACCCTAAACCCTAGTTGTTTTTGTTTTTTACGCCGCTTCCGCTACGGACTTCAATCGTAGCTGGTGTTTTTCTTTTGTTTCTTTGTTTTTCAGCAGTCACAGGCAAGCATGTTTTGAGGCAAGTGGCCATGACAGAACTCCGCAAAGATTACAATTATTTGTATTATTCAGACTGTAATATCGGAGTGGTATATATTTGATTGATACTATTTTCTGCATAAATAAAAAGACTAAAGACAGAGTTTATTTTTTTAAAGCCATACGTAATTAAAAACAACCTTAATCCCCTAAAACCGTAACCCAATTCACAAAATGTTAATTCATAGACTGTAGTTAAACTGTCATTGGGTACCAGCAAAAAAATTTCCGTTTTAATTTTCCAACCTAAGTCAGAATTCTATGAATTAACATTTTGCGAATTGGGTTACGGTTTTAGGGGATTAAGGTTGTTTTTTAATTACGTATTGCTTTAAAAAAATAAACAACAAAAAACCCAAATTACTATACATTTAATTAAGCATTGAAATTAATTATTGAATCTATTATTGAGACAGTTGTTTGTGTTAATATAGCAATGTATAATTTCAATTAAACTTAGTTTAAAAAATATTTTTCAACATTAAATGTATAGTAATTTCTGTTTTTTGTTGTTTATTTTTTTAAGCAATACGTAATTAAAAACAACCTTAATCCTCTAATACCGTAACCAAATTCGCAAAATGTTAATTCACAGACTGCAGTTAAACTGTCATTTGGTACCAGCTAAAAACTTTCCGTTTTAATTTTACCGACCTAAATAAGAAGTCAGTCTAGTTTGTTTTAGTTTTAACTAAAACAAATTTTTAAGCCCGAAGAAAACTTTTACTAAAACAGTGGGAGTAGTCAATGTTTGCTCATTTGAATTCCATAATATTTAAATATATAACTATTTTTTTTACCCAACATGAAATATTTTTTTAAAGTAAGTTTAATACTCTATGAATTAATAATTAAAGTAATTTAAAAAAATCTATTTTAAAGCATGATTTCCATTTCGTAAAATTTACGCTCAACTAAAATTGAAATCATGCCGTAAAAAGATAATTGTTTTTATATTAAAACAAACCAAAACGTTTGCTCATTTGAATAAGATTCGCCTGGAGAAAGGGAAGTGGGCGAATCTACGGTGGGTTAGTGGTGTGTGTGGTGTGTACTGACTGCTGGATTTTTTACTCTTTTTCCCCCTCTCCTTAACTGACAAATAGAGAGTGGGAGGAGAGTTAACTTAACTGACAAAGGGAGATGGGAAGAGAGATAGTTAGTCTGTAAGACAGGGATTGGTCGGTCGTTGACTTAATTGCTAATTACGCCTAATGTTACGTTGTAATACTCACGGTACTAAAACGATACATGCACCGTAGTCCTCTTTTCTTTCTTGGTACTAAAACTCCGATAAAAAATCATAACACGAGAAACATGTCGTCACAACTCCCAGCCTTTATTCTCGTGCCGTCTAGTGGCTTCTGAGGCAGAGAGAACGAAGAGAGAGAACACTACTAGATATCTAATGAGGTCCGTGTAAAGAGGACGAACCCTTTCTTTCTCCCCACGTCGTGACGACTTCCGCTTGCCCCTTCAATTCTTCGTTCGGGTCACGCTACGGTCAAAACCATCGCTCTCCTCTTTTGGGTCATCACTATTTTTAAGCCTTTGTTATTTAATTAGCAAGCTAATTAAGCTAATTAAACTGAATTTTTTCATACACTTTGTAGTGCTAACACCAAGGAATATTGTGTCAAAACATAAATAGAAAAAAATCCTTTAGCTGGAGAATGTTGATAAACTCAGGTTTAGTATAAATAATATATATATATATTGTTGTGTGTGTGTGTGTGTGGTTTGTGTGTGTGTGTGTGTGTGTGATGGATGCTTGAAAACATTTTTGGTTGTATTAGAAGTATGAAAAATTAAATATAAGGAATAATAATCAAAATTCAAAGTGATGAATATGTTATTATTTTTAATCTTATTCTAAATACTGATATATCAGGCAGAGCCTGAATTTTGTCAAATTTTTGTAAAATGATTGTTTTTGTTTTCTTTTACAGTAATTCTAAATGTTCTTTTCCTTGAGATCACGTGTCAGTTGAATGGTCTTTCGGCTAGATGTCTTTGTATTGTCTTGGATTATGGTGTGGGCCTCCTCGCGGCCATGAACCACACTTGGAGAAGGGAAAAGTCACAGTTGTCATTCATAGCGTTCATATACATTAGGACTACTATGTTAATAGTTGGACTTCGAGCTGTATGCAGGAGATTCATCCGTTATTGAAATATTTGTACACATTTAACGTGCCTAAGTCTATGTTTTGTCCTGTTCTGTGGGTGTTGATTTAAGGATCCATTTAGTTTCTTTTCTATATTTCATAAATTCAAAAAATATTTAAATAATAGAAATCAAAATAATATTAAAAAAAACCTGTAATAGATAAAATAACATTCCGCCTGGAACCGATATACTAGGTTTATTTAATAACTAAAAATGTTGTAAACTTGTATATCATAGTGTTAAGATTTTACACTGGCTCAATGCTTGCTAAATTTAAAACTATCAGAAGAAAAAATCTAATAGAAAAACAAGAAATATTCAGAATCTCCCTATACTCTGAACAGACAGAAGTTTCACTGAAATTTAAAGAAAATATAATATGTTAAGTATGCCCTTGAAAATGACTATTGAATTGTTTCATTGTAAAATTGAACTAAAGAAATCTGTTTAAATAAAACCGTGTCTGTGTTTAATGACATATACTTAAAACACTCACACACACATACATACACACACACACACACACACACACACACAAACAATCATACACACCTCAACACCCCATATATATATGTATAATATATATATGTATATATATATATATATTATATATATATATATATAAGTAACCGAGTACTGCTTCAACATTTCCGTTGCAGTATTATTTCAGTAATTATCCAAGAGGGCTCAATACTTCATACAAAGTAGGGCTTTGATAATAATAATAATAATAATAATAATAATAATAATAATTGACCAAAGAACGAGAAAGTTAATGACCATGCACAAGGCTCTTCACCCTAGAGACGACAGAGATAGATTATATGTGTCAAGAAAGGAAGGAGGAAGAGGTCTTGCCAACATAGAGGACTGCGTAGAAACTACTATCCAACAACTTGAGAATTACACAAGAAAGAGCAAAGACAAATTACTTATGGCGGCTAACAATAGTAGAAGTGA
>CM042139.1:121608015-121648015 GCA_023376005.1 Doryteuthis pealeii
CACAGAAAATATTGATAAGAAGGAGCAAAAAATCCGTTGTTTGAAAAAGAATCCCAGCCACACGTTGTCCAATAATAGAACAATTCTCCATGAATTATTCAAAATTTTTCAATTGTTAAATAATCGATAGGTTACCTACCTATCAATTATGTACGGCAATGTAGTTAAATCAAACTACCGGTTTTATGGAAAAATACAGGGAATTTGATTGACAAGATTTAACCCTGTATTTGAACTGCCAACGTAAGAAGTTAGTTTAGGCAATCAGATTTGGCTAGGTGATGAGACAAGACAAATTGCAATGGCAATCTGTCCATATAAATCAATTTCTTGTGTTCGTTGATTAAAAACAAGCAAGGACACAAGACAAGAAACTCAAGACAGAAGAAAAACCAGAGAACCAGCCCAAACCAAGATATCATCATCATCATCATCATCATCATCATAATCATCATGCTGACAGCACGGATTCCCACGACTCTCTCTCTCTCTCTCTCTCTTACCACCCAACCCTATTGGTCATCGCTCTTGCCAAGTCCTCCGCACGGTATCCAGTATCCGCAAGAGATAATGAATAAAAGTTTTTGCTGGTCAGCCAACATTGGGGTCTCCATGTGTAGACATCTATAGAAGAACGTCATTTATGAGTTCGTCCTTTCTTCTCCAGCAGTGTCCACGATGTCTTTTTTTGTCTTATTTGAATCTTTTCTGCGATAGGAGGTAAGTGGTCGCACAGATGCTTTTTGTTGGGTGCTGCTTCCACGATTCGTTCAAGACAGCATGGAGAATCTTTGTGTAGTTTCTATCTTGCTTTCTTTCAAGTGTTTAGTAAGTCAAAGTGGTGCAGTCATACAGTAGCACTGACACGGCTACTGCTTGGAAGAATTGTCGCTTTATATTACCAGAGAGATCAGATTTTCATATGATCAATAATCTGTCTTAGCAGTGCATGCTTTTCCAATGCGTATATTGACATCGTTTTCTGTTGAAAGATATTGCTACCTAAGTCTGTAAATTGGTCTACTAATTCACCAGACTGGACTATTTCTCATTTACCTTTCTGTCAAATTTTTGAAACTCATATATCTTTTCCGGATACAGTTGTTAAAATCATAGTTAATTATAGCATATTATTTTTTGGTGTTTTTTTTCGATTTATTTATTGATTATCTTATTCAATTTCATCTGTTATCTATTTTTAAAGTTGTTTACTCGTTGAAACTGAAAATGTCTCAAATTCAGTGTGTTCTTTTTTTTGACGTGTCCGTAGGTTTGGACAGCGTTTAGTCTTACACATTGAATCGATTAATATAGTACTAAACGTTCTTCAATGGGCGACAGCTTAATGCACCGATTCACAAGGAAATCATTTAAAACTGAGATGCGAGAAATTATAAACTGACACTGCCTTTACTTGGTTCGTCACACTCTGTTGCATATTCTGGACAATTCTCAAATGACGACCATGGAGTGAGGATTTGATTTTTAGAGAAAAAGAAAGAAAATAATTCAAAGGTGTGAGGGTAAGAGGGATGTGGTACAACTGGAATATTTTAGGGTCAAATATTTGTTCAGGTGTGTGTCAAGTATGTTATGAGGTATTTTATTTTTTTATTTTTCAGCTTGACAGTTCTAATTGAAAATCGACTGATCAACAATTAATCATCAGACATTCACAACCTTAAATGTTATTCAGATGAAATGAAAGTCCTTGTGTTACATAATGGAATAGGCATAGCCTATCATTTTTAGTAACTAGTGTAGAGTGATTTAAAATAATGGTAAAACAGTGTAAAATTACACTACAAGTCAGATAGTTTCATTGACAGGTCTTGAACTCAGGTTTGTCTGAAAGTGTTCTTGTTGACTTGGTGCCACATGATAAGGCGACGCTGGGGAAATAGAATTAGGAGTTAGTTGAGTAGAGTCCAGCAGCCTGTTTTGGCAAGACGTGTTTTTTCTATCTCTACTCTCCCCACGCGGGTCAACAATGCATCGAATAAAAAGGCATTCGGGAGAATAAAATTGTGTATACAAGAAAATATCCAAATGAGTTTAAGAGAGAGAGAGAGAGAGAGAGAGAGAGAGAGAGAGAGAGAGAGAGAGAGAGAGAGAGAGAGAACATTCATTCTGATAGGAAGAAGAAACCCCCAACTGGAAAGAGACACTCCAACCCCAATGTGAAAAACAGAGAACCCTGATGGACGAATAAGCAAAGTCCCAAAGATCATTGGAAGATTCAGATCCTTGACTTGGAAATTATTGATTGATATTTTATTATCATGTCAAGATGCCATACTGATTAATTGCTCTTGTGCAATCTCTAAAGGCAATCGAGATTACTTGACAGTGTCTATCTCCTCTTCAAGTAACACAGGTGAAAAAATACATTCAGCAGAATGAAAGTGTATATTCATAAGAATGTCTCCGTGTTGTTCCTTGAGATAAAAAGAGCAGAGAGAGAGAGAGAGAGAGAGAGAGAGAGAGAGAGAGAGAGAGAGAGAGAGAGAGAGAGAGAGAGAGAGAGAGAGAGAGAGAGAGAGAGAGAGAGAGAGAGAGAGAGAGAGAGAGAGAGAGAGAGAGAGAGAGAGAGAGAGAGAGAGAGAGAGAGAGAGAGAGAGAGAGAGAGAGAGAGAGAGAGAGAGAGAGAGAGAGAGAGAGAGAGAGAGAGAGAGAGAGAGAGAGAGAGAGAGAGAGAGAGAGAGAGAGAGAGAGAGAGAGAGAGAGAGAGAGAGAGAGAGAGAGAGAGAGAGAGAGAGAGAGAGAGAGAGAGAGAGAGAGAGAGAGAGAGAGAGAGAGAGAGAGAGAGAGAGAGAGAGAGAGAGAGAGAGAGAGAGAGAGAGAGAGAGAGAGAGAGAGAGAGAGAGAGAGAGAGAGAGAGAGAGAGAGAGAGAGAGAGAGAGAGAGAGAGAGAGAGAGAGAGAGAGAGAGAGAGAGAGAGAGAGAGAGAGAGAGAGAGAGAGAGAGAGAGAGAGAGAGAGAGAGAGAGAGAGAGAGAGAGAGAGAGAGAGAGAGAGAGAGAGAGAGAGAGAGAGAGAGAGAGAGAGAGAGAGAGAGAGAGAGAGAGAGAGAGAGAGAGAGAGAGAGAGAGAGAGAGAGAGAGAGAGAGAGAGAGAGAGAGAGAGAGAGAGAGAGAGAGAGAGAGAGAGAGAGAGAGAGAGAGAGAGAGAGAGAGAGAGAGAGAGAGAGAGAGAGAGAGAGAGAGAGAGAGAGAGAGAGAGAGAGAGAGAGAGAGAGAGAGAGAGAGAGAGAGAGAGAGAGAGAGAGAGAGAGAGAGAGAGAGAGAGAGAGAGAGAGAGAGAGAGAGAGAGAGAGAGAGAGAGAGAGAGAGAGAGAGAGAGAGAGAGAGAGAGAGAGAGAGAGAGAGAGAGAGAGAGAGAGAGAGAGAGAGAGAGAGAGAGAGAGAGAGAGAGAGAGAGAGAGAGAGAGAGAGAGAGAGAGAGAGAGAGAGAGAGAGAGAGAGAGAGAGAGAGAGAGAGAGAGAGAGAGAGAGAGAGAGAGAGAGAGAGAGAGAGAGAGAGAGAGAGAGAGAGAGAGAGAGAGAGAGAGAGAGAGAGAGAGAGAGAACGATGTATGAAGAAGAAACCCCCACAAAAAAAAAACCCAACCTTGACACGAAGAACAGAGAACCCTGATAGAAGAATAAGCAAAGTCTTAAAGAAGATCTAAAATGTAGTTACGTAAAATAAAGACGGAAAGGAAAAGAAAGAAAAAGATATACAAGTCTGTTATAAGTGTGATGAGGAAGGCGACATTAAGAGGGATTGCCCCAATTAAAAAAAAAGCCTGGGAAAAAGAGATGACTGAGAGAAATAAAATAGGTTCTAATTAGGATAGCTTCTACAACCCAACCCCCAGGTGTAAATAAAATGGTGTGCTTGCGGGGGCCGTCAATGTATCGGATGAAAAGGCAATCGGTGGAGTAAAGGTTTATACACACAAGAATATGTATTCGTGTTGTTCC
The DNA here is from genome assembly GCA_023376005.1 of Doryteuthis pealeii. Taxonomy (NCBI): domain Eukaryota; kingdom Metazoa; phylum Mollusca; class Cephalopoda; order Myopsida; family Loliginidae; genus Doryteuthis; species Doryteuthis pealeii. Next base: position 121,611,980 of record CM042139.1, read on the forward strand.
ATGAGTTAAAAAGAACTAGATTGAAAGGGAGTTCAATCTTGCTCTTTTTAACTCATGAAACAACACGAATACATATTCTTGTGTGTATAAACTTTTATTCCTCCGATTGCAGTCATCTCTTTTTCCAAGGCTTTTTTAATACATTGCAGAGAGATAATGAGAGAGAAAGATAATGAGAGAGAGAGAGAGAGAGAGAGAGAGAGAGAGAGAGAGAGAGAGAGAGGAGAAGAGAGAGAGAGAGACTCCCTGGACACTGAGAGGCGTACGATTTGATACGAAAAAACAGAGAACCGCCTTGTAATAATAATAAGAACCCCAAAGGCGGCTAAGTAACACACATGATGGCAACGCTGGGAAAGTAAAATTAGAAGTTAGTTGCGTTGATACCGGCGGTCTGAACGTGGAGATCAGGGTTTCTGTCTTTGCTTCGCTCAAGCGCGTCGGGGTTTGGCAATGTATTGAAAGAAAAGGCATTTGTGGGAATAAAAGTATATACACACAAGAATATGTGTTCGTGTTGTTCCATGAGTCTACAAAGAGCAAGTTGGAACTGAAAGAGAGAGAGAGAGAGAGAGAGAGAGAGAGAGAGAGAAGAGAGAGAGAGAGAGAGAATTTCCAGACAGAAGGAGATATTCGAAAAAGAATCCTTCAGCCAGAAAGAGAAACCCCATCCCCGAAATCAAGAACCGAGAAGCCCGACGGAAGAATAAGCAAAATCCCCAAAAAGATATCAAAAGAGGCTACAAAACACTTATTTTTGTCACACTTTTCTCGAGTTTGCAAAGTGGTCTGTCGACCGGAAAAAGTTTATCCTACTCTTAGACATTCAAAAATGCCTTGTACCACCAAAACCTTGTGCTTGGAATAACACTTGACTTTCATAAGTCTCCGTTAAATCGTCAAATGTTTCTGTCATAGTTTCTTGCAGTTTGACATTGAATGGATCTTGTATTACACTTTCGTGGCACACTTAGCCAAACGCACTAAGAGTACTCAGCAGAACGCACGGGGGGTCCTCTTGGCGTAGTGGCTAATGTGCTGGACTGCAACATCGCAGTAATGTAACTAGAGAGAGAGAGAGAGAGAGAGAGAGAGAGAGAGAGAGAGAGAGAGAGAGAGGTGCGAAAGAGTAGGATTGAGAAGTGTGGGGTGAGTTTGATGCGTTGACTAAGTGAGATGTGGGCTCTCACTCAGGGCAGTTTTGACTTGGCGGAAAATAAAAAATCTCATGAGAACGAATAAGTTGTTTTGTGATATCATTAAAAGCTATAAACGGCACAAGGCAAAGCGCCCTCAAGCACCCCAATTTGGTTTCCAGACTCCAAACATCAAAGAATTGCCAGCCAACTCAACATCAACCCAGCAACCAGATTCGAGCCTCTCAAAGTACCGGTCCAGAGATAAATATAGAACTATCATTTCTATATGACACTTCATCACTCCATTACAGTAAGCGAGTTCGAACTCCAGTCGCGCTACTGCGTTAATATTCGGACAAATACACATAGGAAAATGTTGTAGGCGAGTTATCAAAAATAACATTAAAATCTAGAATGTTTAACAATGAGGGCTATTACTTGTAAATGAAAAGGTAACAAGAATAGGAATAGGAAGGAAAAGCATAGTTCTTACATAGCAGTAATGGCTAATGTGTTGCCAGCAAATTCTAGCTACTAATCCTCACATGTAGTTAGTATCTTCTTATTTATATCTTTACTCGGACAAGTTTGAATTCTTGTAGGGAAATATTCTTCCGCGCATCAGAAAAAGCCTGACCCTCTCATCTTCCCAGCTATAGGTTAAATAGTACAACTACTGCTTTCAAAAATGATGGTAGTAACACGTAAAGGTTGATATATCATTAAACAAGAAACCAAACTGAACCTATATATATATATATATATATATACTTAGTCATGTTTCGACATATCGCCTCTCCCCAGTACGGCTAGACCTAACAGGCTACCTTTAACCGAGATCGACACCCGACCAATTTTTCACCAGCCAGAGTCCCTAACTACCAGGCTATCAGCACAATCATCAGCGGTGAAGAGAATTTATACAGATAAATACCCCAAAGTGCTCAACCTACCAGGTGTAGTGAGCATATATATATATATATATATATATATATATATATATATATATATATATATAGTTAAATCAATAAATTGTCATAAGTATGTTTCGGGATAGCGCCGTTGACTCCATGTCACCACTATCCTAAGTCATATGCTTTATAACTCATATTGAATACGCTTTATTTGTAAATATAGCAATATATATATGGCTGAAAATAGCCATATCACAAACATCGTCTGTTTGTTTACTTCTCGTAAGTTCGTGTAGAGGTCACTTAAGAGGAATGTAAATACCTACTCCTTAACAAAACGAAGAAATCTGCTAAGTTCGTTTGGTGTGGTGGTAAAGACGCTTGACAGTCAGCTTGACAATCAGGTTTCGAATCGCACACGGGGCGGTCTTTGTATCTATAGCTCTGCTGATGAGGCCTAATAGGCCGAAATGTACATACAGAGATTGATTTTTCTCGATTTGTTTAGCCTTAAATTTAATAGGTAATCCCGCCTAATTAATTAATTAATTATTAATTAATTAACTTTCATATATATATATATATATATATATATATATATATAATCTATTTCAACCTGGTTTCGTCGAATTACTTTTAATTTTTTATTACAAAAATTAATTGACATTAGAGAAATTAAAACACCTATAATACCGTAAAATATGTATTTAACTCGGTTGCGGAGGCGTAGTGTAATGGTTAATGTGCTAGACTGCGACATCGCAGTGAGTTCGAACTCCCGTTGCGCTATTGCGTTAACACTCGGACCAATACTCTTGGGAAAGGTATGAACGCCCACATCTCTTCACCCATTGGTTAAATAGTACCACTGATATCCTTCTACCATGGTTGATAAAAGAGTTGAGTTCGATACTATCAGTGTAAATAGATTAATAGATTCTGTCGGACATTTCGTTTTACTCTTTTATAATTCACACATCAAAGAATTAAGAAAGAAAACTAATTTGCACAACTCATTAAAGTTATTCATTAATAGAGATGATTAAATGCTATTTCAAGCTACTAGTGGATATAATTTAGAAAATTAGTCTGAACAAGTATTCTCACCTTTATTGTTTAGATTCCTATATGTCACCCAGTGTGATCTCTAGCCCTTTTCAGGTGAGGCGTATCATAGTTGCTAATGTACTGGACGGCAACATAGTGGTAGTAAGCAAGCTGAAACACTTGTCGCACTATTACATTAATTTTTGGACTATTATCCTAGGGAAAGATATGGATCCTCTCATCAACCAGCTATGTATCAAATAGTACGACAACTCGTCTTCTGTTATAGCCAAGCAAAGTTGAAAACACCGGTTCTCGCTAGATCACCGAAGTTAAGCAGTGGTGATCCTGTTCAATAATTAATTGGGTAACCATTTAAGCAACAGCTGGAACTGTAAGAAATCGAATATTTAAATTACTTGATTCGGCATTAAATTATCCAAAAAGAATGTATATGCTGTAAAACAAAACCAACCAATCAACCAACCAACCAACTAACCAACCAATGAAATTGTCTTCGAGCAGGATGGCTTTGGCATTGAGTAACCCACGAAGGTTTGACGTGCCATTAAAAGATAAAGAAGCCAAACTAATCAGCCGAATGTGAATATCGAAAGGTAAGCACGAATTGACTGTTTCCCGCTAAGTTCAAGGTAAAATCTAATCGTTTTTATTTCCATCAGGGTTGCCTGACTGAGAAATAATCAGTCTGTTTATTTTCTGGACTGACCTTGTATATTGTAAAATTCAAATTTGGTAACACTTCTGGTTTTACAAAGATCATTTTTCATGTTTTTTTTTAAATGTTTGATACTGTTACCGGAAAATCTATGTACTTCTGGTGTCATTCGTACTTCTATATCTAACAACGGAGGCGCGTGGTGTAATGGTTATCGTCGTAGAAAAAATCTCGGCAAACCGAGTTTAAATCTGGACGAGGCCGTTTGCATTTCCCATAGTACTAATAGCATTAGGAAAGGCATGCATCCAATTATTCCCCCACCCAGCTAGGGGTAAATAATAGGACAGACTGGGCTCTTTATCCATGGTTAGGAGATGGAAATCTCTGAATTCAAACCTGTCAAATTCTGCTTGAGTAATTGACCTTATGTCGCATCCTACTTGTGTGGAGGGATTAGTATATATATATATATATATATATATATATATATATAACAATGTTTCTATTTTCAAGATAGATACAATGGTGTAATTAGTCAGGTTTCCCTTAATTCTTCCATCGGGTATTATCTGTTTTTGCTTCTCCTTCAGGTCGGGTTCTTCGTATTGAGGTTGTTATTTCTCTTCGCTAGCCAGGGATGTCTGTGTCCAGGTTAGATCTTGTGTTCTTTGAATCAGTAAACAACACGGAGACATATTTTATGTGTATACACTTTTATTCCCCCGAATATTTTTTCACTCGATATATTGTTGACCTGAACGTACGTAGAGGGGCGGATACATAAAAACACGTCATGTCATAATGGGCCACTAGACACAATTCCACTCTTCCTGGATCGAGACGCAATCCTTTATATATATCCAAAAATGTAATTAAAGTCATTAAACATGATTCTGGTAGTTTCTAGAAGATTTCAAATCGGATAGTTTCTTTTGACCTAAAAATCTTTTGATTTGATTTAACCCGACCATCTTCATCAGGTTCAAAGGGAACTCCTTTGAGGATGGCCGCCATACAGTCTAAAATTTTGATACCTTAATGGATCTGGGTTTGGATTCCATTTATTCATTTATTTGTTGACGATTTTCGGAAGACTGAATCATTTAAAAAAAAAATTGTAACAATGGTACATTAACTTGTATATAATATTAATTAATCAAATTTGTATGCTTTGCTGTAAGCATGTACTCGGCTCTTAATATCCAAAAATAACCTGAAATACTAGTCCCACCATCATCTGACAGAATGTGACACAATATCAAATTTCAAGCAGAGTACAGCTGGTTTGAATTCAGGAACTGCACACAATATGTAAATATAAATGTACAATGAGTGCGATTTCCAAACTTCTCTCTATAGTTACCCATCCCTTCCGCAGAAGTAGGATGTGGCACAAGGTAAATTTGATAAGCAGAGCTTAACAGGTTTGAATTGAGAGATTTTCTTTTAGGCTGGTTTCCGTGCCAAAGCTACTATTCTCCCCGCCCCCATAACTGAGGGAAAAGACATAACCTATAGCCAGCTTTTAGAATATATAACCATGAATACCTACGAGTTTAGGTTGTTGAGGAATATTACAACTGGATAAAATATATGGCATATCTGAGAGTATATTTAAATCTAATGCGATATTAAGATATAAAACAAACTTGTTCCATTAGAGGTGGACAAAAATGATGTATGAAATTTAATAAAAAAAGAGAAAAATGAAAAGAAAATATTTAATCCTTTGGAATGGAATTTTTTTTTTTACAGAAACAGATTAGCAGGTCATATTAATCAGAGTAAGGAACCAGCCGTATTAACAGATTAGAGAGAGATTATGGTGCAATAATTAATACAGTAATCGGTTTTATTCACTCACACACGTAAACGCATAAAACAGAGATACATTATCATCTGCATCATACTCACAGTCACATGAACATATAAATACTAACAGGTACTTGTAAAAATCTATAAAGTACTTTCCACGGGGAAATATTTAGTATTATATGAAATACTCTGATGTATTATTATTGTTTTTCAAAATGTTATTTCTTATTTTTTTTCTATTTTTATCATTGGATTCCGGTTGGTGGGCTTTCAAGTAAAGTTTTTTGGGGAAGGCGCGTGATGTAATGGTTACCGTCATATGAAATGGACATGTGAGACGAATTCAAATTCTGGACGAGACTGTTTCCATTTCATATAGCGCTAATACTCTAGGGAAAGGTACGAATCCAACTATTCTCCCTCCAGCTATGAGTAAATAGTAGGACAAACTTGGCTCTTTAACCATGGTTAGGCAACCGGTCTAGAAAAAGAGAAAACTCTGAATTCAGACCAAATCGACTCTCTTCTTGTTAGTCAAAACTACTTTGAAAGAACTTCCTTCCCACCTCCTCGTCCTAGTTCAATGACAATAATAATAATTTGACTGTGAGATGTCGAGTCTGCCCGATACTCTCTGGGTGCTACTGGCCTGATTTTCTCTACTGATGAATAATTCTGGATTTCAGAGTCAAAATTTACCACCAATATATACTTATAGCACCCTTTCCGCAGTATATGACACAAGGTCAATCATTAAAAGGTTTGATATTTTTGTTACATTTTTATAAATATGAAAAATAGCAATGTATTGTATAAGAAATAATAAAATATAATTTAATGAATTATATGCTGGAATATGTTCTAATGTCTATTTTGTTATGAATAAAATCTTTCTTTGGCGTAATGAATTTGGTAACTTAAATGTTTTTAGAGAACTTATCAACATAAGCGTATCTGGAGCTCACTTGTACCTGAAGCTTTAGCTCAAAACATAAAGCAAAAAAACCGACCGAGTGACAGGTTGTAACACGGAAAACTCGGAATTTGGGACACTCGTAAGTCAAGGTACCACTGTATATCGTATTTAAATCTTATTCATTGTAGTCAGAATTATCTCATATTAACTATGAAACGTTATTTTTTTTTTTAATACAAAACTGACCCTAAATTATTCGATTACCGCAAAGATGAATTCATTCTGTTACATAATGATAGGCGTATCATTTTCGTAAGGCAGTCTTGTTTAGAATTTTAAATTAACTGTAATTGGAAAATAACTGAGAGTCTAGAGCCTGGTAATGTTAGATTTAGATTTAGTTAGAGAGTTGAGAACAGAGATCCCTGCTGGGCAGGCGTATATTTCGTCTCTCTGCTATCTCTCCTACACACGGTAAAGCATGTTCGGATATCGGGGAAATGAATAAAAGTGTGTACAAAAAATAAGTCACCGTGTTCCTGATATAATAAGAACAGAAGACAGGACACAGATAGAAACAGGCAATCCCGACGAAGAAAAACTCCTAGACAACTGGATACGAAGAAAATAGAAGGTATTGAGATGAACAGAACAGTCGGCTAGTATGAATATGAGCTACATGAACTTTGAGAAGATTTGTCTACTGTTCAAGAGATGGTTGTGATACTGATAGCCACGAGTCCGACGTTGAATCATCAAATGTTTTGTAACAGATGGAACCTAATCAACTAGTTTATCGATGCACCGAAAAGCCATCCATAGCACCAAGATTAACAGGATTTGGGAAGTTGTGTTGATATTTGTCTTCTGTTCGTCGAAATTTTTATCAATATAATCAATAATATTAACGACACTGAAAAATGTATGCCACTCCCGCGTGATCCATTGGTGCAAATGCGGTGAGTTAGTTTGTATGAACCGGTTTGAATTAAACTCATCCGCGTTGGATTAGTGTGATTTCTGGCAACAGCGAGTAGATTGGTTTGGTTTGGTTTGTATCACGGCAGATCTGCCACGATGCACCATTTAATGCTAACAAACATAGTATAATCATTCTTTGTATAAAAGTTGAAAGATCTGGTTTTGTTTAGTTGATTGATGTTTAACGGCATATCAACCCTTGTGGGTTATTTAATGCTGACTCTTTTTTAATAACTTCATGTGTATTAATACATTGGTAGAAATAAGTTTCATTAACTTTATGTGTATTGATTAATTCGTAGAAATAATTTCTATTAACTTCATATCTTTTGATAAATTGGTTGAAATAGTTTTCTATAATTTCATCCGTATTAATAAATACAAGTAGTTGATCGTTAGTCACCACCTTCGATTACCTTTTTACTTTTTCTTTCATCTCAATTTGTTTGATGGTTTCCGCTTTGTGAAAATACCCACATCTGCAATTTGTGCGCCTTCGTTACACAATCGTGTTGAACCCATGTTTTAATATTCTGTGCTGGCCGTTTCGAAAGCACGAATTAGAGACAGGTTCAAGAGTAAAAGAAAAGTACGACAACAAAAATCTGATGATAGGAAGCTAATTGAGGAGGTGTGACACTTAGTTCAATTTGTGGTGGAGCAGAGGGCACTTAATTTAATGTCGTCAGCTGGCAATAAAGTTCTCCAAACTACAAGTCGACTGCTAGAATTAACTACAAGTCTAACTGACTTCATATTATGTGGGTCTTTGCTTATTTTCTATCTATCCGGCCCGGAATCAAATGCACACTGGAATGACGCAGTTACTCGGACTTAGAGCCGGCTCGTATATATGCAAATCCACCACTATCCCTGTCCCCTGTTCTGACCACCCAGAAATTGGCCATAACTTTTGCCTGCTAGACTTATAACTCCAATTTCTCTTAAAAAGGCAAACATTAATTTTTTTCTGGGCTGCATGTTGCCAATTTCTAACTATTATTTTTCTGGATCCAATTTCTCTTAAAACTAGTCATTTGAAGACATTTATCTTTAAGCGGACCCAATAACTGCCGGGCCATATCTTACATTCAAGGTGGTCTTACATTAATGGCTTCCGTGAACGTTTTAGAAGGTAGACGCCCTTCAGTCATATCAGCCTTTCGATTTTTTATAGTTTGTTCTTTCTAACTTCCCTTGAGCGATATAAATCGCCCTTTATCTATAACACATACACACACATACACACTTAGTTCCTTAAGTTTACACACACACCTACGTATACATGCGCATGGATATAATATATTCTATTGTATTTGTACACTCACACCATTGTGTTACAGCTTCCAATATTTCCAGATACTTGTCAGTTTATTTTTCTCTAAGTGTCCTTATGATTTCCTGATTTGGTAGTTCTCTTCATTCCGTTATTTATTTTTTCCTCTTGTTTGTTACGAACATTGGCATATTTTCGATGACAAATTCAATTACTATATCTTGGTTGTATATTCTTATGGTCTATACAAGGATTTCTTGTTGTTTTTCATTTTTGGCAAATATTATTATCATATCACTCCTTGCTAGTATTATTATTTTATCAATACCTATTAGTTTTTTACACCAGCATTTGCTGGTGGTCTTTCCATGAATTCTGAGTAAAAGCAAATCCCCTCAGGTCTCGTCTGAGTATTATAACCGATTTTAACAAATGCTTATGTCTGGATGGTACCGATTCTTCCTCTTATTTTTAATTTCGTCAATATCTTTTCCAAACCCTTGGTGACCTTTCCCATGACCCCAACTACAATTTGTACCATCTTTACCCTCATGTTTCTCAGGTTTTTCAGTTCTCAGGTAAGATATAAGTATTTGTCTATCCGTTTTCTTTTAATTTCACTCTGTTGTCCGACGGCAACATCCACTAGATGACCAGTTCTTTTCTTCTTGTTCATTAATACTAATTATTACTGGTCTTTTGGCTGGGATGCGGGGATCCGTCTGTATCTCTTAGTCCCAGAAATTTTATACGTGTCTTTCTCTAGAACGGATTCCGGATATTATTATTATTATTATTATTATTATTATTTTCACTCCATTAGAGTTTTTCACATCCGCCTTAGCAAGTGGTTCACTGGAGGCTGAGTGACAGCAAGTCTCCTCAGGTCTCCAGGACTTTTCTGTGTATTCCAGCCGATTGCAACAATACTGTAGTCTGGATGGTCTCGATTCTTCCTCTGATTTCCAGTTCATCCAGACTCCTTTCTAGACCCCTGTGGACCGATCTTAGGGCACCAATTACAGTTAGAACGATCTTCACCTTCATGTTTCACAGTTTTCTTAGTTCTCTGGCAAAGTCCAAGTATTTGTCTATCTTTTCGCTTTCTTTCACTTTCACTCGGTGATCGGCCGGGATGGCAAAATCCACGAGATGACAAGTTCTCTTCTTCTTAGTGATCAACACCAGATCTAGTCTCCTGTGTGGGATTAGGTGATCCGTCTGTACCTCAAAGTACCAGAGAATTTTGTGCGTCTCATTCTGCCGTACAGATTCCGATTTGTGCATATACCTTTTAGTTGAATGGTGAAAATTGAATTTCTTGTACAATTTCCTGTGAATCACCTTTCCCGCCCAGTCGTGCCGAGTCTTTTACTCTATTTGTGCTATTATTATTATTATTATTATTATTATTATTATTATTATTATTATTATTCCTTATCCATCTTTATAGCTAAATTGTCTGTTGGGTATTTTTAAAAGTCGACTAACATCTGTACTCCTAATAACTACGTTTGAACAAGCAAAAATGCCAAAAAAAGTAATATAACCAAAACGAATCACTAGAAATTCCCGCATTCATCATTCTTAGTGTTTTTTAACTGTAAAGGTTGGTTACATATGAGATTTGATTCTCAATACAGAACCAATTTAGTTTTGTCCGGTATTAAATACACTAATTGTATTCTATTATCTGAAGATAATTGAACCAATAGCAATAAAATGAAGCAAAGTTGGATAGTTAGTTGACTTGGAAGATTTTAATTGCATCCAACAAAAGATTTGGGATTAGTTTTTGGAAAAGGAAAGCATTTATCAAGTTCGTATTGAATGATCCAAGGAAAGACTTTCTACTTCAACTTCCCAGCAATTTTACGGACATGTGATGTCATTGATCGAGTCATGATATTCTGGAAGATAAACTTTGATAAGATTTGGTTTGGATTTTTCGTTTAATGGTATATCAATCTTCTTGGGTAATATAATGATAAAGTCATTCTTGAAGAAGAACAGTAGTGGTACTATTTAACCCACATCTGGGGGGAATAGGGGTGTTCGTACCTTTCCCAAGGGTATCAGTTCGAAAGTGAACATAATAGCGCGATGTCGCAGTTTGCACCTTAGCCATTACTCCCGGGGACCTCCCTTAGAAATAATAGAAGGGAATATGGTGATTAGAATTTCATAACTGTCACCGTTATATTGAGGAGATGGTTTATTAAGAAATTATATTTAGTATGAACGGAATTATTTATTTGCAAATTGAACTGGAAATTGGTTTTCTCTCTCTTTTATAGCATTTTAAGAGTATACATTCCGCCATGAAAAGCAGTTTGTGCTGAATTACGGTTACATGCATAAAAGTTGTGTAAAAATATCGAAACTAAAGTTGTTTACACAAAGAAACACAGAAGAAAACTTTAATTTTCTCCAGAATAGTTTCATTAGTATTAAAAAAAACTGAACGCCAATATATCATTGTATAATTGGTCACACAAGATTTTGTTACTCCTTTATAACCAGACAAGAACTGTAAGCACAGTGTGAAACATATCAAAACTCTGCACTGTCAAAGACTTCATAGAATGATGAGATTTGCCTCTCATCAGAAAACGCGTTTTTATTGAATAAAGCTTAATTCTTCTGACTGAGTTTTCAATGTCAATCAATGGTCACTGCAGTTGCTAAATTAATAAATTTATTAAAACTGTCTAAATTCCTAGGAATTACTTGCTTGACGAGGAAGCTCATTGCACTTCGAAACTTTTTTGAGGTCGGAAAATAGCACCGGTTGATATCGAAATATCAACGTAGCCCAACCTCCTCTCAATATTAAACGATGATCGTGTTACGTTTACTTTTGTAATACTAGAAATTACCACCAGGGTGCTATAAACATCAATTTTAACTTATAGTTACCAACAAAAACAGTTTGGTATTATAGCAATTTTTTTACTGCAACAAAAAGAGACATATACATTTTGACCTGCTGGTTATGTTTTTGTGCCCATATATATATATATAATTTAATATACCAAGCGTGTTGGTAGATCCTTGCGGAGAGAAAAAACTCAGCAGAAAGTTTGATTGTAAAAATATACTACCAAACATTCAGTCAGATTTTAGCCCTGAAGAGCTTTATGCGAAACTAATAGTAGGTTCGTCTGACTCATTAGATTATCTTTGTTATATATATATATATATATATATATATATATATACATATATATATATAGTCAGTGGGCTTCAATCAGCAAACCAAACTGTCAGCTGGGGCTGTAGAATATAGAATACGGCATAATGTTGGCAGCGGGTGGTATCCTATAACGCCTGAGGACAAGATTGTAGTTGTTGAGGGGTCCGCTTCACCTCAGCTCTTATTGGGGCTAGACGGCAGTAGGAGAGGCCCATCAGATCAATCAGTTGGTCGTGTCAAGCTCTAGCAACTATCATTATTAAGGCGGTGGCTGAGGGTTAACCACAAGTATTTATCGATACATATGAGGTTAATGAAAACTATTTCTACCAATTTATTAATACACATGAAGTTATTAAAAAGATTCAGCTTTAAATAACCTACAAAGGTTGATATGCCGGTAAAAATCAACCAACCAAAAAAAAACCCCCAAAAAAACAAAAAAAAACAAAAAAAAAAAACTAGATCTTTCAAACCAAACTATCTTTCTACAAAGATTTAGTATTATAAAAACACAAGAGCTGATGTGCCATTAAAAAATAACTAATCGACTAACCAACTCAATCAGCTAAAGAACCAGTTACTATATTGCTTATACACTCGTCAGAAAAATGGTATTTACTCAACTCTTTTTCTGCGAGCAGGATGTGACACAAGGACGCAAGTATGCGGCATCCAGCGAGAATCGAACTCGTTATTCAGTAGTAATGTGTCTGCGAGACTAGCTTGCTAATCATTACACCATGATGGGTTGGCCTGATTCGTCAGAAAATAATCACTTTTTACAACGAATATCAACCTCCTTCTTTTGAAAAGATCTCTCCAGTTTATTTGAGTATTTAGCACTTGATTTTGCGCCACATTCTGTAAATCCGTATCTCCTTTGAGAGATGCAATTTAAAGTCTTACACAATGCAATTCAGTTCTTGTGAGATTGATCTTTGATAATGTGTAATAAGGTTTTTAAGCGTGGTATATTCATGGTGCTTTTCAAGGTCGAAAATCCAACTCTGTTTTTGGAGTATTCTTTAATACATTTAATACATTAAATATAATATATATATATTTAATAAAAATCTACTATATAAAAGGGAAATTTCTCGCTGTCTGTGTATAACCAGTGGGCGCCTAAACCAGTAATTGGATCATAAAACTTTACACACATATTAAGCTAATATTCAGAAACATGACTGGCAAATTGGATTTCAATAAAAACTAATAATGGAACCCTTGTATACATTTAAAAAGGAGGGGGAAGAAAAAAGTTTCATTGAGAGAGGGAGGAGAAGAGTGGTAGTAGAAGTAACTCATATTTCCCCTTTTTCATTGCTTACTGTAATTCTTGATTGTTTCATTTACTACTACTACTTACTACTGCTGCTGCTGCTGCTGCTGCTGTTGCTGCGTAATTTAATTGTTTTAAAGAATGCGATAAAAAATGAAATAATCTATAAATATAGATGAGATTTATTTAAATTTTTTAGATCCCGTTCAACACCGGGTAGCTCTGCTAGTATTGTAATATAATAATCTTTAATATATTTAATACATTTAAGGTTCTACTAATAATTTTTCTTTTCATATTTCAGCGGGATATTTCACGGTGATTTTCAAAGACGGATATTCGACTTTCAGCTATTGGAATTTTCTTTAATTACGGATGCGATTCTGCATTGTGCATGCTCGGTTTTTTCCCGCACATTTTCCTGATAATGTACAGGCGGTCTACATCAAGCGTATGCTTGTAAATACCATCCATTCATAATGTAAAGCTCCCTTGTTTCCTATCAAGTTACATGAACTTCTGTTTCTTCCTGTTTGAAAATCTGAAGCTGTGTACCGGTAATGGCGCAGCAAGCTTAATCGTTTTTAGGGAATTAAACACTGAATTCAGTTCAATTTTAATTCAACAATGATTTACTTGATCTTAATGTGTTGGGCTGTGACATCTTAATAAACGAGTTCGAACTTCAATCGCGCTGTGACTTTTACTTTCGAACTAATACCATTGGAAAAGGTATAGACGCATTCATCTCCCAGCTATGGATTAAATAGTCCCATTACTGTTCTTCTCCAGGGATAGCTTTGGCATTAAATAAATCACGGTTTATATGCCATTAAACAAAGAAACTGAAAACAAAGCTCATCCAATCAAATTTTTTTTAATCAGTTCTCTAATTCAGCCAAACTTTTTCAAACTTAAATCTTGAAATGACACATATTCAGTTCCGATTGGTTTCTTTTTGTTTTTAATAACATATCAACCTTATGACACAGCGCGTGGCTGCACACGTTGTGATATGCAACATGCAGTTGTAAGAGTGTGTGTGATTATATAGATAAGTAGATATGTGGGTACGAGGATAAAGACAAGCCACATATAGGTATGTATATATATATATATATATATATATATATATATATATATATATATATATGTGTGTGTGTGTGTGTGTGTGTGTGTAGACCAGAGACGGTGGAATATATGTGTATACATGTATATCTGTGTGGGTTATTTAATGCCTATATGAAGAAGTACTTATAAACCCAAAGCTGGGGTGGTGTTTAGGATGTTCATAACTTTAACAAGGGTATTAATCCGAATGTGAACGTTATAGCCCAACTAGAATTCGAACTCGCTTTCACGATGTCACAGTCCAGCACGTTAGCCACAACACCCAGAGGACTTCCACTCAGTTCCGATGCCATTAAGTTAGACTGATTAGATAAAGCACTTTTGCTTAGGACAGCGTAGACACAAAATCCGTGGCAAGTGGCGACTGACGCCTTTGCGATCATTAGAACAGATCCTAAATTAAATATATATATATATATATATATATATATATATATATATATATATATATATATATATATATATATATGCTCTATCATCAATAGTTGGCATTCATTATTTATTTATTTATGTATGTATGTATGTATGTAAGTGAGAAAAATGGAAATGAATTCGACAAATATGTTACAAAAATGATTAGAAGAAAAACATATATACTTTGGTATGGATGACATTTATTGCTGTTACGGAATATTATATTTAAAATTATTTTAAATCTAAAACAAAATCAAAGTAAAATAATAAACACAAAATATCAGGCATGCAAACTGAGAATTTCTTGAGGACACAGGGTTTTTAAAAAACGAGTAATACAAGAAAAAACATTCGAAATTTATTACGTTATAAACAAAAAAGTTAAATCTCAAAACGTTTCATTTGTTCAACATTTTACATAGCGGTAATATCCTTATTAAGGGTATGAATCCACCTGTTCACCCACTAGATATGTGTAAATTGTAATGCAGACTGTTCTCTTTAATTTTCGTATGGTAACCGGTCTAGAAGAAGAAAAACTGATTTCAAAACTACGCTTAAAAATCGACCTCATGTGGCGTCCCTGCTTATATGCAGGGTTTGGGTAAGTATATACACATTGCCGCTTGCAAGTTTGTGAACCCACCATACATGGTCAATGTTATTGTAAAAAAATTAAAGTTAGCTTATATTTGTGCATAAAAACACCAATTTATAATGCAGACTTTCCAAATGATGAACAAGGGCCGGATTAGCTCAGTCGGTAGAGCGTTCGGCTAGAAACCACAAATTTCCTAGTTCGAGACAAGCCCTCGCCAACTCAGCGTATGAGAAGCACAGAGATCTGTGCGGTAAAGCAAGGAGCTGATGGTAGGTGTGGCGTTCCACCTCAGACGCAAAAACAATCTCCTTGGTCTAGCGCTAGCGAAAAGGGGATAGACTCCCTTGCTGATTGGCTGATTCCGACTTTAGGCCATCCCGACGACTTTACTTTTTTTATTATCTAAGAAAAATGAAATTTCAAGCGGCACTATATTTAAAGCAAGTCAAAGCCGTAGATTGCGAAACCTGATTATTGATTCCTTGTGAAATCATATTAGGTGAGATTGAGTGCAATCCCGAATAAAAAAAATCAGCTGATCGATGTTAATTAATTGATCACGAATCATTCTTATTTTTAAACATCAATCAGATGGGATTACCGTCCTACTCAGTTTTGTCACATTTTCTTTTTGTTCAAGAACGACCGATCGACCAGAAATGAAGGTCCCGCTTGCCCGTCCTCTCGGATATGCCGCCTAGAAACCTGTACCCAGGAGAGAACTTGATTTTTATAAGCTTGTGTTATCTTTTTAAAGTATTTCTATTGCCCCCCTTTTTTTTACTAAAGTTTTACAAAGCATTCATTTTTCTGTTCCATTTTTCATGACATACTTAACCAAACACACTTGTAATGATTTAGGATTACTCAACTGAATGTGAATTCTTAGAGGCAGACTTAAAACAGAATGTTTTCCCGCGTGTTCAAGGTCAGATCTGATCAGCTGATCTTTCAATAAATGTTGCCTCCTGAGATAAAAGAAACAGTTTCATTGCTGTCTAACTCGACCTCGTATTCACTGTTTCTCATTTTTAAAACAGTTTTTTTAGCGATTGCTTTTCATCTTTTCCAAACGATGTAAAAAAAAAATCATATGAAGGAAATGGCTGACACGAAACGCATACTACACAGCAAATAGGATGTTTCCATCCCTTGACATGTCACTGAGATTGAAAATAGAAAAAAAAAGAAAGAAAAAGAAGAAAAGAAAGAAAGAATTGTGGGTACTGAGTCATTAAAAAATCTTTACTTAATTTTTTAAGAATTAATTTAATCAAATCGATTAAACTTATCTAAATATTTATTGAAAGAGACCCCTAATAAATAAGGGCTTTTGGTTAGCAAGCTGATCTCGCAGGTCCATTACTACTGAATACTCATATCAATCTTTAACTAAAAACATCCTTGCACATAACATATTCTCCATTAATATAACTAACAAATATATGCACCCTCCGGGTGCAAGTATTTAAGTTTTAATGTAATAAAATATTGTATTAAATTAGAAAGGCTAATGAAACTAAATAAGAATACAGATAAAAAGATTTGAAACAGAGGGAGTATAATAAAAGATTTGAAACAGAGGGAGTATAATAAAAAATGGAACAATGAAACTTACTCTTCCATCACTCTCGTCTTTCATTGTTATTTTTTCTAATTTAAGTATTTAGTTAAAAGAGGAAGTAAAGAATAAAATGACAGTTATTTATCTTGTTAATGGATTTCATTTAAGATACATTGAAGAGATTTTTGCTTATATTCATTAAAATAAAACCAAACAGTTAGAAATCAATAATACTAAGCACATATTTATTAAATTCGATTTTTTAATATCAATATGCAAATTAGCCTTCCCATTCACACTGTAAACCGCTATTTTGTTGTATATATAAATATAATTGCAAGATGTCAATATGTAGACATAGTTAACAGTATTAATAATGTAAAACAATTTTATTAATAATTGAGGTTTAGATAAAAATAAAATCATGGAGAATGTGATGTCTATAACTAAGAGAATTTGTGACGAGTAGGAATATAGTTTTGGTTACAGACAGAAAAACACACAATCTCCATTATAATAAGATATCTATATGCAGATAAAAGTTTAAGTAATTCATCCAATAGTTCCCAACAAGGCCCTCTTAAATTCTTTTTCTGACTATTTTTTCTGAAATCATCCAAATGAATCTTAATTTTTTTCCCCGCTATTCTTGATTTTGATCTGATCAGGCAATTTATTCCCAAAATATATCACTCTATTAGCAAAAAATGCAAATGTTTAATGGACTTGCTTTTGAAATCTGCCCTGACAGTAAATTTCTAGTTCAAGGAGTATTGCATCAGTAGATTTTCAAAAAAAGTCTATTGTATCAATAAGTAAACTAGACTATCCGTGAACGCTCTGGGTTCCCATTGTAACAATGATCATGATGATGCCATTGCTTATATTTAGGAGGCAGGTAGGTGTAGCATAATGGGCCCTGGAACACCTATATTTGTGGCCTTGTGCCAGACACAGAGAAGCCCGCTACGTTACATAGGATTTCATTGTTATTTCTATTATATCTAGAAATTAGATTATTTGAAAATTACGTTTAGAACACACAATTATCATTCATTTGAATATTGGACTGGCAATTGCTTTAGTATTCAAGTGTATTGCTCTACGCTAACCTTGTTATGATGTGCTGCTTTTCTGGGATACGGGTATATCATCATCATCATCATCTAGACGTACTGAAAACATGAATTCCCTTGAAGCGACTCTCTCACCATACGTCCCTATCAGCCATCGCACTAGGTAAGTTCTCTAGACGACATACAGTGTCCGTGCAGAGCTGATGAATGTGAGGTTTTGCTGGTCGGTCGATGTGTAAGAATCCATAGGAGAACTTCTCTTATGAGTTTGACCTTTCTTCTCCAGCAGTGTCCAAATATGTATTGCTCATCTTACTTTGATGGTTTGTGAGATATTTAGTTGTTTTGTTTTACGGTATACCAACCCTCTTCGGGACATTTAATGTCGAATCAAGTCATTTTGATAAATAAAGAGTTCAGATTGCTTACAGTACCTGCTGTTACTTTAAATATTGAACAGGGTCATCACTGGTTAACTGGCGCTTTCATGAGAGATATTTCCATGTGGTTATCGGTTGGTCACGTCAAGCCCTAGCACCTATATAATTGTCAAAGGAAGCGCGTGGTGTAATGGTTATAGTCATGGGAAATGGACTCGTCGCCACGAGTTCAAATCCTGGACGTGGTAATTGCATTTCATTTAGCGCTAATACCCTTGGGAAAGGCATGAATCCTACTCTCCCTCCAGCTATGGATAAATAGTAGGGCAGACTGGGCTCTTTAACCTTGGTTAGGCAACCGGTCTAGGAGAAGGAAAACTCTGAATTCAAACCTCCGCTTAAGAAATTGACCTTGTGTCGCATCCTGCTCGTGCGGAGGGGTTGATAAATATATATATGATTGTCAAAATCCTATTGCCATTATGGCAAAACTCCGACCCTTTTTATCCTATATGTGTTCAAGGAGGTGTTTGAGTGTCGTGGCTATGACGTTAAACTGCATCTAGTGGTGGGGTTCCAATTCTGGAGTTCTGGAGAGTACTGTGTTATATTTTGATATTTTGAAATGTTTTCAATAAAATTCAAATAAATGTTCACAAATTGATGTAATGTGATTTTATAAATTTATTTTTAATATTCTATCTCTCACTTTCAAGACTGACCTAACCTGAAAATTATATATAATTTCTATTTTTGTAAGATCGCAAACTCAGAAATCAGCAGGGGGTGAAATACTTATTTACAAAAAAAAAAAAAAAAAAAGAAAAGATTTGGCATTAAATAACCCACGTGCTTGATATGCTGTTAAACCAAACCAAACCAAACCAAACTATACAGTTATAAAAAAAAGTCGTCGGGGTGGCCTAAAGTCGGTATCAGCCAATCAGCGAGGAGTCTATCCCCTTTTCACTAGACCAAGGAGATTATTCTTGCATCTGAGGTGGAGTGCTACACCTACACCCAGCTCCTTACTTTATCGCAGAGATCTCTGTGTTACTCATACGCTGAGTTGGTGAGGGCTGCTATCAAACTAGGAACCTTACTAGCCGACTACTAAACCGGTCCTGAACACAGTTATATAAGTATACATAAATGTAAAGACGAGGAAAAACGTTGGCGCCAAAGGTCACCACACATTTTATATGTTCAGTTGATCTTATCAGCAAACCTACTATTGAAAAGAAAAGTAGCACCTCAAATGGAAAGTAAAATAAAAATAAAAATGGAAGTGGCATTACTGATCCATGGCGGAAAAAAAGTTATTCTTGTTTGTATGGAACTTTACGCTAAACTCTGTCTAACAAAATTAAGACAAGATCTTTATTTTTTTTATTCGCATATTATCTGTTAAGCAATCTGATTTTTATGATTACCTCAACTGTCTGCGTTGAACATCTTTCGTACGTATATACCTAAATATTGGAGGCGCTCGTTTTATATCGGTTATGGCCATAGAAATGATCTTATTGGTCCGAGTTCAAATTCTGGTCGAAGTTGTTTGCATTTCACATTGGACTGATACCCTTGGGAAAAGTAGGTATGTGCCCAACCTGTTCACCCTAGATAGGATACGATATGGCTGGTGGGAGAATAGTTGGTTGATTACCTTTCCCAAGGGTATGGGCACTATATGAAAAGCAAACAGCCTTGTCCAGAATTTAAACTCGGGTCGCTGACCCCGTTTCCTACGATGATAACCATTACACCACGTTCTAATTTTTTTACTGTTTACCGAACCCCTCCACACAAGCAGGAGGCGACACAAGCCTATTTTAAAACGAAGTTTAACAGATTTGAATTCATAGCTTTCCTTCTCTTAATCCTTATACAGCGTAAATATGGGATAGGTATTTACCCAATACGTTCACCACGAGTAGGATGTGACACAAGGTCGCAAGTATGAGGCATCAAGCAAGGATCAAAGTTGTTATTCAATAATAATGGATCTGGGAGGCTAGCTTGCTAAACATTACACCACGATGGAGGCCTTATCCTTAGTAAGCGAGTTCGAACTCCAGTCACTCTATTGCGTTCAATTTCGGACAAACACCCTTAGGAAATGTAGAAAACCTTTATTCCCCAGATACAGGTTCAATAGTACTACTACTGTTCTTTTACAAGAAGTTTGAAACAAAACCATAAAATCTGTTTAAATAAACTTGAAATGACCTTGTGTCGTATCCTGCTCTTGCGATGTGGTAGGGTAAATAGATACTTAATATATTGATATAGAGACGTTAATGACGAAACGTCCAAAGAAAAAGCTAGATGAGAACTGTATAAGGATGCTGCCTGCTATCTTGAACAAATCTTGGAAGCAGTACCCCACAAAAGAGCAGATCTACAGCCGCTTCTCTCCTATCACACAAGCCATTCGAGTAAAATGAACAAGACATGCTAGGCACTACCGGAGAAGCAAGGACGAACTCATTAGTAACGTTCTCCCGTGAGCCTCTGCACATGGACCTACTAGTGTAGGTCAGCCAGTAAAAAGGTACTTCGATCAACTCTGCACGGATACTAGATGCTGTGCAGAGAACCTTCAAGGAAGAGGAAGAGTCATGGAGATGTATGCCGTTGCCACAACTTGATGCTGTTGATACTGATATTCCTGTTCTGTTCTTTGAAGGTCATATAGATATAAAACAATAAAAGGAAACTGTTAGGTTCTGATGGGGTATTGGACATTTACAGTCTAAAACTCAGACAATGCTTTTGTGATGAATTTGTTTTTATTTTATTCTTATTCTGTTCACTGGATCATAAAGTTAAAGTCTTGTACTGTTGCAATAATTTCAGATTTTTTTTCCTGACAATTTTTTACCGGAACGTTAATGAAGTGCAATGTTCTCTAAACGAGTTGGCGTGGAACATCGCCAGTTTCACTTAAAACAAATAAGATATTTTTGTATTTGGAATCATCAGATTGCAATTTAGTGTGTCTGGATGTGCGTTACCTTGTCTTGTAATACTAGGGTGAGTCAAAAGTTTTGCAATATTTTGGTAACGAAAGGCACAATTCAGTAGTTCCGGGTGAATTTACCGAGGTTGTGAAGGTGACGTACCCCGCTGGACTCAGATGCCGAGTTCGTCTGGTACTCTCTGACTGTTAATCGTTGGGTTTGCGCGTGGTGTAATGGTTACCGTCGTAGGAAATGGACACGACGAGACGAGTTCAAATACTGGACGAGGCTGTTTACATTTCACATAGTGCTAATACCCTTGAGAAAGGTATGAATCCAACTCTTCTCTATGGATAAATCGTAGGGCAGACTGTGCCCTTTAACCTTGGTTAGGTAAGCAGTCTAAGAGAAGGAAAACTGAATTTAAAACGTGTTAAACTCCACTTAATAACTTGACCTTGTGTTTCATCCTTCTCGTGCGGAAGGGTTAGGTAAATACATACTCGTTGTATTTGCCTATATGGCTTGAGCACACTGGGAATCCACGGTTCAATGCCAACCTGATTGTCGAGTTTCTTGCAACTGGATCGAAAGTAGCTTGTTACTGAACTGTGATCAACTACATCTTTTTTGGTTGCTCTCACTGTGTTATGACCAAGTTCGAACTGGTAAAGCATATGTAATTTACCTAAGACCTCCACCAAGAGCAGATTGCAACACAAGGTTAATTTTAAATCAAAGTTTAACAGGTTCTCCTTCTCCTAGAATGTATGCCTAACCAAGGTTAAAGAACCCAGTCTGCCCTACTATTTACCTATAGCCGGAGAGAATATAGTTGGGTTCATACAGTTCTCAAAGGTATTAACGCTATGTGAAAAGGCAACCTGCCTCATCCAAGATTTGAACTCGGTTCGCCGTGTCCATTTGCTACGACGATAACCATTACACAACAAACGCCTCCATAGTAAAGCATAAGTTCCCGAATTAGACTACGTTGAACATTTGTCTGTGTGGCCTTCAAATCACACACAGAGTGATGTAGCAATGCACAACGTGAGAGCATATATTTAAATGGTAAATAGCAGCTATTGTTACTGCAATACAAAGATAAGAATTAAACAATACTATTTCTTAATTTATATATTTACTACATATTTTTACCTGCTAAGTGTAAAATGCTAATTTTAGTCTCTGCTTACTTCTCCTATAGGAAATCTTTTTAAAAACTATGAAGACTGAAGAGTATCTACCAAGACAGAGGAGTCTCCGTGGCGTAGTGGCTAACGTGCTGGACTGTGACATTATCGTAACTCATTAACAGCAGTATGCAGCCTAGTTCACTAACCATTACACGTTGAGCGGTGCTGACCACCACATTTGTTTATGGAAAACCTATAGACAAAAGTGGTTGGAGCTAAAAACTGATTACGACAAATTATTTTAATTTCCTATTTGTTCGTTTCAATAGATTTATTCATCTTCGGGAGTATATATCGATCACAAATCATGATATTTGACTTTAGCATTAAGTAACCCATGAAGGTTGAGATATTATTAAACAAACCAAATCTATCAAGGCAGAAATGAACAATTAATATAAACATTTTCTTCAAAATGATTCCCTTGGCATTCCTGTGAGTTTTTCATTGGTAAAATCACCTGTTAAACTCTTCTTTTGGATTTGACTGAAGTGTTACTATTGTATTTCTATGAATGTTCTCTACAATCCTCAAATACTGGAGATAAATTTTCAGTTGAAGAAACAAGAAAAAGTTTGGTATGTATGGGGGTTGTAGATATTGTTAATAGTATTATAAATCCGTTATAAAAAATGAGTAATTTTAACAGCATTTCAACCAATCTAGAGTTGTATTATATCCAGAGGTTAGGGAATCACGTTCATTATGATTTATATTTACATTTTATGAGTAGTTGTATCTCAAGGGTTTTTTTCAAACTCAGTTATACGATATCACGTACCGTATATACTCGCGTGTCATGCGACTGAGACATACATTGAGATTTTTGCTTCTGAGAATTGTAGGCGTGTCATTTGGCTTATGCCTAGCTTTGGTCAACTATTTACTCACACATTTTGCATCTTGGGTATGGTGCGGCCCCCTAATCATAAGCTAAAATTTAGGTCTGTGAAAATCGCATGATACGCAAATATTACGGTGTTCCTAACACAAATAATTGGCATACTGTTATATATTTTCAAGTAGTCCTATGTAATACTAATAATTATATGGTTTCAAGTAATCATTTCTGTTTTATAATAGTTATTTATTAAACACAGTCATATCGTAATTAACTAATAATAATCATTAGAAAACAATTAACTATTCTTAATACAAATACTTTGCAGTTATATAGCACCAACTATTGATATGAATACAAATAATTTTAAAACAGAAATATCTCTCCTATAGATTGGTTCCTAATAGGTACTACCCCTCCGGATAATAGTGGGCCTGGGAGTAATGACAATGATATTTTAAGAACAGACATTATCATTCCAAGAGTTGGTTAGTTGGTTGGTGGGTTAGATTTTTCGGTATGTAAATCATTAGGTTATTTTATGCCGAAGACGTTTTTGTTTTATTCATTCTTATTTGGTTTTCAATTTTTTAAACACATTTTTAAATCTCTTTTTGGACTATTTAACACAAAGATACGACTCTAATAGGTACTACCACTCAGGGTCAGAGTGGACATGGGAGTAATGCCAATGAATGGTTAAACGACAATCCTCAGAGCTCCAGAATTAGAACCTCACCACTAGATTCCAAGAGTTGGTATAACTATAGTAGTCATTATTTTCTTGGTTTTCTAATTATGATGTCATTTTAGTTGATTCTCGGAATTGTAACCTCACCACTAGATTCCAAGAGTTGGTGTAACTATTGAAATCATTATTTTCTTGATTTTCTTATTATGACGTCATTTATGTTGATTTACAGAATTTTGTAGGTATACAATACATAAGCCATCATATTTTGTCTTGATGTTATTCTTTTTTTTTTACCACAACAATAATGGCATTCAGAACCCCCAGAACCTGTTAATGTTTTATAATCCCCACAGCATAACAGACGAAATAAAAGTAGAACTCAATCACTGTCTTCTTAAATCAGACAATTTCCGGTCTGTAGAACATTGGGAATTTTGAAATATGTATTTCTCGCGATAAAAAACAAAAAAAAAATCATAGATCTTGTAGTCTGCAGTAGAACTTGAAAATGTGCCATCAGATTCAGTTTCTCCGACTTTAACTTAGTACTTTTTATTTAAAAAAAAATACAAACAAAGAAAAAAAAAGAAAAATATTCGACAATTTTTGTTAAAACAACGATAAAAATTTCAGTACTAAATTTTGTACGTATTCTTTTTTTTTTTTGAATTTGTTAGTCGACTTTCATGGAAAATTGAATAACGTTTTCGTGTGCAGCAAAGAAACCTCGCTCTTTAGACATGATGCGTTTCTGTATTAAGGGGAATAATGGGGCCGTTTTATACGCAAGATGCAAATGTTGTGTCTGTAAATAGTTGACCAAATGCTGGGTATAGAACAACTAGCACACCTACAATTCACAGCTTCAAAAAGTCTCAATTTAGGTCTCAGAAAGTCTCTAGATATGGTTTGGTTTGGTTTGTTTTACGGCATATCAACCTTGGTGGGTTATTTAATGCCGACAAAGTTTTGAAATGAATTCATTCTTAATGGATACTCAGTTTTTTTATTAACACATTTTACTATTTAACCAATGGATGCGACCCTAAGAGGTACTACCACTCCGGGTCAGTCTAAACCAGGGAACAATGGTGATGAAGGGATGTTCCACATTACTCAGACCTCCAGAACTGCAACCTCACCATCAGATTAACGCTATTCTCAGAATATGAAGTACCTCAGCCACAGCCTTCTAGCACATATATGATAAAAAGGGTTGGGGCTTGCCATAAGGACAATAGGGTCGGGACAATCATATAGGTGCTAGGGATTGAAGTGACCAGCCGATTGATCGGAGGAGGTCTCTCCGACCGACCGCCTAACCTAAGTAAGAACCCATGTGGAGTGTTGCATTTCATGGACTGATCAGCCACCAAGATTCCGTCCTTAAGCATCACGGGTCGCCACCCACGACCAACAGGTGAACCCATTAGGTACAGTCCGTGTATTCTAAAGCTCTAGTAGACAGGGCTGTCTCTAGATATGCGAGAATATACGCTAGTTTATATATATGGGAGTACGAAAAAAAACTCCTGAGAAACAACTACGCAAAAAAGTAAATATAAATATACAATGATCGTGATTCCCTAACCTCTGGACATAATATAACTTTAGATTAATTGAGATGCCGTTAAAATCAATCAGTTTTTACAACGGATTAATTGAATCAGAATATAAGCGTCAGAAGGAATTGCATGATGACCTCCGCCCCATGTCGGGAAAGTCCCTGAGACGTAGTAGCTAATGTGCTGGACTGCGGCATCATAGTAAGCGAGTTCGAAACCAGTCACACTATTACGTTCATTTTCGGAATAATACTCCTGGGAAAGGTATGAACACCTAATCCTCTTGACTATGGGTTAAATAGTAGCACATGTTCTACAAGGATGGCTTTTGAATTCAATAACTCATAAAATTTGATATGCCATTTAAAAAGACCCCCCCCAAGTCATCGTATTCTGTTACTTTAAATATTGGTTTAAACAATAATCTACTACCGTATACATATTCACCAACCCCTACGCCCTACTATTTACCCATAGCTGAGAGAATAGTTGGGAGAATAGTTGGATGCATACCTTTCACAAGGGTATAGGCTCTATATAAAATGCAAATAGCCTCGTCAAGGATTTGAACTCGGGTCGCTTAGTCCATTTCCTTTGACGGTCACCAATACTAAAGTATATTGAATGAAAGGTTTTGATTAGAAATACCAAGATAGACACAGAATAGTATGGATAACGGAAAAGATCAGTACGTATATCGGCCGAAATATTGTGACTATGACAACCAAGATCAGGACGCTTGTTTGAATAGATAGGATATTAATTAATAAATATTGTGTAATATAATGGGGGTGAGCCATGAGTGTAACCTGATATGTAAATTAGCATGGAAAAGTTTTAGCTAGGATTACGTGTTAGATGAGAATGGAAAAGTTTAAAGATGAATCATTATTGCCACATAGCTTTGTTTCTATTGGACGAGCGGTGAGATGCGACGAAGTGGGAGAGAGAAGGAGTGAGAGATGAGATTGTCAATGGAGTTTGGAATTATGAGTTGAAAGGGCCAGACGTGCTCTCGGATGGTGTGACTTGGAGGAAATAAAAATCTTATGAGAAAAATAAATGGCCTTGTGTTATTACTAAAAACTCTAAATGACACAAAGGCAAGAGGTCACCCAGCACCCCAAGCTGGTTTCCAGACTCCAAACACCAAGGAATTGTCAGCTAAATCCAGATAGAATCAGCACCCATGATTCCAGCCTCTCCAATGTAGTGCCGGTCCAGAAATAAGAATTCTAATATTTTTATATCAACACGTCATCATTACAATCGAAGTAACAGCTATAATTTAACAAACGTTGACACGTCATCTCTCCATTCCGACAATGAGAGCGTAATGCGAGAATTGGAAAAGGGGATTAATCCTTTTCCACGCAGATTGTATATCTGAAGATGGCTGTAGAATAGGTTGGCTGAAACATATAAACAAAATAAACAAAAAGCAGCCAGAAATGGAATGGGTGGGGTGGTGGTGCTAATACACAGGGGGTGCAATGTTTTGCTAAAAGATCCTACCTGAGAAGTGAAACATGGACAGTGGATTTATTTGATTGATTGATTGATTTTAGCGGCATGCCAACCTGTCTAGATTTATTTTATGCCTAGAGTTAAGGGAATCGTTTTCATTGTACGCTAACATTTACAATTTTTGGGTATGTATTTACCCAACCCCTTCTCACGAGCAGGGTGTGACACGCAGTTAATTTTTAAGCGGAGTTTAACAGATTTGAATTCAGAATTTTCCTTCTCCTTGGCCGGTTGCCATAATAAGTTTAAACAGCCGAGTCTGCCCTACTATTTAGCTATAGCTGTAGGGAGAATAGTCTACATTTTTTCTGTAGTTGTTTCTTAAGAGTTTGTTCTTGTACACTGCAGTATCGAATACGAATACACTTTAAACAGATATTTTTTTAAACCATTGGTGGTGCCCTAATAGGTAGTATCACTCCGATTCAGAGTAAACCTGGGAGTTGTTTTAACTCGAGTATCAGAGTTAACGGTGAAATAATGGGAAGAAACACAACGAGTATTAAGAACAAGGAAAGATGTTTACTGGGCAAATATACAAGGTGAACTGAGTAATTAACAATTGCTAGGTTGAATTAACAAGTCCGTGGGATCTTGTTGTTCTGTCCCTTCCGAGGTTTCCTCGGGCATTATTTATAGGAAAGACACACGATTCCATTGTTATTATTTAGGTACTATATGACAGGAGTAATAGCAATGATGGGGGACTCTACACTCCGTAGATATACAGAACTGGAGCCTCATTATCAGATGCAGGTAATTCGCTTTTTGGGTGGGTAGTTGGGCCTTACCACTCTGCAGGGACACAATCAGAATATATAACCCCAACCGACAGGACGAAGAGATATTTGAAATAGCAGGACACTTTTCAGGCAATTTGAGGAATCCATTGATTTTCTTTCAATGTTCGTGGTATCAATCGCTGATTTACTTAGACTGTTCTATTTGTTGAAAGACTCCAAGAACAGGTGGATTCGTGCCTTTCCTCTGGGCATCAATGCGATATGAAATGCAAACACCGCGTCCAAGATTCGAACTCGGATCGCCGATTCCATTTGCAACGAAGATAACCTTTACGATAAGCGTACATACAGATTGAGTAATACCGCAGGAGAGTGTATGTTAACATATTCGTAGTTATGTCTCTCGTGATTAGTTATCAAGTTATATCATGGTCACGTAGTTATTTCTCAACAGGGTCAAATTGGCTGCATTTTTTTTTCAGAAGAGATCGCTAAAAATAAACTGTCAAATAGGGTCGAGTTAAATATTTTCTTTTTTCAATCATTATATTGATGTAAAATTCTTCATTATAAACTTTATCATCATTTCATCTCGCATCACGTTCTACTTATTGTTTTTAGGTTGTACGCCTTAAAAATATCCCGAGGAATGGTGGATCCTGTATCCAATTGCTAAGAAGAAAGGAAGCAATAAAAGTCTTTCTTTTTTTTTCAATACTAATTCAATATCCAATATCACGATAGTAATCAATGACTAATAGAGTCCTGTCCAACCTGCATCCGAAGACTAATGTGGCAAAAATGGGTTCTAAATTTAGAATAAACTCCGTATAAAATTGATGAAATCGTTTAGCTGAGTTCGTAATGAGTTCGGAAGTTCGAAGAATGAAAATGACTAGAGAAAGTCAAATCAATTGAAAAGAAAAAAAAAAAAAGAAATAGAAGAGAACGGGTGAATAAGAAAAAAAAAAGACTTTATTGATTAGAAAAATCGGTAAATTATCCCGAGCAGCAGAATTTCAATTTGATTTTATACCAGGCCATACCAAGTGAAGGCCTGGCATCGAGTCTTGAACTGGAAGCAGGCATATGGTAACCTAAATTACTGTATACCTAAAATTATCGAGAAAACTTGTATAAAGGGACTTGAGGTGATATCCGATAATTAGCTAATTAGCAACTATATTTACGACAAGAAATCAATTAGTGTTTCTTATTGATCAAAAAGAAGGGAAAATGTACCTGTATAAATCAATGAAAAAGTGTGTTGAACTTTTATAAAAGGTAATCATTAACTCAGCATAATATACTGTAGGTAAAAAGACTTAGAGAAACAATAATTTTGATAATATTGAAAATTTTTGTCTGAAGTTTTGAGGTGAGGCTTGATAGTTTGTATTATTTACATTTTACGGACTGTTGTCCTCATCTTTATTGTTATTGTTATGGTAATTTACCACGCACGCATGAACTCTTCCAACTATCACTAGCAGCAGGTTCTGCACTTTTGCGAGACTCAATATTTCAGCGTACTGTTGATAAAACCGCCTCGCGAGTAAGCTTCTCATTTGTACATGTTTGTACTACTGTTCTTTGTTAATATATTTGTTTCACTCATTTCCTCTCTTGTGCCTTTATTCTAGACCCTAACCAGGCCACAACAGTTATATACACAACGTTTCGGCCGATGTGCCCCCGGCATTCTTCAGGTGTTTCTTATCGGACTCGGAAGTCTTCATGTCTTAATCGGGAGCCTTCAAAAAACTTCAAACCGAACCCTTTATTCAATCCACTGGGGTAGACTGTTCTCATTCCGCTAACCATAGCCGGGTACAAGTGTTAAGCTATGTTAACTATTCTATGTTATCATCGCCTGTGATCAGGATTGAACATGCAACGTGTAGTTGATTGTCGCTTAGAAATGTATTAACTCAACCCCTAATATCGGTTGCACCATATGTCAAACTGAAGAAGACCGGATAGCTCATCGACCGAAACGTTCTATATATAACAATAAAAATTAGGACAGCGGTCCGAAAAATTCTAATAATACAAACTGAAAGTTTTATTTCACAATCTTTTAAAATCATAGTTATAATCTTAAACTTCCCACACAATTATTTGCCTTTATTTCATGGAATACAGTGGTAACTTGACTGTTAAGAACGATTCTAAAATAATAGTTGCGTATGTATACACGCTCAGATGAACGGATACATGCACGCATACATGTACACACATAGATGCATATATGAAGCACATATAAATGCACCAAGTATGTACGAACATGCTTTATATATATATATGTACAAATATGCGCTTACATTGAGAAATAGATATACAGTGGTACCTAGACTAAGGATTTTTATTTCGTTCCACTATTAACTTAATTTCCTCGTATATCAAATCGTTTTTCCCCATTGAAATAAACTGAAATGCCATTTCTGTGCTGTAATATGTTTTAATATCTATTTTCTCATATATAATATTTTTCTTTGGTGCAATAAATTTGGAAACTTAAATAATTTTAGTTAACTTATTAATATAAGCGTATCTGAAGCTCAATTGTACCTCAAATTTTAGTATTCAACACAAAGCACAAAATTGATCGTGTGATCAAAAAGGTCGTAAGTTTGGGCACTCGTAAGTCAAGGTGCTACTGTATATATAAATCAATCAGGATTTGATTTCAACTTTTACTCAGTGAAGTATAAAGTTACTTCAAGAAAACATTATAAATAATGAAACTCAAATAAAAAGTAAATTTGATATATATTCTAACGTTTTATTCCAAGTTTTTTTAATATCATATTTATAATCTCATTATTCACAAATTATTTGTCTTTATTTAGTTGTCTTAGGGGACTAAATTGACGCCAATTATTTAGTAGCCCTAGGGGACTAAAACTGGCATCATTTCCTGAATCCTATGTATAATTCTATGTTCTCTTTTCATAAGCAAATGATTTATGTCGGAAACAAACTGAAATATTTGTTTAATAATTTCTGCAAGACTTTAAACTAAAAATATCAAACACCATAAAAAATAAAATGACCCATTAAACTGTGGTATCTAGTGGAACTTTTAAAATCCCTGGGGACGTTCCCTTGACGTAGTAGCTAATGTGCTGAACTGCGACATCGTATGAAACGAGGTCGAACTTCAGTCTCTCTATTACGATCACTTTCTTATTATTACCCTTTGGAAAAGATGAACCCATTCGTTCCCAAGTTATGTGTTAAATAGTACTACTACTATTCTTCCAAAAGAAGGCACTCATCGTACTCATTGTATAATGGTCATCGTCGTATAAAATGGACAAGGGTAACCGAGTTCAAATCCTGTACTAAGCTGTTTACATTTCACATAGCGCTAATATCCCTGGGAAAGGTATGTATCCATCTATTCTCCCCCTTAACTAGGGTCTTTAATATTGGTATAGAATTGTCTAAGTGAAGGAAAACTAATTTCAAACCCGTAAAACTCCGTTTAAAAATTTAACTTGTGTCACATCCTGATCGTGCAAAGGGATTGGTAAATATATACGTAATATGTATAGCTTTACATTAAATAATCCACGAAGGTTGACATTAAACAAAGAGGACACTTTTAAAAAATCTCCACGATATGTTTCTTTTGAAAAAATGTTGGTATATTTGGTGATATAAGGTGGATTCTGGATTAATAGACTAGTCGAGGTCACGTGGTTTATTCCTTCGCCAATCACCAGCCATAATGCGTGGCTGACACACTACTTAAACACTGATACTTGCCACGCTGTACTTGCAATCATTGAGGAGGGACTTACCTGGTTTCCCCACTGGATCGTTAAGTAAATTAATAGCGTCGATCCCAGGGGGCTATCCCCCCAGGAAATACCTGCCCCTTGATCTAAAGGGGCAGGGCTGGGTTTATTGCCCAGCGCTGAGGCACCCCCTTGAGGGGGAATGTCGACGGGATCGACGCGCTTGTGTCCAGCGCTCATCAGTGTGATGAGAGGCAAATAACCTTACAATACTCAGGATTCTTTACCAGAAGAACAAAAGGATTCTTTATCAGAGGATTACCAATGATTCAATTTCAGTGGACAAGCACTCTTGCTTAAAGCCTACAGGATGGCCCATAAGATTGAATAAAAAATCCCATACTGTTGACAGTAAGTTGTATCATGAAATATTTCCCCCGCCCTGAGGCAATAATTTCGTGTAACATGGCCTGTTGCATAAAACATTAACATTATAATATTTTTGGGAATACTAGTTTTATGTCTCGCAAGTGATCAAATGTTTGGCATGCCACTTTATCTATCAAATATCAACAGTATGTTCTGAATCAAATCTATATTCTATAATATCAACTTTTAATTGAAGGATTGAATAATAACTATTCCTAGAAATAGGTGTGGAGGCGCTGGTCGCGTAATAGTTATCGTCGTAGCGAGATCAAATCCTGAACCTGTCGATGGGGCTTAGAATTAGCCGATTGTATTCGCTGCAGGGAGGTAAGACCCCCTAAAAAAGAGTTATGTATATCAAGGGAGTGTAGGGTACCCCTTCATCACCATTACCTCCAGATTCTCTCTAATCCGGAGGGGTAGTATCTGTCAGGTTTCCATCTAAGAGTCAAATAGAGCTGCTTAAAAATTATTCGAATTCGATAGAACTGTGTAAAAAAAAAAAGAAAAAGAAAAAGAAAAAGAAAAAGAAACCCTTTGCACATAGCGCTAATACCATTGGGAAAGGTACGAATCCAACTATTTAATTCTAGCTATGGGGAATAATTGATCAGATTGATCAGATTTAACCTTGGCAATGGTGTAGTAAAGTAAAGTCGTCAGGGTGGCCTAAAGTCAGTATCAGCCAGACAGCGTGGGAGTCTATCCCCTTTTCACTAGCGCTAGACCAAGGAGATTGTTTTTGGCATCTGAGGCGGAGCGCCACACCTAATATCAGCTCCTCACTTTACTACACAGATCCCTGGTGCTATTCATACGCTGAGTTGGCGAGGGCTGGTATCGTACCCGGAATCTTGTGGTTCCTAGTCCGACTGGGCTAAACCGGTCAGGAGAAGGAAAAATTAATCTAAACCATTCGGAGACGTGGAGAGAGATGGGCTCTACCAGGTTATTCATGTATAAGACACTCTATATCAGTAACGCCATTACGACCAAACCTGATTACTGAAACAGTGAAGGAAAAATAGGTATAGCTGCTAATTAGCTAGATATTAGACGTCACTTAAAGAGCCTTGCTAAAATTGGTCTCTATAATTTTATGTTTGTGGTATTTTAGGCCACCGTAGACTTGGAAATGGATTTGGTGGTAATGTTGTAATCGCGACAATAATAAAGAAAATAATGTATTCAGTAGTCCAAACAATATTTTTTTAAGATATGCCTCTGATTAAAAATTCAGAATACATAATTTCAATTAGAAATTTGTCAAAGAAAAATTTATTATTGATGAGGAAATTGGAACATTATCTTTATTTGTTTTTTTCTCTCCCCTCCGTCATTTAACAGACATGCGCGAGTACGCACACACACACACACACACACACACACACACACACACACACACACACACACATACGTACACACACATAGAAACATATACATACATACAGACACTCACACTTCCCTCTGACATTTTATAGATATGCACGAGCACACACACACACACACATAGAAACAGCCAAACACACACACACACACACACACACACACACACACACACATACAAACACATACATCTGAACACACATACACATACACAAATTTACCCAACCCGCTACGGGTAGGAATTGAGGCAAGATCCCAAGTATGGCATATCCGGTGAGAATCAAACTCGTTATTCAGTAGTAACTAGCTTGATAACGCTTACACCGCGATGGGACGTCCCTTTTTACCCAACTCGTTCACTTCTAGTAGGATCTGACTCAAGGCCACCAGTTTGGAGTATCCAGCAAGAATCGAACTCGCTATTCAATAGTAATTGATCTACGAGACTAGCTTGCTAAGTATTCCACCACTATGGAACGCCTCTTACGCACACAATGTATTTATTCATCCAACCCGTTCACCACGTGTAGGATGTGACAAGGTCGGAAGTATGGAGCATTCAGCTGATACTAGATGATCGAACTAGTAATCGATCTGCGAGACTGGCTTGCTAACCATTACACCACGATGGGATACCCACTTGCATAGTGTGTATATACACGTGTGTTACAAATAAATATTTTTGAAAATGATTTTTTAATTATATTTTAATTATATATTTTGTTTGCTATTTAGAATGAATTATTGACCAAAATATGATTTCTAAAGAAAACAGGAAAGTAAAGTTATATTTACTTACAAATGATAACTTCAAATCCACTATAACATCATCATCGTCAAGACCTGCTGACAGCACGGATTCCTATGACCCTTTCTCGTCAGCCGTCCCTATCGGTTATCGCTCCTGGCAAATCCTCAGCTCGGCATCCAATATCCGAAAGTGTTTTTGCTGGTCGGCTTACACAGGTGTGTCCATGTGTAGGTGGCCACAGGAGAATCTCACTTCATTCTTCAGTAGTTTTCAATATATCTTGTTCGCGTTACTGGGATGGTTTGTGAAAGAGTAGGTAGGTGGCCGGGTTAGCTCAGTCAGTAGAGCGTTCGGCTAGAAACTGCAAGGTTCCTAGTTCGATACTGGCCGTCGCCAACTCAGCGTATGAGTAGCACAGGGATCTGTGCGGTATAGTAAGGAGCTGATGGTAGGTGTGGCGCCCCACCTCAGACGCAAACAATCTCCTTGTTCTAACGCTATTGAAAATTGGATTGACTCCCTCGCTGATTGGCTGATACCAACGACGACGAGGTAGGTAGCCGTACAACTGCTGTTTTGTGGGTTGTTACTTCCTGTATTTGTTCAAGTCAGCACACAGCATCCTTGTGTAGACTCCGTAGAAACTATTACAGGTGCAGACTACGCAGCTGATCTAGCGCTTCTCGCAAATATACCTATCAAAACCAAAACTCTACTGCATAGCCTGGATCATTGGCCTCTACGTGAAAGATAAAACAGAATTCCTGTGTTTTAAACAAGATGGAATTAGAACAGTTCACATACCTAGGTAGCAATATCTCATCTACCAAAAGCGATGACAATATACGCATAGGAAAGGCATGAACTGCTATTAACAGATAATAGATGATATGGAAATCTAATCTCTCTGATAAGATAAATCGGAAATTCTTTCAAGCTGTAGCCGTATATCAGTACTACTGTATGGCTGTAACACTTGGACTTTAACGAAACACATGGAAAAAAATGATGGTCAAGTAACGCTGAAAGCACAGGTTCCCGCAAGCATCACCAAAGTTAAGCAGTGATGAGTCTCTTCAATACTTAGATGGGTGACCATTTAAGCAACAGTAGGTACTGTAAACAACTCGAGTCTTTTGTTTATCAAAATGACACGATTCGGCATTATATGACCCGAAAAGGTTGCGTTACGAAGACCTAACAAAAATAGAGTTGCTCCCCTTTGATCAGTGGGGGACGGATGGGAAACCCGGAAATGGGATTTCTGCCATGTTACTTGTGGACTGGGGTTTGGACTGTGTGGACGCAACTGACCACGTGCGTCGACACGGTTGGGCTAGTTAAGTCATTTTAGGGTAGCTACCCTGTGTTAAATAAAACCTTATTAATTTTTCAACAACCTGATCTTGCATTATCATTTCAGTCTTTCGTAATTTATCTGTATGTTAAAAACATAACAGGTTGATATGCTGTAAAACAAAATAAACAACTAACCAACCAACTTAGAGAAAAGATTAGATTGGAAAAAAATCCACTATATAGAAAGGAATAAAATTGATATTTCTCAATCAAATATGTCAAAGAAAAAGATGAAAATAAATGAAGTTTGATTCATAAGGAAATTCATAATTGTTTTTATTTGTAGAGAGTTGCAAAAATAGTAAACGGAAAACATACTGACCTCTTAAATAAGCCACTGTTTATTCCACTCAAATACGATGACTTCTTGTAACCTGAAAAATATAAAGAAAAATAAATATTTTAATGAGAATATT
>CM042139.1:121653015-121700515 GCA_023376005.1 Doryteuthis pealeii
TCAAACATTTGAGCCACAA
The DNA here is from genome assembly GCA_023376005.1 of Doryteuthis pealeii. Lineage (NCBI taxonomy): Eukaryota > Metazoa > Mollusca > Cephalopoda > Myopsida > Loliginidae > Doryteuthis > Doryteuthis pealeii. The sequence goes on from CM042139.1 coordinate 121,653,035, forward strand.
AAATATATTGACTACAAAAATAGGGTCACGCCCACTGATATTTTTGCTAATACAAAAGAAAGAGAATGATGGTGGTTTAAAATGATTTGGTAGCCAAAGTTAAAGATACCCTAATCCCTATCAAAGCTATTCCGTTGTAGGAATAGAATATAAAGTTTCATCTGAATTTATATCATTTATACAGTATGCATAATAATAATAATAATACATTTTAATAGATATCTTCACAAAATGTAGTTTTGAGGTTTGTATGCATCGAAAACCAACAAATACAGATATGTGTTACATTATGGCTTAGGAAATAAAATCATTTTTAAAAATCAACGGTAAATCATAAGCAAATGTTTCCGTTGTTCTTTTATTTTTCTGTCACTAGCATTGCTGTTCAGTTTCTGACCGCCATCCTTGGCCAGTTAAAAAGGACTTAAAGTAAGTAAGTCCTGCACTATAGAATCATTTGGTAAGTGAATAAGTCCTAAGTTATGGAACCCTACGTAGTGTCAAAGGTCCAGTGATATAATCCTATGTTCCGTCGTTCACGAAGGTTCAAAGCAATGTGTGTAGGTATGACCAGAACAGCCGGTATAAATAACAATATCAGCAGCAGAGCACTGCCAGTGATTGGCCAAGAGTGTGGTCACATAACCACTGCACAGCATCCAGTATCCGCGTAAAGCTGATATATATATATTTTTGCTAGCCGACCCACACTTGTGCCTACGTGTAGGTTCCTATAGGAGAACATTAATTATGAGCTTGTCCTTGCTTCTCCAGCAGTGACCAGCATGTCTTGTTCGTCTTACCCGGATGGTTTGTGTGATAGGAGGAAAGTGACCGTACAGTTGCTATTTTGTGCGTGCTGTTTCAAGGAATTGTTCAAGACAGCACACAGCGCCCTTGTACAGTTCCCAGTTAGCATTTTCTTCACATGTTTTATTAGATTCCAAGTGGTGAGAGGCATACAGTAGCACTAACACGACTACAGCTTGAAAGAATTGTCGCTTCATCTTGAGATCATATTTCCATATGACCGATGATCTGTCGATAGCATTCCATGTCTTTCTTTAAATATAATAGTTGAATTATGCACTTTAATAATATCACAAGCAACCTATCCTCACAAACATTAGTTTTTCTTTGTTTTCTTGTTCCCGGTTTATCTTTTTCCGTCGTTGGGGCTAAGAATATGCTAGCATGGATAATATCGGATGCTGAGGGGTAAGACCACTCTCGTCCAAAAAGTGATATCCTGGGGATAGTAAAAAAACCTCATTTGGTGGTGGGCTTCAGTTCTGGATATCTAGAAAGTGTGGAGTAACTCTTCATTGTCATTTCTCCCAGATCCACGTTAAAAATTATTCGTATTCAATGGGTCCCATTGAATACGAATAATTTTTGTCCACGGTCCGTGGGCAAAAAATGAAAAAAAAAAATAAAAAAACCTCTTACGTAACAACTACACAACAATGTTGATATGAACGTACAATGAACAAAATCATATAATTTCATGGAATAAAATAGCCATAGATAGTTTTTTTTTGCATGAAATATGGGCAAAATATTATCATTTTTGTAAGATAGTGTAGATTTTAAAATAACGATAAATCGAATTTAAAAATACGACGGTCACAGAGTTTGATAGATAGAGTGTCCCCCGAAGTCATCTGGAAGCACAGCTCTCATTGAACTGGAAAATCCCGTGGCCAGGCAACTCTGGGATAATAGATTAGGATTTATTCAGTTGAAAACTGAGGGCCCGAATGGTGCAGACGTAGTTACGTGTCTCTGCCCCTTGCGTGTGTGAGTTGGCAATATGCGATTTTCGGTAATAAAAGGATATGCAAAAAAATATGCATCTGTGTTGTTTCCAAGACTAAAAAATATGCATCTGTATTATTTCGATAGCTAAAACCAAGATGGAATGCACAGAAAAGACAACCCCGATGGAAGAAGAAACAGCATCCCAATATTAAAAAACCCAAACACCCCCAACCGAAAAAAATTTCCGAAAGATCCACCCCCGATGAACGATGAATGATAGAGCAGAGAGAACTGTGATAAAAGAAATAAGAACTTAAGTGCAGTATACAACAGGTTGAGATTCCTCTAAAATCAATCAATCAATCAATCAATCGGCTTATCCATTACATTGCTTGTTGTGTGCTTTCAAACCAGACGACTGCTTATTCTATCACTTAAGTTTTCCGATTTTCTACAGGTCAACTCCGAACTATGTATTCCAATAATCCGCTAACATTGATTGTCACTCATTTTGTTTAAAGTTAAAACTATTCCCCTAGGCCTAGGTATAGCCTATATTTGTTGTAAGGAAGTGTGGTTTAGATTTTTAGATTTAACGGTAACACTGGAAAAACACAGTGGAAGTAAGTTAATAGAGTTTTGATTAGCAGCAACCTTGAACCTGGATTTAATCTGGAGCAGGAATCTCATTGGATTAGCGAGTTACATGTCTATGGGAAATTTGGAATTTAGTTAGTCAGAGTTGGGCTGGATGATCCGGTCGGACAGACCTGTTTTTCTGTCTTCTACCTTTCTCTCTCCCGTGCGTGAGGTATAAAGAATGTTCGGGAATCGGGGAAATGAATAATAAAGTGTACACAGAAGTAAGTCTCCCTGGTCCTAATTATAGAACAAGAAATGGAACAGAGAGAGAGAGAGAGAGAGAGAGAGAGAGAGAGAGAGAGAGAGAGAGAGAGAGAGAAGAGAGAGAGAGAGAGAGAGAGAGAGAGAGATCCCCGATGAAGAAACCGATATGAAGGACCAGGCAGTTCGATAAGAGTTTAATAGAAATATGCAAGAACCGTGACTGTTGTTAACTGATAAGTAAAAATATGAACAAATAATACAAGTGTACACCAAAAATGGGTCTCCGTGTTCCTGATTAAAGAACAGAAAATGAAACCCAGAATCAGAGACAGAAACAACTCCCAGCAGAAAGCGGCCCGATACGAAAGAAATGGAAAATCCCGACCCTGAGGAGAAGCAGTAACCTATTAGAGGAATACACGTTAGAACTTAAGAAGTAATATTCAGTACTTACTCAGCCCATCGTTGATATCATATAAGTTGAAGTGTTGCACCATGGGGGGTGGTAACGTGGAGCCAAGAGTGTAATCTGATATGTAAATTAGCACGGAAAGGTTTTATGCAAGGAATGTGGGTTAGATGAGAATGGAAATATTTAGTGATGAATCAGCATAGCCACATGGCATTGTGTGATTGGACGACCGATGGGACATGGCGAAGTGGCAGAGAGGAGGAGTGAGAAGTGAGAAGGGTGATCGAGCCTGGTAGAATGCGCCGAGAGGGTAAGACATGGACTCTTGGTCTCAGCAGTTGTGATTTTTGGGGAAATAACATTCTCACGAGAAAAAGAAGTGGCCTTGCGTTATTATTAAAAACTCGAAATGGCACAAGGCAAGATATCCTACAGCCCCCCCCAAGTTGATTTCCAGATTCCAAACACCATAGAATTGCCAGTCAACTGAACAGCAGTCCAACAACTAGTATTCCAGCCTCTCCCAATGTAATACCAGTCCACAGAGATAAGTATACAATTAAACAATTTCACTATCAACACATCATTACTCCATTAAGAAATGAACGCTATAAGAAAGCAAACGTTGACACGTCATCTCTCCATTCTGAAAGGAGAGCGTAACGCAACAGAAGTTACTGCAAAGGGAAAGTGATCAAAACAAAATCACAGGCCGTGAACATTTTGAAGTTGAAGATTTCTTTTTACTGCCCCGATTTAGTTTATTTAGTTGTTTAATGATATATCAACCCTCGTAAACTATTTAATTCTTTTCCTACCTAAGATCCCCACTGATGTACCTAGCATTCTTGGTATTTCATACCTGTATGATGGGATATTTTAAAGTTCCATATCTATTCACCTCAAAACTCATTCTATTCAAATACAGTCCTATTATTATTGTAATATGAGTCTTTCTGCTCAATTATAATGAACTACCCATCAGTTCTTGTACTTTACTTGGGTGTGGTATGCGTAGTGTTGGGAGAGCCGTTGTGAGTGGTTTAAAGTTCGCAAAGAGTTAATGCCCTGGTTTAGTCTTTTAGTTGTTTCATATCATATCAACCTTCGTAGATTATTTAATGCCAAAACCATCCTTGTAGAACATTAGTGGTACTAAAAATGTGTACACCAGAAATGCGTCTCTGCGTTGTTTCTTGATTACACTAACAAAGATGGAACGCAGAGAAGCTGACAACCTCGATGAAGAAGAGAAGGATAATTCTGATCCAAAAGTGAAACAGTAATCCATTAGACCAAAACATGTTATATGAACCGAAGAACGAGTATTTAACATTAACTAGCAGGACCTGTGGGTATATCACAGTATGAGGATTTAATTATTACAACGCTTGATATGTTTAATTAAGAGCTACGGCTAAATAGTTGAATATGTAAAAAATATAATAATTAACTCTCTCTCTCTCTCTTTATGTTTCTCTCTCTCTCTATTTCACTCTTTATTCTTTCTTTCCTTCCTTTAATCATCGATTAAAACAGATTACGGTTATTGTTTTCGCTTTATCACCCCCTCTCTCTATCTTTCTCATACTCTCTTTCTTTCTTTCTAACTATATTTTTCTGCGTAGACCATCAGTATTTACATTTTTGCATTTCATCTGGGACGATTTGGACGGTCTCATTTTTAACCAAAGGGTGTTGCAAGATGATAACGGACGGAAGATTAAGGAATACCAGTATTAATATATATATAGATAATTCGACATTAAAAACTTCTCTCGTCTATAGATGACTGACAGACAAACACTTTATAATTCTTGATATATATATTGATTAATTGAATGAACAATAATCAAGTATATCTTGGAAATGAGCACAAAATTGTCGAGCCGAACTCATTTAAAAAAAGACTGACAAATGAGCAATAAACCGATTGTGAATATTTCTATCTGTTCAAATAGAATTGGTATTTTATTAAATGTTGTTTTTCGTGAAGGATCAATAGATCTATAGATCGATCGATATATTGATAGTTAGATTGATAAGAAGTATATTGATTTTTAGTTTATTGCATTGACTGAGGCACTTCTGTTTGTGACTAGAGAAAACCTCTGTCAAGATATTAGAAAATACGAGTATATATATATATATATATATATATATATATATTATATATATATATATATAATATATAAAAGTTCTTTTTTTTGTATATTACAAAAAATCAGACTAAGAGTTACAATGGATGAGGCTTTGTATATATATATATATATATATATATATATATATATATATATATATATATATATATATATATATATATAGCAATATACTTCTGAGTGCAATTATCCCAGGGGGATGATGATGATGATAAGATTGTAAGTGATAGCATTTATATTCTCAACTATTTAATGGGCTATGAACGAATTTTTACAAAATGTGTAAATATAAAGTGACAGACCTTCAACTCTCAATTACAAGCCATCTATTCTATTGTTGTAAATTTTAACTATATTTAAACATTAAAACACACACACACACACACACACACACACACACACACACACACACACACATATATATATATATATATATAATATATATATATATATATATATATGAGGAAGAATGAATAAAGAAAAGAAAGTACAGAATGGATAATAAAAGATGAATTTAATCAATATCACTTACACATGTGTTTCGGTCAGTTTATCTATGTGTACACGATTCAAACTATTATTATTATTAAAAAAACAAATGAAATGAAATAATAATAATAGAAAAATGTAAAAATATTCCATACACAGAGAAAATTCGACCTTCATCAGAGTGAAATTTTATTTTGATGTGAAAAAATTCGTTGGAGTAAAACGGAGAATTTAAAAAAATGTTCGAAGAGAATTTTAAAAAAAATTCACTTTCAGGACGCTTAACGATACAGAGCCGTTAGTAAATCTCGATAATTTGAATATTTTTGATTTTTCTAGGAATTATGGTGGATATAGTTATGTTATGTATTGTAAAAATAAAATGTTATTATTTATTTTTAATTTGTTGATAAGTTTTGGAACTGAGAAAAAAAAGAAAAGAAAAGAAAAAGTGAAATAAGTGTTTGCTTATGTTTTGTTAAAAAACGGTGAATTTATCAAAAAGTTATCCGTTTATAAAATAAGCCTAACTTTGATATTAGATAATTTTTATGCTGTTTTTTATGTATTTTATTTTATTTTTAAAAATGTTTTCGTAAGTTTGTCATGTTTGGTTGTGTACCCATGGTATTTAAGGCCTTTTAATTCACACACACACACACACACACACACACACACACACACATATATATATATATATATATATATATATATATGTGTATGTGTGTGTATGTGTGTGTGTGTGAATAAAAAGGTATCGTGATTATGGACCATTTCCACTCTACAACAAACTACTGTTAGAGAATAGGACCAGCCTAGAATCATCTTGTACCAAGAAACTTGGTACCCCAACAAAGAGTATATATATATATATATATATATATATATATATATATATATATATATATATATATATATATACTACAGATAAAGAAAACGTTGAAGAGACCAAGTTTTCCACTGAAAACTATTTCCCATACCATCATCATCAAGTTGCGCTCACAGCACAGATATCCATAACTCTCTCTCTCTCTCTCTCTCTCTCTCTCTCTCTCTCTCTCTCTCTCTCACACACGCAACTCCCTATCTGTCATCACCTCCGCACAGCATCCAGACCTGACTAATGTAGATTTTTACTGGACGGCCTACACCAGTGTATCCATGTGTAGGTATCCACAGGAGACCGTCTCTCATAAGTTTGTCCTTGTTTCTCCAGCAGTCTCCAGCCTGTCATGTTCGTTTTACTTGGATTATTTGCGTGATAGGTGGCTATTGGTTGTATAGCTGATTTTTTGTGTGTTGCTTCAAAGATTTATTCAAGACAGCACACGCAATCTTTGTGTAGTTTCCATCTAGCTTTTTGAAACATACAATTCTCTGGGATTTTGAGATAGTCAGTAGGTCAGATCTAGTGTTAATTAGCTAGAAAAAGTAACTTGTAATCAAGTGGATCTTACTGTCCCAGCGGACCACAGAGTAAAAATAAAGGAAAGCGAAAAGATAGAAATATTCTTGTATTTTGCCAGAGATCTGAAAAATCTATGGTAAATGAAGGTGATAGTGATACCAATTGTAGTTGGCATGCTTGGAATAGTCCCCAGGGGCTTGGAAAATAGGCAAGAGGGTTTCCAAAGCAGAGGAAATATGGAGATCATCCAAACAACAGCCGCCCTGTCGGCTGGGGCGTTAGAATGCACCGACTGCACCTCTGCAGAGGGGTAAGACTCCCCCAATGGGGCCACCTGTTGGCCGTGGGTGGCTACCCGTGATGCTTAAGGATAGAGCCCAGGTGGATGAGCAGTTCATGACATGCAATACTCCACTTTGGCCCTATCTTGGGCTAGACGGGCAGTCGGAGAGACCCCCTCCGATCAATCGGCTGGTCACATCAAGCCCTAGCACCAATATGATTTTCCCAACCCTATTGCCCTTATGGCAAGCCCCAACCCCTTTTTATCATATGGGTGCTAGAAGGCGGTGGCTGCGGGTCTACATGTCCTGGGAATGACGTTAAACTCTATCTGATGGTGAGGTTCCAGTTTTGGAGGTTTGGGGAATGTGAAGCACCCCTTCATCACCATTGCTCCCTGGTCCACTCTGACCCGGAGTGGTAGTACCTGTTAGGGTCCCATTTATGGGTTAAATATAAAAATGTATTTATAAAAAAATTGCATTATCCATTAAGAATTGATTTATTTCAAAACTTTATCGGCATTAAATGACCCACTGAGGTTGATATGCCGTAAAACAAACAAACCAAACCAAACAACAGCATTGTTCAGATCAGTTAGATTATGTAGAAGAGTCCTGGAATCCTGGAATCCTGGAGAGACATACTGTCCCTCAGACTCCAGTGAAAGACCACCAGCTGATGCTGGTGTGAAAACCTCGCAAGGACTGCAATAATAATAATAATAATAATAATAATAATAATAATAATAATGGGACTTTGAAATAAAAACGGATCACCTTATCCCAGCAAGAAGACCAGACCTAGTGTTGATTAACAAAAAAGAAAGAACTTGTCAACTGGTGGATTTTGCAGTTCCAGCAGATCATAGGGTGAAGCTAAAGGAAAATGAAAAAATTGACAAATACCTGGACCTTACCAGAGAACAGAAAAAGTTATGGAATATGAAAGTCAACGTGATAACAATTGTAGTTGGTGCACTTGGAACGGCCCCAAAAGGATTGGAAAAGGGTTTGGAAAATCTGGAAATCAGAGGAAGGATTGATACCATCCAGAACATTGCACTGCTGCAATCTGCCAGAATACTCAGAAGAATCCTGGAGACCTGAAGAGACTTGCCGTCACTCAGACTCCAGTAAAAAGCCATCAGCTAACGCTGATGTGTAAACTCAAAAGGAGTGAATAATAACACAAAACAGTTAATGTAGAGTATGTGGTGACAGAGATGAGACCATAAGCCGTGTATTAAGCGAATGTGAAGATTAAAGAAAACGAAAAGACAGACAAATACCTAGACCTCGCAAGAGAATGGAATATGAGGGTGAAAGTGATATCAATAGTAGATGGTGCACTAGGAACGATCCCCAAAAGCTTAGAAAAAAGACTTGAGGAACTGGAAATCAGTGGAAGCATTGAGACCATCCAGACAACAGCATTGTTGAAATCAGCTGGAATACTCAGGAGAGTCCTGGAGACCTGAGGGGACTTGTTGCCACTTAAACCCAAGTGAAAGACCATCAGCTAACGCTGTTGTGAAAGACTAACAATAACAATGCCGTCCTGACAGATCACTGTGAAAATGAAAGGAAAAAAAGCTAGACAAATACTTAAACTTTGCTAAAAAACAAAAAGAAAAAAAACTGTCGAATATCAGAGTAAAGGTGGTATAAATTGTTGTTGGTACCTTTAGAACGATCCCCTAAGTATTTGAAAAAAAAGGCTAGAGTAACTGGAAATCAGAGGGAGAATTAAGACCATCAAAACAACAGTATTATCCAGATCGGCTAGAATACTAAGAAGAGTCCTTGAGGCCTGAGGAGACTTGCAGTCACTCAGACACCAGTGAAAGAACACTGGCGAACGCTGGTGTGAAAAACTCATAATCATCATAAACATAGCAAATAATGTTAACAATTACTCTTTAATTGTTTTTTCTAAACAAATTTGATCATCAAAAAACAGGTAGTGTTGCCTTCCAACAAGACTTCTCTCTTGCCAGGCCATTTTGGAAAATAAATTGAATTAATTTCTTTTTTGATGGAATTTATTTTTTAAATTAGAATACAATAAAGTCCAAAAAGAAATGTTCTTTCATGCAACTACAACATTTAAGATTTTAACCATTTTTTTTTATTTTATAAATATTGACATTGATTAAAATAAAGCATTTTTTAGATTAGCAATTCTTTATCAGCAATTTAAATGGAATTGCAAAGAGTAAGACAAATTGAAAGGCTTATTTCCCTAGAATATTTCCCCCACCTTATAAAATAGAATCTAATTTTGCTAACAGGCACAACGGGTTGTTTATTCCTGCCAGCCACTCTCTAGATAACATCAGTTTCTCCTTTACGTTCATTTAACAAACAAGTCGATATCTAATTATCTGGATTTAAACAAACATTAATAGATAAGAATTTTCATTAAATTTAGAATTAAATGAGCAGTTATAAGAAGACCATTCATTAAATAGGGCGAATTTTGTCATCATCATCATCATCATCATCGTCATCATCATCATTCTCATTATCATCATGTCACTATGACAGCACGGATAGCCATGTCTCTCTCTCTCTCTCTCTCTCTATCTCTCTCTCTCGCCACATGTCATCATCGGCAGGTCTTTTGCACGGCGACCGCACAGTGCTAATTTATGTAGGTTTTTGCTGGTCCGTCTACACTGATACTTCTTTGTGTAGGTGTTCACAGGAGAACGTCCCTTATGAGTTAGTCCCTGTTCCTCTCACAGTATCCGGCATGTCTTGTTTGTCTTACTTAGATGGTTTGCGTGATAGGAGGCAAGTGGCCGTGCTCTTTTATTGGCTGCTGCTTCCAAGATTTGTTCAAGACAACACGCAGTATCCTTTTGTAGTCCCCGTCTATGTGACACGTTTTTCAATTTAAATCTAAGTTCAATTTCGTAAGCGGAGTTCAACAGGTTTTTGATTTCATATTTTTTTCTCTCCTAGACCGGTTTTCATGCCAAGTTTAAAGAGCCAAATCTGCCCTACTATTTACCCATAACTGGATGAAGAATGATTGGATTCATACATTTCCCAAGAGTATTAACGATTTGTGAAATACAAAAAGCCTCGTCGAGGGTTTGAACGCGGCTCGCTGTATCCATTTTGTACGACGATAACCATTACACTACAAATGTCTTATTCACACACAGTTCTAAAAGAAAATGTCCAAGAAGCTTAAACATTTACGAAGAAAAATTGAAGCTTAATTAAAAAAGAAACATCCACTTTCCTGTAAGCATACAGAATATGGGTTGTCATTTTGATGAAATACAATACAGTCTTACTGTTTACAACAGGAAACGTCGGCAACAATGTGCAATTTGGCGTAGAGGTAAATACCCAATAAATTTACATCAATCTAATTGTAATATGTGGGATTCCATTTATTTGGCCGAATTCATAGAGACTAGCCTGCAATTTTATATCGATCTTCGCCCTGATGAACTAATCTTTACAAAAAAATTCTCGTTACTTTCAATTTTTTTTTTTAGCAATTCTCCAAAAATAAAAAAATTATCGATTAAAAAAGTTATCTCCGAAATAAAACAATATATCGTCTATTCACAAAAGAATTTAAGAAGTATAACTTCCTGAAAACAAAAAAAAGTTAAAGTTTCTTCTATCTTTAATTCTCGAGGTTTAATACTATCAAATACTCTTTGTAGAGTTGAAAGGAAATGTTCTAAAGAAAAAATCGATCTTTTTTCAATCTTTCTTTGTAAACGTATATCACGTTCTTAAAGTTGTTGTTTTTGATAATATCATTTCGTTTAATAAAGCTAAAACGATAATATCGCCATATAACTGCACAAGGATATTTATTAAATTAAATTTATTCACATATGGATGGTAAGATAGTAAGTGAAAGGTACCAGGGTGCTAATAGATAAGTAATCAAAGAAAAGAAAAAAGAAAAAAAAGAAGAATCCACCTATCGGAAGAAAGACGAATTGAGAAAGTTCAATATCTCGTCCAGTGAGATAGGTGTAGCAAGATAAACTTGATCTAGAATCCCAGACTGAAAACATCAGCTAACCAGGATTTTCCGAGTTTACCGGATTCGATTGGTTATCTAACTAGTGGCGAAGGCCGGCCGGATGATATCTACGCAGAGCAGGGGTGAGGTTTGGGTATTCTGTGAACCCTGATACATGACGATGTTCACTGGACTGTGCGTTGATTGATAGACTCAGTGGCACTAGAGTTGATTTGGGGTGTGATTTCTCCGTTTGGTGACTAACGTCCTTTTTAGTCGCCGGCAATCCTGTTTATCGTTGAACTTTTAAAAGGTAAGATTAAATATCAATGCAATACTTAAATGCATCGATCACTTTTGAGTTCTGAAATTTATTGTTGCCTATCGTCTAGCTATTTGTACTGACGCCGAATGCAAAAACCAAAAATTATTTTTATTATGTAGCTTTGTATAAGTTCCAAATAGACAAATTATATCATTGTTTTGATGAAAACTTTTATTGATTTAAAGAATATCGTTCAAGTTTAATAAAATCTGATATGTACTCAAAGGCTCAATCGCTTAATTACCGCCCCAAAGGGTGGCTTTTAAGCTAATAAACTACATTTCTTGGAGACAATTTGTGTTATCTTTATCTTTTTAAAACTTACTTTTCTTGTCAGTGTCAATTTTCTCAGAAAAGTTCTCTTTCATGGTTATTTGGTTATAATAAAGACTAGGAAGCGCGTGGTGTAATGGTTTGAGTCATAGAAAATGGACTCGTCGAGCCGAGTTCAAATCCTGGACGAGGATATTTGCATTTCACATAGTGCTAATATCCCTATGAAAGGTATGCACCCAACTACTCTTCCTCTAGCTATGGGTAACTAGTAGAGCAGACTGGGCTCTTTAACCTATGGTAGGTAAGAAGTATAGGAGAAACAAAACTCTGAATTCAAACCTGAATTGAATTTCTGTCGCATCCTTCGCTAGCAAAGAGGTTGATGATATATATATATATATATATATATATATATATATATATATATATATATATATATATATATACAAATAGTACACTTTATCTCAAAGGTGCCTCTCATATAGTGAACACATAGTTATATGTGAAGTAGGAATTCGTTCGCCACTAGTAGGATGTGACGGATAGTTTAAAGTGTGGGGTATCCATCGAAGTTCGAATAGTCTGTTAAGGAGTTATGGATACGTGAGACTGGGTTTTAAACTATTTCATCGCGATGAGACACATCTTTATCCAAAACCTTTCTTACTGGTAGGATGTGACCCAAGGTAGCTAGTATGAGAGCATCCAGCAAGCATCCATTTAGCTATTCGGTAGTAATGGATCTGCTAGACTAGCTTGCAATTCATCATACCACGGAAAGACGCCCTCGTGTACGGGCAGAGTATGGTAGTGAGTAATGCCAATTAGAAATGACCATTGCAATGTCAGGTATGAGCTAGGTTCATCACAACTGTAAACTCACGAATTCCACTGATGAAACATGGAGTGGACTATAAGACAACATATCACTAACAGCAGTGCCATCGCTTTTTATAAGAAAGTAGTCGACCTACTTTCTTATAAAAAGCACATTTTGTATTGCTGATAAAAACGCATAACCACTAGTGGTCATTATATGGAAATATAGTGTTTTGTAGCTAAAAACTTGCCCCAACTAACGCTGATATTGGATTCCATGTATTTATTGTAGTAAATAGTAAGCTTTAAGTAAGTATTTACCCTACCAATTCGCCACAAAAGGGATGTGACAATTATGAGGCATCCAGCGAGTATCGAACTCGCTATTCAGTAATAACAGATTTGCGAGACTAGCTTGCAAATCATTGCAGCACGATGGGACGCACTTTTACCCAACCAATTCACCACAGGTAGGATGTAACACAAGGTCAAAAGATGGGACATACAGTGAGAATCGAACTCACTAACCAGTAGTAATGGAAATGCGAGACTATCTTGCTAACGATGAGATGTCATATTTTACCCAACCCGTTAGCCAAGGTAGAACGGTAGAACTCGCTATTCAGTAGTATTTGGTCTGCTACACTAGCTCGCTAATTATTACACCATGATGAAATGCCCTCTGTAACCCAACCCGTTCGCCATGGGTAGGATGTGACACAAAGTCACCATTATGGAGAATCCAGCGTGAATCGACCTCGCTATTCAATAGTATCTGATCTCTCCGAGACTAGCTTGCTAATAATTACACTTCGATGAGACGCCTTCTTTTACCCAACCCGTTCGCCCCGGGCAGGCTGTGACACTATGCCGCATGTATGGGGCATCCAATGAGGATCGATCGAGCTGTTCAATAGTAATTAATCTGAATTACACCACGATGGTTATAATTAAAGTACGGGATATTTTAAACCGAAACTTGGTGCATCTATTGGTTTAACAATGAACTGGGTGAATATGCCTTGCAGTATTTTCGGCAGTTGGTCTTTCAAAATTTTAATCAATCTTGGCTCAGTTATTTAACGTCGATTCAGTCGGTAGAGCGTTCGGCTAGAAACCATATTTGTGATTTATATTCGTAATACTTTTATATAGTTGTGGGTAACTTTAATATGCTTTCATTTAAATTGGACATTTACTGAGTCTCAGCATTTTTCATTAACAATTTCTGTGAGAAGGAAAGGAAGAAAGAATTCAAGAGAATAATTTAATGTGTTTTCTAGAGAACTTGGTTGCATAGAAACTAACGACAGTTATAAAAAAACCCAAAGAACAGTGACAAAATGAAACTCGTTTAATCCCCATTCACCCGTTTATTTTTTTCTTCTTTTATTCATGTTTTAGTGTCTCGATTGGTTGTTTCAGCTCTAACCATTTTTCCTAATTCATTTTCATAGTAACTTTTTCTTCCATTAACCATTCATCGAAATCTCCTTTTTGTCTGTTACTTTATTTTATCTTATTTTATTTTATCTTACGTTTTTATTTCACTACGTCATTTTATTTGTACATATTATTTTATTTTCTTCTTCTTTGCAGGTTGCTACAAACCTGTATTATTGGGACTATTCAGGAGAATTAAGCGAGGAAATCCTATTATGATTTTTCTACTATACAATAGCAGAAAACACTGAAATGGTTTGGTTTTGTAACAAATCTCTGTTTCAGTGTATTAAATTAACAGAGAAAAATAATCGAAGGCTACTGCAAGATGTTTCGCAATGAATTCACAGACAATCAGTTATCCACTCGTAAAAAGCCAGGCAAGACTCATGAAATATAAATTTACAATGAGTTGAAAAATACAATGGGAAGGAGTCAGTGGACTTAAAGATGGAAAAAAAACGAACACTTAACCCAAAGAATAAACATAACCTGTTTGTTTATTCTGTATGATTGTATGAAAATCATTCCGAAACGTTGTCCCACAACACGTTGGTGATATGGGAGTAGAGGTTGTACCTTCCAACAACTAAACAATATTTTTCCTCATTACAGATAACAGGAGACAGATAGAGAGAGCTTGTGGCGTAACTGTTATCTTTGTAAGAAATGAAACTCGACTATCAGAATTTATATCCGGAACGAGGCTGTTTACATTTCCCATGGTGCTAATACTGTTTAAACCCTGCCGCAACATCCCACATTAAACAATCTTGTCTCACATTTAGCTTGGTGGGTAGCCAATTAATAGTCAAGTCTATCAAAAGGACAACTGAATTCAAACCTGTTAAACCCTGCTTAAAAATTGACCTTGTGTCGCCTCCAGTTCGTGCGGAGGAGTAGGGTAAATACATACCTAACGGTATTTTTGGGCCCACTGTGTCTCTTGTAGTTTACGTAGAGAAAATTAGGAAGCATTAATTTTGGAGTGTCTCTTGTATAAAAACTTGTATTAGAGAAAACGAATTGCCATAATCATTTTGCGATGAAACCTTGTAAAGGTAGAGAAAATAAACATACCTTACAATATCAGATTTGTCCACAGATTACGAATTCTAGATATAATTGCGAACAGAGCGAAAATAACTTGTCATTACTGATTCGTTTTTTATGTATTATTTGTCAAATAGATGCTTTATATTCTAATATCATGATTTACTAGCCAGAGATATTTATAAAGATTCGATTGCGTATCCCACGAGGCGTATTAAAAAGGAAACCGTACATTCTAAAAAACATTTCTTCCTCTGAAACCTAATGAAACTTGTCTCCCGCAAAATACTGTTACCAAATATGTTTGTTTTCGTTCTTTTTTCGTTTGTTTTCGTAGTTTTGGTAAGTATTATGCAACTTGTTTTCTCCTATCATCTGAGATCTCCCACAATGTCAGCGGGGATTAGAATATGCTGACTGTACCCCCTACTGAGGGGAAATGCCCTGCACCAAAAAGGGTGTCCTGGATATATAGATACATAACCCGTTGGCAACGATTAGGATGTAACCCAAGTTTGGGGCATCCTGCAATGACAAAACTCGCTATTCAGTAGTAACGGATCTGGGAGATTAGCTTGCTAACTATTACACTATGATGTAACGCTCTTTTATACCTAACGAATTCATTGCGGGTAGGATGTACTCCGAGAGTAGATTGCTAAATATTGCACCACAATAAAAAGGGTGTCCTGGAAATGACTATAAACTGCAACTGATCTTGAGACTAATACCATTTGGAAATGTATGAAATCCCTCACCTCCCAGTTATAGGCTAAATAGTAACACTACTGTTCGTCTACATGGATGGATTTGTCATTAAATAACCCAACAATGTTGATATGCTATTAAACAAAGAAAACAAACCTTTTTACGTAGAAGATCTTGCATATTTGGAGTCATCTTTGTGGATATTCTTTCTGTCAGATAGTACTTAAATAATGACAATGGAATTGTCTGTTTTCCTTATAACTAATTTCCGACGAAACCTCCAAAAGGAAAAACGAGATCTCACGGAAATTGTTAATTCAACCGCGCAATTGCTAATTACTCTGTTAACCTTGTATCTTTTCTTATTACCCTTTTCCCTTTTAATACTCGCTGTGTTTCTCCCTATTATTTCTCTAACTCTGATACTCGAGTTACAACACTTTGCAACTTCAAAGGCTAGTAACACTCGTACAGCTAACATACATCTGGCAACGTTAGGAAAGCTTCCGTAAATTTGTCCTAATTTCTTACAATTGGTCATTAGGTAGTTCAATTTCTGGGAAAAAACAACAAGAGCACTATACATAATTTAATTCACACTTGAATACGTGTAGCTCACTAGTAACTCAGGCGGTGGGATGCAGTATTATGCAAAAGTTAAAGATCAGTTCTACAGAACATTTTACTCAGGAATTCTGAAATGTCTTTTGGCTTTAAAATTTTGGTTTTCTTTTGGAGGCCTCCTGTATTTTTATTTCCGAATGGTCACTTTTGGGAAGTTTATCAAATATTTTAAAAGTATACGGAAGTAGTTCTTAAAGCATAGATTTTATCAAACTGGATATTCTGAAAACATCCCCGAAGATATCAGCAGCAGAACTATCATGAAATAATCGAAACTAAAGACTAGGAACATTGACTCATCTATCTGATTGAGACAAAACATTTCTCTTGAATATCATTTTCAAGAATAGCATTAGCAAGAAAAAAAAAAAGAAAAACAAACAAACAAACAAACAAATTCACTAATAATATCAATCACTCATACTCAGATGCGAGTGTCATTCAATAAATTAGGGTAATATTTTTGATAAAAGCAAAATACATTTTTGCAGATTTTTTTCCATGAATGTCGACTTTACATTATTTGGAATTAGTTTGTTGCAAAAATTCTTCTAATCTTACAAAATATTTGTTTTGAGGCCATTCAAAATGGTGACAAATCAAACCGAGTGTTCCAGGCTTGAACAGTTGGTTGGCCGATTAGATTTTATGGCATATCAACCCTTGGATTATTTTATGCCGAACGCGTTTTTGTTTTATTTATTCTTGTTGAGAATTCAAATTTCTTTTTCTAAACTTACTTTTTTAACCACATATTTAAAACTCATTTTTTATCTCATAGATGAGACAAACACTCTGTGTCAGGATGACCCTGGAAATAATGGCAATGAAGCGGTACTTCACACTCACCACAGCTCCAGAATTAAAAGCTTACCATTAGATGGAGTTTAACGTCATACACCTGAAAATAAGACCCCAGCCACAAGCTTCTTACACATATATAATAAAAACGATCGAGTGTTTTCCATAGGAGCAATATGATCGGAACAATCATATAGGTGTTATGGTTGGTGCGACCAGCAAATTGATCGATCTTGTCTCACATTTAGCTTGGTGGGTGGATGTCAATTTCTTCAACGGAGTATAACATATTTGAATTCAAAGTTTTCCATCTTCTAGACAAGTTGCCTAATCCAAGTTAAAGAGCCTAGTATGCAGCTGGAGGGGGGAATAGTTGGGTACATACATTTCCCAATGATATTAGCGCTATGAGAAATTTAAACAGCCTCGTCCAGGATTTGAACTGGTTTTATCGTGTCCATTTCTTTCGGCGGAAACCATTACACCACGCGCTTTTTTCCTGAATGTATGTATTTACCAACCGTTCCACACGAGCAGAGATCAAAGAGAAGATGATTTTCTAACTATTTCAGCACGTTGGGTCGCCCTAAGGTATTTACCCAATCCATTGGCCACGGGTCTGGTCTAAGTAAAACCAAAGTAGAATATTGCATGTAATGTATTGTTCAGCCACCAGGATTCCGCTTTTAAGCACCACAGGTCGCCAACCACGGCTAACAAGTGGTCTCATTGAGGGAATTTTTACCCCTCTGCAGCGGTACAGTCGGCCTATTTTACAGTACTAGCCGGCAGGGCTTAGCTTGAAAAGAGATCTGTCATGAATGGTGGGTGCGAAGGGCAACCTAAGAAACATTTACAGATTAATGTGTGATGTTTATGGAGAGGCATGTTTTGGTCAAAAAATGGTTACAAATGGGCTAAACATGCTTTTTCCACTACAAGATTAAGTTAAAAAGACAGAATATGAAGCGGAAACACACTGACTGTCCGGCAAAGAAAAGGTTCCGGACGCAGCAGTCAGTAAAAATGGTCATTCTTCTGAGACATGGACCTAACAGTATTGATTTCCTTGAAAAAGGGGAAACTTTAAAAGATACTTCCTATTGCCAACTCCCTTAGGTAAAAATTCACCTTATTTATTAAATGATGCTCATAATAATAATATCAATCACGGTCACTAAGAATAACATTTCGTTAACATTTGGTTGGTTTGATGCACATTGAATAATTCAGGAAAAAACAGTAAATTATGATTTTAAGAAAACGGTCTTCGTATCCCTCAGAAAAAGTTTACTGATATTCATATAATATAAAAGGTTTTCTAGTATCATATGGATTTTTCGGACTGTTGTTGTCATCTTTATTGCTATATACATAACGTTTCGGTGCTCTCCGGCGTTCTTCATGTGTTTGTTGTCGAACTCCATTTTGACACATGGTGCAACGGATATAAGGGTTAATTTCTAAGTGACAATTATCTGATTGGTACAGGTTCAGTCCCGGTTAAAGGGGAAATAACATAGAATGCTTAACATAGCTTAACACTTGTACCCGGTCATGGTTAACAGAGAACAATCTACCCCAATGAATTAAATAAAGGGTTAGGTTTGAAGTTCCGTGAAGGTTTCAGATTCAGACAAGAGGATTCCCAATTTCAGCATGTGGATTTTGACGTTCCAGCGGATCATAGAGTGAAAATGAAAGAAAGCGAAAATATTCACTAATACTAGCAAAAGAACTGAAAAACAAACAAAACAGTGGAATATGAAGGTAAAGGTCATACCAAACGTTTTTAGTGCAATTGGAACTGATCCCAAGGGTTTTGAAAAAGAGTCTGGATTAATTGGAAATCAGAGGAAGAGTCGAGACCATCCAAACACAGCACTTTTGAGATCGGATACAATACTTAGAAGAGTCCTGTATACCTAAGGAGACTTGCTGTCAATCAACTCCAGTAGAGCACCAGGTATCGCGGGTGTGAAAAACTCTCATCGAGTGAAATAAATAATAATAATAATAATAATATAATGATAAAAACTGTGGAATATGAGGGTAAAGTGATGCCAATTGTAATTGGTGCACAGTCCTCAACAGTTTAGAAAACAGACTAGAGGAATTGGAAATCAAAGCTGGTGTGAAAAACTCACAAGGAGTGAAATAATAATAATAATAATAATAATAATATATAATAATAATGGCTACAAAAATAAATATTGTAAACTGTAAAAAAACTTTATAATGACGTAGAAGTGACAAAGCATTAGCCAGTTAAATGAGCTCATTTGTGTTTCGACAGTTGTAATTGTCGTAGAAATGCCAGACCGCCCGATAGCAAAATACATGGGAAGTAAAGCTACAAAAACAAATCGACGCCTCTTGGAGAGAACATCATGTTATTATTGGCTAATATAAAAAATGATTTTTCCCCGCCAAGAATGTCGTCCTAAAATCCATAGAATAATCAGGGATATTAAGATCGTGTCGTCGACGACAAACAATAAAATCTTTTAGACTAAAGACGAAAGGCTAAGAGACGTAAGCAACACTTTTTACAATAGTTATTCGTGCGGGCACAATGCGACTTTATCATCAGTTCGATAAACAGAACCGCATTCTGCAGTAGAATACAAGAAAAATGATATTTATCACAACAGATGTGTATGGATTGAGTAGGATGAAAAACAACCTACGACATTTCGCCACGGGTAATCAGGCAACTCGGTTCCATCCCACTTAAGTTAGAACCGGGAAAAAAAGAAAACTTTATTATTTGGGACCTGAAATTGTCATGAATAGAAGCCAAATTATATAGATCTTTTCAGATTCAGATTGATCAGCCTACTCAACTAAATATATGAAATAACTACTTCTTATTATATTCCTACGATTGTTTGCTGCGTCGCATTTGCAACATTTTCTTGCATGTTTATCATAAAGAATCAACTGAAACGAAAGAAGCTTTTACGCCTTACAAAGATTTACCAAAGTCAATTGCTTAAGCAGAGTTTAACAAGTTTGAATTTAGAGTTTTCTTCTCTTGGACTAGTCTAACCAAGGTTAAAGAGCCCAGTCTGTTCTACTATTTATCCATAGTTGGAGGAAGAATAGTTCGATTCATACCTGTCTCAAAAGTATTACGGCTATGTGAATATCAAACAGCTCATCCAGGATTTGAACTCGTCTCACCGTGTCCATTTCCTTCAACGGTAACCAGATGATACAGATGCGACATGATAAAGTAAAGTGAGGAAAATTACTACATGAAGATGGGGTCGCGCTTAGCAGTTCTCTTTGTTGGAATTGAAATCGGTGGCCCAAGTTCAAATCCTGGACGAGGCAGTTTTCATTTCTATTCGTGCTGTTGCTCTTGGGAAAGGCATGAATCCATCTGATCTCCTCCCCCCGCCAACTATGGGTAAATAGTAGGGAAGACTGGGTTCATTAGCTTTAGTTAAGCAGCCAGTCTAGTAGAAAGTAAAATGTATTCAAACCAGCTTTACTCCGCTTACAAAATGACCTTGTATTACATCTTGCCCGTCGGTTCCATATGAAAACTTAGGCATCCCATCGTGGTGTAATGGTAGGCAAAATAGTCCTGCAGACTCATTACTACTGAATAGCGCATTCGATTCTAGCTGGAATTCTTCTATCGCATCTCTACTAGTGTGGAGGGGTTAGTAAATACATATATTCAGAAAAAAGGTGCGTGGTGTAATGGTTTCCGCCGAGGGAAATGGACACGATAAAACTAGTTCAAATCCTGGACGAGGCTGTTTGAATTCCTTATAGCGCTAATATAATTGGGAAATGTATATACCAACTATTCTCTCTCCAGCTGCATACTGGGCATTTTAACCTTGGTTAGGCAACCAGTCTAGAAGAAGGAAACATCTGAATTCAAATATATTAAACTCCGTTGAAGAAATTGACCTTGTGTCACATCCTACTCAAGCGTAGAGGTTGGTAAATATATATATTCAGAAAAAATGAAAGAGTGTTGAGTTGAGAGGTTATGACCATTCCTGGGAGAAAATGTGAGTTCGAATTGACAGCTCTTTGAAAACTTCCGTGTGATTTGGATCTGTTTTTTTTCTTTGATTGGTAAATGTGGTGCCAAATAACTTAATGTCAGACAAGTCAAAGAGTTACACTGAATGAATAATCAATGTGTGGTCAACAACAAAAGGAGATCGATTGGTGTAAAGTTGCAGTTTTGGAGGCAAGATAAAAGGATATTGTTCTATTCCAAACAGGAGATAAGTTGTAAAAAATCATCTAAAACTAAAAACAAAAAATGCTGGCTTATCTCTCTCACCAGCAGAAAGCAAAAAAAAGAAAAGATAATAAAAAAAAAATCCCTTAAAAACAAAAATAAAAAAAATACCCGTTTTGACTAAAGATAAATCTCTATCTTTACAGTTAATGCCCGTGCAATAGATCTTGAACTGAACACCATCTCAGAAAGCAACAACACAATCTTTATCACATTCTCAGACTTGCTCGCTTTCTCTCTTATGTTATCGCTTAAAAATTAAAAATAAAACTTGAAGGCACCTTGATCAGTAAACTCCTGAATTGATTGGACACTGTCCAACTGGAAAGAGATTCTAGTATGCTGGATCCACATTGGAATAAAGATAAACGAAAAAAACTGATTCGGTTACCAAGTCGGCTTTATATATGGCCCCCGACAAAGTCAAAATTCCACTCACTGACTTGAAACCCAAAAATCAACAAACACTTCTATACAAAATGACAACAACTTTGGAATTAAAACGTCCACAATAAACAATAAAGCAAGTCAGACTATTCCGATTGCATATTGGTTCCGTAATACTTACACACTTCTTTATACTCAAATAAGAGGAAGAATCACAGTGTATAGCATGTCAAACATTTTCTCATAGAATGTGGAGATTTAGCTCTCATTAGACAATGTTTTTTCAACGAAAACAATTTGAAGGAACTGCTTGAAAATTTCGACATGGATGACCTTTTGTACTTCTTGGGAGAAATCAAATTATACCAAAAGTTTTGAACGTAAATATTATCAATACCATATAAAGTAAGTATTAAATAACTATCCCAGAATATTTTGACGTGCGGTTAAAACGAAATATAAAAAACAACAACACAATAACTCCTAAACAACCCGAGAAAAATGTAAACATAAACGTGCAATGCACGCGATTCCCTAACCTAGAGACATGAAATAACCTCAGACGGGTTGAATTACCTTTTAAAATCAATCAACCAATCAATCAATACAAACAGATGTGATTTTCATTTTTTACCCAAATAGATAAGTTGAAAAGAAGCAGTTTAAGCTTAAAAACGAAAAGATCTGGTCATCCTTTTGTTATACGGGAACAGCCTTCTCACCTTTTGTAAACCTAGTGACCGACAACAAAGGGTCAACTGCGAGAAACGGTCACACAAGAGTTGGGAATTTTTAGAATGGCCAGTAAATCAATTAGTGACCGGTTCGAGGACAAGTAAGGAACCTAAATTCCAGAGCTAGGGAAAACATCCTCCATTGGTGATGGACTATAATTTAAGAAGCAAGGTAATCATTGCTCCACCGGCTCAAAAAGACTACGTCATATCTTCCTGATTTGGCATCTGTCTAGAAGAAGACTGAATCACACTAATAAAGTAGGTGACATTTTTTTTCTGTCACCACGTGTCTACTTTTTCCTTTTTCCCTGATGTGAACTAGTTTTCATCTCTTCATCTCGTCTGTGTCTCCGTTAACTTCATCCGTAAAAACACTTTCATTGCCGTTTGAGTTTGTTGCTTGGTTGATCGATTTAATGGCATATCAACACTTGAGGGCTACTTAATGCCGAATCTTATTTTTTTATATATATGATTTGTTTAAGAAATAATGTTCATTAACTTCATGTATATTAATAACTTGGTTGAAATAATTTTCATTTTCTTCATGTGTATCAATAAATACTGGTGGTTAACCCACAGCCACTGCCTTCTAGTATCTATATGAGTTAGGTGCTTGCCATAAGAGCAATTTGAAAAATCCTATGCTAGTCACGGTACTTGATGAGATGACTTAGTTCTGTTACTACCACATGTCTCAATGGCTAGTTGCTTTGTCGATGCTTTCTGCGCCCACGCTGTGCTTTCCTCTTAATCTATAGAATTGGGATCGACGCAACTTGGTCCGAGCATCTTTGTGACAGGTCGGGAAAAGCTCTCCGTTGATAAAAACAAACATTTATTGACACAGAGTTGTGTAATAATGTATAAGGAAAAATATATCACCTTTGTTTTTGGAATAAGAAGACAGTGGTGATTCGACTGGTGCTATTTTTGTAGTTATCAGTGGTGATGGTTGAATTCAGGAGATATTTGTTTTTTCTCGAAGAGGCGTCTTGGAGAAAATTCTGCCGTCTTTCGTCAGTTATAGTCTGTTATTTCTCTGATATTCCTTTCTCACGTTGAACATTTACCGAGTGTTCTTTCAGAAACAAAGACTTTTGATTGGCTTACCAAACACAAGTTTAATCCATCTGCAGAGAGGGCACACTTCTAAGAATTAGATCCTCATGGGTTCCACACTCAGGCCAAAAAATAGGGGCTTGGCTATTTAAGGTTCCAAGCTGACGCTTTTTGAAATGAGTTTCAATTAGTGTCTCTTTCAGTTACAGTGCAACTTTTCACTGAACAAGAAAAATGTTTCTTTGGCTCGAAAATAAGTTTCGAAAGAAATTTCTTACAAATTGCATGTATACAAAGGAAGAGAAAATCAAAACAATCCTTGCAAATTGATTGTTAACAATATCCTTTTTAACAAAGGAAATGTATTGCAAAACAATTCTTGAAAGTTGTTCTTTGAACACCTGCACTCATTCCGGCGTATCAAATTGAATTCTGAGTCCTTCTTATGTTTTCATATCAACAGATATTTTCCTGATTAAAAAAAACGGTACCATTCCACTCATAAATCTTTAGCGCCATCGAATCAACCTACATACTGTCACAGTCGGGACAATCATATAGTTGCTAGGCCTTGGAATTACCAACCGATTGATCGGATCGGGCATTTCTGACCACTCAACTAGCCCAAGTAAGAGGCGACGTTGATTGTTTCATGTCATGGGACTACTTGATACTTTGGACACAGACTTCTCAGCCATCACAATCCTGTCCTCACATATTACGAGTCGCCACCCACGACTATCAAGTGGCCCCAGTGAGGAGGGAGGTCTTACCCCCTGCAGAGTAGCAGTTGCCATATTCTCCAGCTCCTGCTGACTGCCATTTGAGACAACAGTTGAATTCTTAAAACTAGGTCATATGCAAAAATAATCAAATTTTGAATGCTGTTTAAAAAGTTAGCACTCCGTGTCGTAGTCAAATATTTTTCAAAGATGTAAATAGATTCATCTTCGTAGACATCTAAATTTGATCTTTTGTTATTCGGTACAACTGACTCGACGTATACACACATGAAATCTGATGACAAATATTGAGTGTATTGTCAAGTTTTCTTTTTTTAACCTCAGCAATGTCTGGTATGAATGATAAATATGTCTGGCGAATACAAAAAATAGGAACAAAATATGGTTTATAAAAAAATAAATAAATAAAAGAAAAAAGATGTAAGTACTGATGAAGATATTTTCACTTTTTTTGTTGACATTTTTGTGGTTGGAGAATGGGTTTATAAATAAGATTGATTGATTTTAACGACATCTAGGGTTAATTTATGTCTAGACTTTAGTGAATTGCATTCCTTGTATGCTAACATTTATATATTTTTGTGTAATTGCTTTTGTGAAGTTGTTCAAGATCTGTCAATCAAACTATTTGACTCACACTGTAATTTTGTACTCTTTTACATTTATGTCTAATAAATCTACACTATTTGCTAAAAATAAAAGACCATACCTACCCATTATGTAACAATATTGTGTTTCTCTAAACATTGCTGATCAAAAAGAAAGTTTCTCATCTGTGCACACGTTTTAAATTAAATTTTAAATTTCAAAAGGGAAAAAATAATCAAAATAAAGCGTCAGGAAGGATACCTTTTGATCCCACCTCGTAGACATTAGTGCTTTTATGTGTTCGTTTTAAAAGAAAGAGAATATGAAGTAAAATAAATTTGAATCCTTACCTAATTCATAAATTTATTGATTTTAACGGCATGTCAACATGTCTTGGGTCATTTATAACTAGATATTTTGGTGTAGTTTCTTAAGGGATTTTTTACATACGGTTATAGTTTTATTTATTTATTTTCCTACCTAATACAAATAATTTGTAAACAGATTTATTTGACCCATAAAGTTTCTACCATTCAGGGTAAAAGTAGGATTAGAAGTAATGCAATGAACAGATACTTCACAATACCCAGAGCTGCAGAACTTGAGCCTCACCAATAGATGCAGTTTAATGTCATACCCATTAGGACATTCAATCATTCAGCAGATACAGTCAGCGTTTTCTAAGCCTCATGACATAGAAAAAAAAGTGTATATCTAACTATATAAAACAAAGTTTCTGTATGTTGGTGTGGATGTATGTTTGTATGTTTGTTTCTACAACAACCGTACGCACGCCCTTTTATAAAGAAAAAATTGGTGGAGACCAGAAAAGATCAATGTTCAATAAAATCCACACCCTATTTTTCTCTGAAAGGAGGTTAAAAACTTTTTATCCGTCATTTTTCATAAGCAAAGCCAAATATCTTATTATAATGGAGATTGTGTGTTTTTCTGTCTGTAACCGAAACTATATTACTACTCAAGTCACAATTCCCTTAATTATTTACGTCAAATTCTCCATGATTTCATTCTTTTAAACCTTCAGTTATTAATAAAAATTGTTTTACATTATTAATACTGTTGACCATATCTACGTACTAATAACATGTAATTGTATTTATATATACAACAAAATAGCGGTTTACAGTTTGAACGAGAAGGCTAATTTGCATATTGATATTTAACATTTTATTTTAATAAATATGTGCTTGGTATTATTGATTTCTAATTGTTTGGTTTTATCTTAAGAAATATAAACAAAAATCTCGTGGATAAATCTTAAAAGAAATTTATTTACAAGAAGAAATGACTGTAATATTATCCTTTACTTCCTATTTTAACTGAATAGTTAAATTAGGAAAATTTACCAATGAAAGAGGGGAGTAATGGAAAATGATGGAATAGTTAGTTTCAAAGTTGTTCTATTTTTCGATTATACCCCCTCTGTTGCAGATCTTTTTATCTGCATTCTTAGTCAGTTTCATTAGCCTTTCTAATTTAATATGATATTTTATTATATCAAAACTTAAATACTTGCACCCGGAGGGTGCATATATTTGCTAGTAAATATAATAAAAGTATGAATCAATGATATATTAACAAAATTAGAGTAATTAAAAAAGGAAAAAAAACATAATAAAAAGCAAATAGATGTAAATAAAAGAAAAATACAGACAATAATAATAATAAAATCATCAACTTCAAAACAAGAAAATATAAAGATAAAATATTATAAAACAAATATATAGTCCAAGAATATTTATGAATGTATATAGAAATATACATATTTACCAACCTCTTCGCATGAGTAGGATGTGACACAAAGTCAATTACATAAGCGGAGTTTAACAGGTTTGAATTAAGAGTTTTCCCTCTCCTAGACTGGTTGTCTAACCAATGTTAATGAGCCCAGTATACCGTACAATTTATCCATAGCTATTTGTGAGAATAGAAAGATTCATATCTTTCCCAAGGGTATTAGTGCTATCTGAAAATGTAAACAGCCTCGATCATTTCCTACGACGGTAACCATTACACCCGATCGTCTTCGATCTATGTAAATATAGATAAGAGATTTAATTTTAAGTTTTTAAATACCGGGTAACGCCGGGTAGCTATGTTAGTTAATAATAAAGTTAAATTGGGAAGAATGCTTTATAAAAAAGAAAAAAAAAGAAAAAAGGTGAAAGGATGAAAAAATTAAGAAACCAATTTCAAGAATATAAAATTTTAAGTTACAAAATACAGACGCCCCCCCCCAAAAAAAATCGCTGAAACTTTAATATTTATCGATATCCCATAAAAGATATTTTCTCTTGTATAATTTACTTGGGCTTTCTGATAAATTCAGATAAACGTGAAAATATCCCCCCCCCCTCTCTTAGTTTATACAAATTCAATTATATTATTCAAAAAGTTTTAAAAGAACTACGAAATGTGTTTCCCAAATGATTATTGATTATACACCGCAAGCAAATTTACGGCTTGAATTATTCCCTCAACTGGTAACAAATATATGCGAAACCTCTACGATGACTTTAAGTATTATTTTCTTTTATTTACATCACTGATCGGCTGCTATATATTTTCCAGTTCTGATTTAAGTTTAGGATACCTACATTTTTAAAAATTGATTTTACTCTGATAGTTTCAAAGAAAATTTATGAGAAAAATATGCATTTTTACTATAAATTTAGAAGTTACTTTGAAAATGGCTTCTTTTTAAGTGTGCCTGGTTTTTTTTGTTTTTGTTTAATGGTATATCAACCTTCATAGGTTATTTAATGTTAAAACCATCATTGTAGAAGAACAGTAGTGGTAATATTTAACCCATAGTGTTACATAATTCATGGGTAGCCAATGAATTGTGTAAGTAGTGTAGTTAGAAATTTTAAATTGAGTTCGTTAAAAATTTAAATCGTAGAGTTGAGTGAAAAGTTAATGCCGACCGTTATGACTGGCAGATGGTAACCTCTAATTGACTCTCCAAATCGCGCCAATAGAACGCTTGAGACAGAAATCAGTTTTTAGTTAGTCACCGAAAGAAGACGTTCTCTCAAGATATCGCTTCTCATCTGCGCGGTTTCAAGAACCTTTGGGCTGGGGGTGTTTTTAATACAGGCTAATAAAAAAACAACAAGTCTTGTGTATGAATTAAAAGAAGAAATGAGCAGACACCCGGTCTGAACAGAACAACAGAATAATCAACCCAGAGAAATCATCCTTGTAGAAAATGGCCAACGAAGTAGACAAGCAACAAAGTAGAAGAATCTATCATCCCCACATCATCTCTCTCTCTCTCTCTCTCTCTCTCTCTCTCTCTCTCTCTCTCTCTCTCGCCAATTATATACCCGGTGTAAAGGGCTATATAACAATACCTGCGGAAATGATGGGTGAGGGATTACACCTTCCTGAACGGTATTCGCCCAAAAGTGAACGAAATAGCGAGATTGTCTTTCGAACTTGCTTACTACAATGCTACATCTAATACATACATTTTTTAAAAGATTGATCTTATTGCGATAGTTTATAGGAGAATGTATGAGTAAAACATAAAGTTGCACTATAGAATTAGAAGTTACTTTTTGTTAAGTGCGCATATTTTGGTTTGGGTTCTTTATTTATAAGGATTATTTAATGCTAAAGTCATACTTGTAGAAGAACAGTAGTGGTACTATTTAACCGATAGCTAGGGAATAAGAGTGTTCATACCTTTCCGAACGGTATTAGTCTGAAAGTCAACGTAATAGTGCTACTGGATTTCGAACCTGCTTACTACGATAATGTAGTCTAATACTCCTTTCCCAGGAGTAGTAGTCCGAAAGTGAAAACATGTAAACTTAAAACCGCGCACATATACAATTGTAAACCAAGGAATAAATGCACAAATACATTCACATGCTCATATATACATGGAAAAATGGATACATGTATAATTGGATAGATGCGCACATTTATCCAACACCTCTATCACCGACAGGATATAATATGACACAATGTCAATTTTTAAGCGGAGTAAAGCTGGTTTGAATTTAGAGTTTTCCTTCTCCTAGATCAGTTGCCCTAGAGCACAGCCTGTTTTACTATTTACCCTTAGCTGGGAGAAAAAGGGACAGGTTCATGCCTTTTTCAAGAGCATTATTTCGAAGCGAAACGCAAACAGTCTTGTCCAAGATTTGAACTCGGGTTGCCAATTCCATTTCCTACCATTATAACCTTGACTGCTAAGTACGCTTACCAAATAATAGCTGCGTAATGTATACGCGCATAAATAAACGGATACACGCATATATAGATGCACATATGGATGCACAAATACATATACATATGCCGAATTAAATGAGAATGACATTAACTGAACTGCCATTAATCCGATCCAACCCCAAAGACACCCTATTTTTTTTTAAACAAGAAAAATAACACTGAATTGTATAAAAGCATAATGAAATAAATTGTAATGAATGAAGTACTGTGATGTATTGTAATGTTTATTTTCTTAATAAATAATATTTTTCTTTGGCCTAATAAATTTGAAAACTTAAATCTTTTTACTGACTTTATTAATAAGCGTATCTGAATCTCGCCCGTAAATCAATTTTTTTTATTATTATTATAAACTCATTGCACATTCGGTTTTCCGGTTAACGCCGGGGGTCGAGAGTTTAATAATAGCGTCGATCCCAAGGGGCTATCCCCACAGGCAACGACGCAATTTTTGTTCTTTCCCACCCATGAGCTTCGGCTTGTGGGTGGGCCCACGTTAAAACGAGGCCTTGTGCCCAGTCCATACAAGTGGGGTATGCGACAAATATGCTCGTAAATCAAATTTTAGTTCAAAACGCAAAGCAAAAAATCGACCGAATGACAGCTGATAACTCGTAAGTTGTGGCACTCGTAAGTCAAGGTACGACTTTATACAGATTTATATTGAGTATTAGATATACATATATACAGACCACAAAACGCATTTGTATGGCGAATATTGAAATAAATTCTTAGATCACTGTAATGTTATTCGCAGGATGAAACGAACTCAAACATATACACAAACATAGACTAAAAAAGTAAAAGAAGTCTTGCCATATTAAGAGAAACCAACAAAGAGAATCTTGGAAAAGAACAACGAAATTATTTATTGTGAGTCAAATTTATTTCAGTTTCCAATTTTTGCCACGTTCGATTAGTTTTGAGCACTGAATCTATATGTAAAGAAAAGCAAAAGAATAAAAATCGAACACAAACTTTATATCAATAAAAGCCAGATTATTGATAACGAGAAATATTTCATCTGTAAAAAACCTGGCTGTAACTCTTTTGATCTACATACATAAATACTTATATTTAAAAAAAACTTAGTTCAGATCACTGTAATAGAGTCAAAGCAAAAATCAAAAAGAAAGAGTAAAAAAAAAAAGATACAAACAAAGGCAGACAAAGAAAAATATTTTTTATCTGTTACAAAGGTTTTCCCTTTGTTATAGTAAATATTTATTCTTATATGTTTGCCCTGATCAGAATAGACTCCCATTTCTTTTTAAGGGACTATGAACCCAATAATTGTGACGAATGTGGAAAAATATTAATACTTCTGTCCTAGGAGGTATTGTTCATATATATATATATATATATATATATATATATATATATATATATATATATATGAGTATTAATAATATACTTTCCTATGTGTATAAGTAAAGAGAACTCAATATCACTGATAGAACATGCATTTCTAAGTTAGGGTAGCGAAGACATAAGGTTAACGGCGCTTGGTAAACTGTCAGTTTTTCACTTATGTGGTGCTTAAGACAAACACTTGGTTTGATAATCGTATAGTCGAGAAACTGATAATTATCAAGTGCCGTTGACTTCATATTTTCGTGTATGTTTTCCAGAACGTGTATATATATACATACATATATATATATATATATATATATATATATATATATATATGTGTGTGTGTGTGTGTGTGTGTGTGTTTATGCGTGCGCGCGCGCGCGCGTGTGTGTTGTATATACATAATATAAGTTCATCAGTAAGTCCGTAGCCTGATGGAAAGTATCATTTATCGTTGAAATAAAACTCAATTTATAACATAATTTCCATTCTGTGTACATTTGCTTAAACCAACGCTTATCCATGGTTTATATTCATCGATAATTGTATTAAGAATATTGCATATAAAACTTTTAACTTTGCTACAACAAAAACTAACAAAGATCCAAATTGTGCTACAAGGGCCTGTATCTAACTCGGAACCTTGTGGTACAAAACTGGATGCTCTACCGACTGAGTAATCCATACTTGGAGGGATGAGGGGTTTCATACCTTTCCCAGTAGTATTAGTCCGAAAGTGAACGTAATAAAACGCCTGGAATTCGAACTCGCTTACTACCATGTTGTCGTCCAACACGTTACCTAATACGCCACGTGGATTTTCCCCTATGTTGAGGGAGACTATGAATATGTAGATAATGTTATAAATATATCCAGTAATATTACATTATAATTGGTTGCCTATATCAACAACAACATATATCCCAATCGATTGGTGGGGGATATAGAGTCAGATTAAATACTCCAATACACAAAATATTTTTCTTTGGCTGCTTGAGACACCAGTTAAAGAAAATAACGTTAAGTAGGATAATATAGAACGTCATCTTGTCTTTCTCTGTTTCGAAACAAAAATGGCACACATCATTTGTACAGATAGAAACCAGAGACGAATCATTGACATATAACCGCCCCCACCCAATATTGTAGCGTGTTTGTCAAAAATCTAACATACAGTGGTACCTTGACTTACGAGTTAAACTCGTTCCGTTCGTAACTGAATTTTCCTCGTATATCAAATCAATTTTCTCCAATGAAATAAACTGAAATTCCATTAATCCATTTCATCCCCTCAAACACGGATTTTACTTTTTGTAAATAAAAAAAACCCCACTGTATTGTATAAAAACATAATAAAATAGAATATAATGAATTATGCGCTCTAATATGTTTTAATGTTTATTTTTTTAAATAATTGGTTGGTTGGTTGGCTGGATTTTCTACATGTCAACACTTGGGTTATTTTATGCCGAGGACATTTTTGTTTTATTCATTATTGTTGGGTATTCAAAAATTTGAAAACTTTTTTTCTTTTTAAACACAAAAACTCATTTTTAAAAATAAATTTAACCCTGACATGCAATAGCATTCCGCGTCAGAGTGAACCTGGGAGTAATAGCAATGTAGGAGTACTTCATACACCAAACAGCTCCAGAACAGGAACCTCACCATTAGATGCAATTTAACAACATATCCAGCACACTATTTTTCTTTGGCGTAATAAATTTGGAAACTTTAATGTTTTTAGTGAACTTATTAACATAAGCTTATCTGAAGCTCGTAACTGAAATTTTATCTCAACAAAAACAAAAAAATCGACTGTAACTCGGAAAACTCGAAATTTGGGGCCCTCGTAAGTCAAGGTAGCACTGTATTCATTTTCTATTAAATATTACTAATCATTACATTAACTGAAAAAAAATGATTCCCCGCTCCTTAACAAATTCTGTCAATATTTATTTAAGACGTTCGTTATAATGAAGAAAAAAAGTGATTTATTTCTAAAAGTAAATGAAACATTCGTTTTTTTTATTCTAAGATGCAGCCTCATAAGAATATATTTATTACCACCGAATTGATCGATTATATAAAATGTGTATTGTGCACGAATTGCATATTGACTGGTTTATTGATTTTTGTTTTGTATATATTCCGTACATCTCAGTCCTAGAGATAGTGCTTAGTGTGATCAAACATGAATGAAAATAAAGTTAATAGTATGTTAGTTTTCTACATATGTATATCAATATTGCAGATTTAAAAAAAAACATATTCATAACTTTCCCCATTGTGTTTTTTATTCTTCTCTTGTTTTGTCCAAATTGTATTTAGTCATGTTAAATCGTGGAAATAATGTATCGTGTACTTTTAAAACATTTTCCGTTTCAATAGACGTTGATATTTATAGCTACTTTTTTCTAATATAGAAACAGTTATTTGTGAATATAGTTTTTCTGTTCAGGATTTTATGCACCGTTCGACACGGGTAGGATGTGATATAAGGTCGCAATTATGATTCATTCATCGAGGATCGAACTCGCTATTCAGTAGTAATGGATTTGCTAACCATTAAACCACGATGATATGAACTTTGTATCAAATCCGTTCACCATGATCTGGCACAAGGCCGCAAGTAAGAGGCATCTAGAGAGAGGATCAAATTTGCTTTTCAGTAGTAATGGATCTGTGAGACTAGCTCACTGCCAATTACACAAAGATCGGACGCCCACTTTTACACCATCCGTTCGCCACGGGTAGGATATGAGACAAGGTTACACGTATTGGTTACTCAGTGAGGATGGAAATCGCTATTCAGTAGTAATGGATTTGCGAGATTAGTCTGCTAAAAATTACACCACAATTTTTATCAAACCTGTTCATCATTGATGGGATCTGACACAAATCGCAATCATTGGACATCCTGCGAGGATCAAACTGGCCATTCAGTAATAATAGATATGCGAGACTGCATTGTTAAACTATAGATCACAATGAGATGCCCTAAGGTATTTACCAAACTTGTTCGCCGTGGGTAGGATGTGACACGAGCTCACAAGTAAGAGATATCTTGAGAGGATTGAAATCACTATTCAGGTAAAATGGATCTGCGAATCTAACTTACTAAACATTACACTACAATGGGAGGCCTTTATTTACCCAAACTGTTTGCAACGGGTATGAGGTGACACAAGATCCCAAGTATGGGGAATTCAACGATGATGAAACACGCTATTCACTAGTAATGGATTTGCGGTACTAGCTTCCTAAGCATTACACCACGATGTACATCTGATGTAGGTACTTACCTAACGCGTTCACTACGGTAGGATGTGACACAAAGTCGCAAATATGGGACATTCAGCAAGAATCGTACTCGCCATTCAGTAGTAATGGATCTGAGAGACTAGATTATTACTCATTACACCAGGAACGAACGCCCTTTTTTACACAATCCATTCGCCACGGGTGCGTTCGATACAAGGTCGTTAGTATGGGGTATCCAGCGAGGATCGAACTCGGTATTCAGTTGTAATGTATCTGCGAGTCTAGCTTGCTAACCATTACAACACGATAGGATGCCCTCTTTTTACTAACCCATCCGCCACGAATAGGGTGGCACAAAAGGTCACACGGTCAGTCAGGATCAAACTCGGTATTCAACAGTAAGGGATCTGTGAGACTAACTTTCTAACCATTACACCACGATGTATGTTCTATAGCACTCTGTATGTGTTCTAGATTTCTTTTATTGCTTTTGATAAATGTTTACATTTTAAAGCTTTGCTTAAATCTTAATCTTTACTTAAAGGATTATTTTTCTGATATTAATTAAAGATTTTAATTTTATCATTTCTTTTGACTGATGTGATGTTTTCCTTCGTCCTTCGTACGGTTGGGTCCCTGTGGCGTAGGGGGAAACCTGGAATGTGACACTGTAGTAAGTGAGTTCAAACTTCAGTCGTTCTATTACATTCATTTTTGGACTAATACTCTTTAGAAAGGTAGGATCGGAGTGGTGGGGGAGATCCGCTTTAAGTAGGAAACTGAACACATTGCGCAACGAGTATAAGGGTTGCGCTAATACAATTCTAAATGACAATCATGTGTAGGTTTCAGGTTCATTCCAGACTACAGACTAAGAATAACATAGAATACTTAATATAGCTTAACACTTGTAACCGGTTATGGTTAACGGTATGTGAACAATCTACGTCAATGAATTATATAAAGTGTTCAGTTCGAAGCTCCGTGAAGGCTCCTGATTACGAGATGAAAACTACCGATTTCTACAAGAAACACTTGAGGAAGGCAGGAAGACAGGAAAGCAGATCAGCCGAAACGTTACATATATAACAATATAGATGAGGACAGTCCGGAGAATCTTATTATAATGGAGAGTGTGTGTTTTTCTGTTTGTAACGGAAACTATATTACTACTCAAGTCCCAATTGCCTATAATTATTTACGTCACATTCTACAGGATTTTATTTTTATTTAAACCTCAATTATTAATATAATATTTTTACAATATTAATAATGTTGACCATATCTACATACTGATAACATGCAATTGTCGTTATATATACAACAAAATAGTGGTTTACAGTGTGAAAGGGTAGGCTAATTTGCAAATTGATATTAAAAATTTGATTTTGATAAATATGTGCCTAGTATTATTGATTTCTAATTGTTTGGTTTTATCTTAATGAATATGAGTAAAAATCCGGGGGATAAATCTTAAAAGAAATCCATTAATAAAAAGAAATAATTGTAATTTTCTTGTTTACTTCTTATTTTAACTAATTAGTTAAATTAGGAAAATTTGGCAATGAAAGACGGGAGTGATTAAAGTTTCAGTTGTTCTATTTTTTCGATTATAGCCTCTCTGTTTCAAATCTTTTTATCTGCCTTCTTATTTAGTTTCATTAGCCTTTCTAATTTGATATAATATTTTATTACATTAAATCTTGCATCCGGAGGGTGCATATATTTGCTAGTCTAAATAATGCAAATTATCAAGCCTCATTTAAAAGATTCAAACAAATAATGAAGTTATGATCGTTATCATCGTGATGGCGACTATAAAAATCGCTTTTTCTCATTTCGTACAATTATTTACTTTAGCCGCCACTTGACTTGATTGATTATCTATAAATGGACAAAGAAAAAAAGACGAAAGGTACATAAAATGTAAGTTTAAATGGGGGTTATCTCAGTAATAGAAATAGAACGATAAGACAAAAGCTACACTTTAAAACAAGAATCACAGCCAAAACCGTTATAAAAACATTGAAGGTTGCCTAAAATCAACCATAACAAAAAGTCTGTATTTTAGAGATGACGTCACAGATGAGACGGTATTTCTGTGGGGAAGCCCTGTCGGCGGGGCTTAGGATACGTCGACTGTATCCCCTGTAGAAGGTTAGAACCCGTCCTCCTTATAAAGGAGGTGTCCTAGGTATGACATTAAACTGAATCTGATAGTGATGCTCCTGTTCTGGAGCTCTGGGGCATGTGGAGTATCCCTTCTTTGCCGTTACTCCCACTTCCACTCTGACCCGGAGTGGTAGTACCTGTAGGGTCTCATCATATGGATAAAATAGATCTGCTTAAAAATATTCTTATTCGGTAAAACCTTGTAAGAAAAAAGAATAAAAACTTAACTCTTTGCCCACTTTAAACCGCTCACAGCGGCTTTCGCACGACTGCGATCCTACCGTAAACTACTGGCATCGTCTATCGCCCGTGTCACTTGTTTACAATGAAAAATCGCGGCGTAAACATCTCTGCCATCTTTTGTTTTGTCTGATGGTTATCTGTTTTATTTCACGGCATATCAACCACAGTGAGTCATTTAATGCCGACAAAATTTTGAAATAAATTCATTCTTAATGGAGGCTCAAAATTTTTAAATAAACATTTTTCTATTTAACCCATAGATGGTACCCTAACAGGTACTACCACTCCGGGTTAGAGCTTACCTGAGAGCAACGTTGATAAAGGGTTGCTCCACATTCCCCGAAGCTTCAGAACTGGAACCTCACCATCAGATAGAGTTTAACTGATGGTTATTTCATTATAATTGAGCAGAAAAGCTCCGATTACAATAATAATGATAAGATTTTATTTGAATAGAATGAGTTCAGAGGGGAATAGATAGTGAACTTTGAAATATTCCATCATACGGGTAAAAAATACCAAGAGAATTTGGTAAAGCCGTTTGGGGGAAATTTGGTAGGCAAAAAGTTAGCAAATGCATCACTCTTTCCCAAATTTTCAGGTGGATGATGTTGGTTAACAAATTAGGCATTAGAAACGTGGTGCCCGGTAACTGACTACCTCAATGCTGAGTCACCGAACAGAGGACTATCAACATGCAGAAGGATCGTTGTGTTCCCCCTCTGCATAGAAGGGCGTTAGCCGCAAAAGAATACTACTCCCGTGGGTTTTCGTCGCTTCCCACGAGTAAAACAAAATCGTGAAAAGACAGGTTAGGGATAAATAAAGCAAACATGCTCGGGTTGCTTCACCCACACACCTAGTGAAGCAGTGTTAATGGGAGTGAAAACAAAGAAATACATTTTCCACAAAAAGGTAAGTAGAAACTTATTATTCTCGACTCTCTTCAAAGGAAATTTTTGTGGCCTCTCTTAAACTGCAAATAAGATAAATCTAATTTTTTGCCATATGAGGCGCTCTTACATACCGGTTATCGTCGTAAAAATGGACTTGTCTACTCGAATTCAAATTTTGAACGGGGCTGTTTTAATTTCACATGGCGCTAATATGCCTGGTAAAGGTAGGTATTTACTCAAACCGTTCGCCACAGGGAAGATATGACACAAGGTCTCAAATATGGAGTATCCAGGGAGAATCGAACCCACTATTAAGTAGTAAAGGATATGCGAGAATAGCTTGCTAAGCATGAGACCACAGTGGGATGCTCTGCGCATGGGATAGGTACGAATCTAGTTATTCATTCTCCAACTATGGGCAAATAGTAGTTTGGGTTTTTAAACTTTGGCATGGCAATCGGTAATTTTCACCTTTAGTTGTTAAAATTCCTAGCAAATAAGGCAATTAGAGTAACCTCCCTGACTTTCACTTTGAACTAAGCCGGTAGCTATTTTGAAAGTCTCCGTGCGAAATAAACAAATTTTAGAAACTTTTTCAAAAACAATACAACTGCATGCTTTAACACAAAAATATAATAAAATGTGTTCGAAATCATTGTTATATAGCTAGTAGAAAGAAAAATGTAGATTTATATATTGAGCATGTTCTAGTGTGTCGTGCGACTCGTACTTGCTAGGGGCACAAAGCCCCACTGTCCCGTAAAAGACAGGAAAGGTGCTGTTAACTCTGTCGCGGCTAGAATTGGTGGAGAGGGTTTGACTTTGCCTCTTCTCCTCTTATATTGTCGCTCGCTACGCCTACTGATAGACACGGAAGGTAATTAGCTGTCACGTTTCCTAGCGTCAAATAGAAGAACCGTGTCATGTGAGAAATGTAATTCCTACAGTTTCACACAAAAGATTGTTTTACCCAATACAATGCTGAGTTATATAGTGAGCTGATAAACATTTTTTTAAACTGGTTCTCAACACATTTCAACCTATGGATCTCTTTGATTCCTATTTTATTATAGTAAACATCCCATAGCCAATCGATGTTTAAAATTACTATTGTAATTTTATGATTAGATATGTTTGTTGCCTGGCCCTCAAAAAAGTTATATGGTCATTGGGAGCCATATGGCCTCCAGTTAAGAACGAATGAATTAAAGAATAACAATTATTTTGTGTTGGTTATTCGAGTTATGTTGTGAGTGATTGATATTTCTTTAAGTTAATAATGAAAAATAATATCAAATTGATAAGATACTATAACACATATAACTGGTAAACATCTTTTGGTAGGTAAAAAGTAAAGTCGTTGGGGTGGCCTAAAGTCGGTATCAACCAAACAGGGAGGGAGTCTATCCCCTTTTCACTAGCGCTAGATCTTGTTTTTTAGCGTCTGGAACGAAGTGACACACCTACCATCAGCTCCTTGTTTTACCACACAGATCCCTGTGCTACTCATACGCTGATTTGGCAGGGGCCGGTATCGAACCGGGAACCTTGATGTTCCCAGCCAGACACTCTACCGACTGAGCTAAACCGACCCTATGTACACCTATCTTTTGTCGTAACAGTTGTTTCTAATTTGTTTTTAACTGACAACAACTATTCTAAAATAATCACTGTTTAAAAAATAGAATGTTTTTTTATGTGTTTGTCAGTTTTGCCGAGATGAGATACAAGTCTTGTCGTATTGTTCAACGGAGTGGATTACTTCAATTATTTTTGTGACCGGGTTATCAAAAACAAAATTAAAACCCGGATTGGTTAAAAAAAAAAGGTTTATTACCTATTGTACAGGAATATATGATGAGAATAAGGATTAGCAATATAACACACATTTCTTACATATCAGTAACGGCTAATGTGTTGTCAGCAATGGCTAGCTACGAGTCCTCTCATCTAGTCAATATATTATTATTTATGCCTTTCATTAGACGAATCCAACTCCTTGTTTGGGAAAATATTCTCCTTCACAGCAATTATAAGATACTGGGTATAACTTTCCAGATTAACTTATGATTTGTGCGTGATTGTTCTACAAGACTTCATTAGATTATCTCACTTATATTAACATGATAATTTAATTATGATAGAAAATTAATATCCTTAACCAGATTAATTGAATATGTAATATTCTCGGAGTGTGATGTAAAACGAAAGAATTTTTTATTTCAAAATTTCTTGGTAATGGTTTGGTTGGTTGGTTGGTTGGTTTTATATGGAATGTCAACGCGAGTGTTATTCTATGCCGAAGACGTTTTTATTTTATTCATTCTTGTTGGGTATTCAATTTTTCTTAAATTCATTTTTAAGCACTTTTTAAAAGTCTCATTTTTGATATATTCAACTCATATATGGGAGCCTAACAGGTACTAAGACTCCGGGTTAGATTGGACCTGTGAGTAATGGCGATGAAAGAGTACTCCAAGCGTGTATAACCACTACGCACATTTATACACGCATAAATACATCTTATTATAATGGAGATTGTGTGTTTTTCTGTCTGTAAACGAAACTATATTACTACTCAATTCACAGTTCCCTTTGTTATTTTCTCATATTCTCCATGATTTTATTTTTATTTAAACCTCAATGAATAATAAAATTGTTTTACATTATTAAGACTGTTGACCATATCTACATACTAATAATACGCAATTGTATTTATATGTACAACAAAATACTGGTTTACAGTGTGAATGGGAAGGCTAATTTGCATATTGATCTTAAAAAATTGATTTTAATAAATATATGCTAAGTATTATTGATTTCTAATTGTTTGGTTTTATCTTATTGAATATGAGCAAAAATCTCTGGGATAAATCTTAAAAGAAATTCATTAACAAGAAGAAATAACTGTAATATTATCCTTTACTTCCTATTTTAAGTAAAGAGTTAAGTTAGGAAAATTTACCAATGAAAGACGGGAGTAATGGAAAATGATGGAAGAGTTAGTTTCAAAGCTGTTCTATTTTTCGATAATACCCCCTCTGTTCCAAATCTTTTTATCTGCATTCTTATTTAGTTTTATTAGCCTTTCTAATTTAACATGATATTCTATTATATTAAAACTTAAAAACTTGCACCCGGAGGGTGCATAAATTTGCTAGTATATATATATATATATATATATATATATATATATATATATATATATATGAGTAAATATGGAAAATAAATCCGACAATATAAAGAAAATTTGAAAAAACAAGTGTTCCGAAAATAGGATGAATTTAATTATTGATGTTTAAACATTTCGGTTTCATTAAACCTTCATCAGGATGTATCTTGGGGTGAAGAAAATGATGGTTGTTTTTATAGATGACAGGAGATGAAAATATTTTTAGTTGTGTAACTGTATTTGATCAGCATTATATTTTTGAAAGGCAAGTCGCGATCCATGCACGCGAAGATGTCATGACGCGTGACGCAACTCGAAGAAATGCAACTCGAAGAAATGCAAAAGACGAGAAATGTTTAAACATCGATAATTAAATTCATCCTATTTTCAGAACACTTGTTTTTTCAAATTTTCTTTATATCTATCTATCTATCTCTCTCTCTCGCTCTCTCTCTCTCTCTCTCTCTCTCTCTCTCTCTCTCTATATATATATATATATATATATATATATGCGTGTATAAATGTGCGTAGAGCATACACACATGTGTAAAAAAGTAAAGTCGTCGGGGCGGCCTAATGTCAGTATCAGCCAGACAGCGGGGGAGTCTATCCCCTTTTCACTAGCGCTAGACCAAGGAGATTATTTTAGCACCTGAGGTGGAGCGCCAAACCTACCATCAGCTCGTTACTTTACAGCACAGATCCCTGTGCTACTCATACGCTGAGTTGGCGAGAGCCGGTATCGAACTAGGAACCTGGGAGTAATAAACCTTATTGGTTATGAAAGAGTACTCTACAATCCCCAGAGCTTCAGAATTAGAACTTCGCCACTAGATGCAGTTTAAAGTCATACTAAAGATACTAAAATCCCCAAACATCGGCTCTTAGCACATATATGATAAAAAGGATTTGGGGTTTGCCATAAGAGCAATAGAGTCTTGAAAATCATATACGTGCTAGGGCTCGACGTGAGCAGCCGATTGATCGGAGGGATTGATATATCTGGTCTTCCGTCTAGCCCAAGTAAGGGTCAAAGTGGAGTGTAGCATGTCATGGACTGCTCAGCCACCATAATTCCGTCCTTAAGCATCACAGGTAACCACTCACGGCCAACAGGTGGTCCCACTTTTTATTAATATTTTTTAATGTCATATCACCCTGTGTGGGTTATTTTATACCAAAATTGTTGTTTTTTCTAGTTATACATTTAAAACAAGAGTGTTGCATAATGGAGGGTGATGTGGTGCTATGAGTGTAACCTGATATGTAAATTAGCACGGAAAAGTTTTTAGCAAGGATTACGTTTTAGATGAGAGTGGAAATGTTTAATGATAAATGATCAATGTTTAGCATGTTTTAATTGGACGAGCAATGTGACGCGGTGAAGTGGCAGAGAGGAGGAGTTAGAGGTGAGAAGGTTGAAGGAGTCTGGTATAATGCGCTGAGAGGGTAAAACATGGTCTCTTCCTTTCGGCAGTTGAGAAAAAGAAGTGGCCTTGTGTTATTACTAAAATCTCTAAATGGCACAAGGAAAGATATTCCTCAGCACCCCAAGTTGGTTTCCAGACTCCAAACACCATAGACTTGCCAGGCAACTGAACAGCAGTCCAGCAACCAGGATTCCAGCCTCTCCAAATGCAGTACCAAGAGATAAGTATACTAAATATTTCTACTATCAACACATGATCACACGATTCGAAATGAGTGCCAGAACGTAACAAGCGTTGACACGTCATCTCTCCCGTCCGAAAGGAGAGCATAACACAACAAAGTGATTGATAATTCTTAAAAGGGTTAATAATGAAAAATAGTTTATTCCACA
Source organism: Doryteuthis pealeii (assembly GCA_023376005.1). Lineage (NCBI taxonomy): Eukaryota > Metazoa > Mollusca > Cephalopoda > Myopsida > Loliginidae > Doryteuthis > Doryteuthis pealeii. The sequence continues at coordinate 121,695,421 of CM042139.1, forward strand.
TGTTTCTGTTTTCTCTCTCTCTCTCTCTCTCCCCTCTCTCTCTCTCTCCCTCTCTCTCCATATGCCTCTGTATTTACAGAGACATATGTAAATCGTTTGGAGAACCTTGATAAATTGCGATAATCGATACTGAATAAATATCTAAGAATTAATTTTGTTATATAAAAGAACAGGTTTAAAATGTCCGGAGCGAATACCAAGCAGATGACAGGATATGGAAAAATGCTGGGGCAACGTCCTGGGTTTCCCCCCCCCCAAAAAAAACGTATTGATTATAGGAATTTTGATAATCAGTATTTGTCAATCCAATGTCTTTTGAAATCTATATGATGTGTTTACAATCGCTCCAAATTGGAAGCATGTGAAAGTGAAGGACAGAAGAATCTGAATCGAAGAATCGATAATGAATATTTCAAGAGAATATGGTGGTGGTGGTGGGTGGCTGTGGTGGTGGTGGGTGCGATGTAAAAGATAGAATAATCAACAAACTTCACTGATCGAATCTAACAGAGAAATCAATAGATTCAGGAAATGAAGGCAGAAAGTCAATAGAAGAGAGGAATTTAGATAAAGATATGGAAGATGAGGAAAAAATGGAGATTGTATTAATTCAAAATTCAACTTAAGAGAGAGAGAGAGAGAGAGAGAGAGAGAGAGAGAGAGAGAGAGAGAGAGAGAGAGAGAGAGAGAGATACGCAAATCTACACGGATGCTTACATGAATGCACTTATATACACAGGTACACATGTGTATACGCTATACGCACATTCATGCTCCCATATATATATATATATATATATATATATATATATATATGTGTGTGTGTGTGTGTGTGTGTGTGTGTGTGTGGTTGTAAATAGAGGAAAAAGTGGATATAACAACACAAACAACTAAATTCAATTGATATTTCGCCACGGTTTTAGTGAAGCTTCTTTTCAGACGTTATGATTTACATATGTCTCTGTAGATACAGAGTCATATGGAGAGAGAAAAAATAGAAACATGTGGAATGAATTAGTTTTTATTATTAACCCAAATTGCGTCTACCGAAATGGCGATTATGTAGAAAAATAGATACATGTTTAAACTTTAAAATGATATACACATCATAGACAATAAACAATAAATATTTCTGTGATTTTAAGATATTTTGGAGACCTTACCTTTAGGATTACCCACAATTAATAAAAATAATTTTTCTATATATTTATTTTATCATTTGCTTTTCTTTATATATGCTTGTTTTTTTTAAGTTATCTTTATTATTCTTGTGTGTATTCTTTTTTTTGTATTTGTTTTTATTTACTTTTATTATGTTTGTTCTTTATTAATTTAAAAAAATCTTTTTATTCATATTGTAACTAATTCTTTAATATATTATTGGTTTATATCCTTATTATATTCTTAGTTTGCCTTTCTTGTGGAAAATGAGGGGTTAAAATATTTTTAACTAACTCTGGGACAAATATAGGATGTGACTTTTATTGAACTTTGGTCTTTGCTGGTCGTCACTAATTTTTCTTCATGAAAGGACGTGCAGCAACAATATAATACAGTAAGTAAGTAAAGTCGTCGGGGTGGCCTAAAGCCAGTATCAGCCTATCAGCGAGCGAGCGAGTCTATCTCCTTTTCACTAGCGCTAGACCAAGGAGATTGTTTTTTGCGTCTGAGATGGAGCGCCACACCTACAGTCAGCTCCTTACGTTACCGCACAGATCCCTGTGCTACTCATACGCTGAGTTGGCGAGGGCCGGTTTGTGGTTTCTAGCCAAACGCTCTGCCGGCTGAGCTACATAATCCATAGTAAGAGGGAGAATATTTGGAATTATGCCTTCTTTAAGGCAAAATTCTCTTGTGCCAGAACAATTCTAAACACGGATACAGAATGAGCATAGTTGATTTAGTCTAAATCATACAATGCTACCTCAGTAGCAAATTTTGTTATGCCAGGTGTTGTCCTTTTTATCAATAACTTGAGGAGCTCCTCGGTTTATATAAAAATACCCGTCCAGGATTTGAACGTGGTTCGCCTTGTCCATTTCATACGATGATAACCATTACATCGAAAGTACTATCTATCTATCTATATATCTATTTGAATGTGTGTTTGCATGCATATATATGTGTGTGTATGTATAAACGTGCGTACAGCATACACACATGTGTACCTGTGTATATATGTGCACCCATATAAGGTGCTTGCGTATATTCCTGTCTCTCTTAAGTGAATTTTATTGAACTTTGGACTTTGCTGGTCTTAACAATTTTCCTTTATAAATGATGTGCAATACAATGTAATACAAGCAAACACACACATAGACAGACAGACATGTTTATTTTATATATAGATAAGATAAATAAGTTTAAATGTAATTACAGCACATGTTTTACAAAGACATTAGAATTATTTTACGACTAATGCTCACCACAATTCATATCAATCTCCTTTTTACAAAACTCGAGCCTTCAGCGTTTCGTATTACATTCGCAATTACAGCGATCTGAATGAAGTCCATTGGCAAACAATTATGGTATTTAGTGGTTACTTTGAAATGGGATTAGCGTAAAGTTGGTGTTTTTCTTTCTTTTATTTAAACTCTTTTCCCAAAATAAAATTATCCAATCCGCTTCTACTTATATTCTATCTTTGTAAAAGTCTATTTGAAGCTGGCAATGATTTCATGAATACTTCATTTGTTATTTAAAAAGATCTCAGACATGTTACCACTAGACATAACTTTATATATATATATATATATATATATATATATATATATATATATATATATATATACAGTGAGGGGAAAATAGTATTCAGTCACTTTAAAAATGACTATTTTTCCAACTTAACATAGGTGAAGCATTCTGATATTTACACAATATATGTGTAACAACATAATCTTAACTAGTATATACGCAAGCCCATCGGATACTTAACTAGTAATGAAAAGAGTTTATGAAATACAATATTATTTCAATTCTAAACGGAATAACGAGAATGTTGGTGAAAAAAAGTTCAAAAACATAAATTGCATTTAATACTTAGTTGCATAAACATTATAAAGTTTTACTGCTAATAATCATTTCCAATTGTTTCTTACAAGTGATTTACAACTATGCTTTAAATTGTTTTTTTATGCAAATCTTCTTCATATATATATATATATATATATATATATATATATATATATATATATATATATATGTGTGTGTGTGTGTGTGTGTGTGTGTGTATGTGTGTGCGTGTGCGTGTGTATATATATAGTATATATTTATAATATATATATAATATACGAAAATTATGTTGAAAAATAAATGGAAAGAAATTGTAGTATGGACACAAATTATTTATTGAAGTGCCAAAAGTGATTCGACCAAAATGTTGTCCTTATATACATTGTATCCCATTTAGGATAATTTTAAATACAAAATGAAATATAATAATAATAGAGAAACATAAAATTTTAGTTTACAAAAAGCGGTCTACTTCAGGGCAAGATACTTTGATATTCTAATACATATTGATCTTTTGATATATATTTATATTCAATATAAATAAATAAATAGATAAATAAATAAATCAATAATATATATTATATATATATATATATATATATATATATATATATGTATATATATATATATATATATATATAAGGGTAAGGTAGACGCAGAGATTCAAGCTATAAAAATGTGGACTAAAGTCAGTGTTATATATCAGTATATATCATATATATATATATATATATATATATATATATATATATAATATATATTATATATATATGTATATATAAGAGGTATGAAGGATCGGTTATAACAGATAAGTTATAATAACTTATATTTTGGGGGTGCGGACGACATATAACGTTTTTGGTGATATTTCTGTTGATTCCTGACAAAATGCAGGTCTATCCCTCTTGATGTATAAATAATTGTGATGTTAAGACACTACTGCACCTTACAATACTATTCAAACGCTTATTCACCTTTTCTTCTTTTTCTTCTGGAATATTTTCTTGTAAGTGATTGGTTTATTACAGGCGCGAGTCATCAGCATAAATCCTGTGAAGAGTTTCATGGTAATACAAATTGTTTCTATATTTGTCTATGATTCTGTACCTGGTCGTTAGGTTAATGGCGGAAGTAGAATAATGTCCAATATCTAATATCTAGAAATTTAAAGACATCGATGTTACTTCCACTATTATTAAAATACACGGATAATTTCTAGCACATATATGATAAAAAGGGTTGTAGGTTTGCCATGAGAACATTACGGTCAGACTAATCATATAGGTGCTAGGGCTTGACGTTAACAGCCGATTGATCGATGTGGGCCTCACCGACCGCTCATCTAGCACAAACAAGGGCCGAGATGGAGTGTTGAATGTCACGTGAACACTTAGTATTTGGTACACATACTGTTCAGCCACCACGATCCTAGGGCCGGCTTAGCTCAGTCGGTCGAGCGTCTGGCTAGGAACCACAAAGTTCCGGGTTCGATACCAACCCTCGCCAACTCAGGGTATGCGTAGCACAGGTATATGGGTGGTAAAGTGAGGAGCTGATGGAAGGTGTGGCGCTCCACCTCAGACCACAAAATAGTCTAGCGCTAGTGAAAACACGTAGGCGGATGCTCTACCGATTCGAGTTAGGACATATTAGTTTCAGATTTTAACATATGCAGGGGTGGGGGAGACTTGGAACTTGCTACTGCAGATAATGAGATCTTACTCTGCTCTTGCTCTTTGTCACGATAAAATCGTCGATGGCAGCCAAAATAAACAGCATGAGACCTCAATCTTAGTAAGTAGCATTCGAAGAGGCTTACAGTCGCATCATCTACCCCTGGATGTCCCCCTTTATCCACATTGATCATTAAGCGAGACAACCGTTCTTTGTTATTCAGCTGCATAATTAGAATCCTGTTTCCATGGCGAATCCTTAGACATATCGCTTTAAATGTGTATTACTTCAGAAATATAAATGTGTCATATTATGGTATTTATTGAACTGGACTTAATACGGCAAAATGACAGGAAATCACAGAAGGACAATTGTCTTACGCTAATATTTTATAGTTGGTTGAGTA
>CM042139.1:121703015-121845048 GCA_023376005.1 Doryteuthis pealeii
ATTTAAAGGAATTTTATAAACTTGCGCCCATATAAATTTTAAAAAGATGATATGTTTCAATTTTCTCAAAAAAAAAAAGAAGAAAAAAAGAAGAAAATAATTTAAGAGAGTTTATTTTATAATGTATATTGATTCGTCATTGAAACAACTTTTGTTTTTCATGCATTATAAATCTATTAGATTTTTGCGATATGATATGTATGCTTGCTGGAACGTGATTGGACTCCCACAGAGAATGGATCCGGCACACCGTGTTTCTGGCAAGAACAGTTTGCAATTCAAGGAAAGGCATGAATCTACTTTTATCTCTATCAGTTGGAAAATCTGAGTATTGTAAAAAGACAATTCACCTTGTATGTTCCTATTAATAGGGTAGGCCAGATATCTTTCCTTGTTACTGGTACAGCTTAACTCAGTACAATCTGTGGATAAAAAATATTTTACCTCTCATTTTCTATAAGAAAATCTTAATTAACATATAAGAGAATAAATCAGTAATAATAATAATAATACGCTTGTTCCTAAATCTGCCGCCCGTTATTATCCAGCAACACCTTCTGGTTAAAAATGAGAACGTCCAAATCGTCCAAGATGCAATGCAAAAATGTAAAACCAGATTATCTGGTGTCGCTTAATCGCCGATTTCTTATTTGTTCAATTTTATTTCACCCAATTTTAAAAATGAAACATTCCAAATGGTCTTGCGTCGCTTAAATGCCCAACGTAAAATCAAAATGAATAGAAAAAAAAGAAGTTACATGCTTGTTTCATTTGTAATACCGAAATTGTGAATTATGCTGTTTTAGTGAGCCAGCATCAGGTGAATTTCCGGCCCAACTTAGATATTTTCCGAGTCGTGTTTTTTTTTTTTTTTAATTATTGCAGTGGTTCGGTCGATGAGAAGGCATAAAAACCGAGTCAGTCTCTCTGCAACGGGTCCTGATAGCAATATATAATACTCTTGTTCCTTAATCTTCTGACCGTTATCATCTTGCAACACCCTCTGGTTAAAAATTAGACAGCCCAAATCGGACAAGATGAAATGCAAAAATGTAAATCCTGATTATCTGGTGTTGCTTATCCGCTGAAATCTTATTTCTTATGAGTGTCATTACCTCAGTTAAATATTGGACAATTCCGTTTTTATTATAAAGAAGAAAAAGGAAGAAAATGACATTCTACACTGAAAAAATATAATAAGAAAGAAAGAAAGTAGGGGAGAGAGAGAGAGAGAGAGAGAGAGAGAGAGAGAGAGAGAGAGAGAGAGAGAGAGAGAGAGAGAGAGAGAGAGCGATAACGCTAATCTGTTTTAATTGAACATAATGAAAAGATGAAAAGAAGGAAAGAAAGAAAAAAGAGTGAGAGTGTTAAATCAAGATCATTATACTTTATACATATTGAACTATTTAACAATAGCTCTTAAATAAACACAGCAAACGTTGTGATGATCATACTGTGGTATATCCACAAGTTCTGCTAGTAAATCAATGATATATCTATATATATAGAATAAATATTCTGTATGTGTGTATGTCTGTATTTTTTAAATTTTTTACGACGACCGAGTGTATGTCCTTTTATAATGGAAAATTGACGGAGAGACCAAAGTTCAATAAAACCCACACCCTATTTCTGTCCAAGATGGGGTTAGAAATTTTTACCCCTCATTTTCTACAAGAAAAGCTAAATTGAAATATAATCTATATATATATTGAAGCTATAATTGTTTAATAACTATTATTCTTATTAGTTACTTGAAATAATATAATTGCATTAAGTACTTGAAACCGTCTGGAAATTATTTGTATTGAGAATAATTACTTGAAATCATATAATTCTTGACAAAAATTGGCCATACGTATTAAATAGAAATAATGAGTTAAAACCATACTATTATTTGTATTAGACTGGAATACCTGAAACCATAAACTTTAAGACATTATTAGTTGTACTAGCAAATATATGCACCCTCCGGGTGCAAGTATTTAATTTTTAATGTAATAAAATATTATATTAAATTAGAAAGGCTAATGAAACTAAATAAGAATGCAGATAAAAAGATTTGAAACAGAGGGGGTATAATAAAAAAATAGAACAAGTGATTCTTACTCTTCGATCACTCTTGTCTTTCTCTTGTTATTTTTTTAAATTTAAGTATTTAGTTAAATGAGGAAGTAAAGAATAAAATGACAGTTATTTTTTCTTGTTAATGGATTTCATTTAAGATTTATTGAAGAGATTTTTGCTTATATTTATTAAAATAAAACCAAACAATTAGAAATCAATAATACTGAGCACATATTTATTAAATTCGATTTTTTAATATCAATATGTAAATTAGCCTTCCCGTTCACACTTCAAACCGCTATTTTGTTGTATATATAAATATAATTGCATGTTATTAGTATGTAGATATGGTTAACAGTATTAATAATGTAAAACAATTTTATTTATAATTGAGGTTAAAATAAAAATAAAATCATGGAGAATGTGATGTCAATAACTAAGAAAATTGTGACTTGAGTAGGAATATAGTTTCGGTTACAGACAGAAAAACACACAATCTCCATTATAATAAGATTCTATAGGAATACTTGATATCATATAACTGTAAATTATTTGTATTTACATAGGTACTTGAAGCTATAATTGTTTAAAAAGGATTATTATTCATTACTTCAAACCACACAACTGTGTACAAACAAATAAGTGTGATTAATTTTTTGTGTTGCAAATTTTCTCCGTGGCTGTACTAAACTTTCTTGGTATATTTTACCAGTATGATAAGATACTTCAAAGTTCAAAATCTATTCAACTCATTCTATTCAAGTAAAGTCCTATTATTATCGTAATCTGAGTCATTTCAGTGTAAAAAAGTGACGCGTTCGAGAGTCGCTGCCAGCAGATCACAGTGTGTGGGAGAGCCGCTGTGAGTGGCTTCAAGTAAGCAAAGAGTTAAATAGAAATATTTACTTGAAACTATATAATTATTTTGATGGAGTTTGATTCAGAGTGCAGATGTTCTTGGAAATAAGCTGTTGGAATGGAACATACGTCCGGAGTGGGGAATAATAATAAAGAACGGATGCTGCTCACTAGAGACAATAAAACGGTATCTCCCCGGAAATTCTGGTATAGTTGGAATAGTTCATATACACGTCTTCCATAAAACTAGCGATAGAGGAGGAATAAACTGGCTATATTTTCCCATGGCAAAGTGGCTGAAATGAAAAGAAACATATAGACTTAGATGGATATAGCAAAATAATCGGCTGAACTTGCACAAAGGTGACAAAATTAGGGTTACCCAGAAAAAACAGAACCCACACATTTTGTAATAAAACTGTTAATTTTAACTATGGGGGTCTAGGGTTAGGATTAGGGCTAGGGTTAGGATTAGGGTTAGGGTTGGGGTTTAGGGTTAGTCTAATGGGAAAATATTTAAATAATTTGGGTTGTGTTTTTTCTGTATACCGGTGAACCAGAAAAAACAGAACCCACAAATTTTATAATAAAACTGTTAATTTCAACTAGGAGGGGGTTAGGGTTAGGGTTAGAGTTAGGCTTAGGGGTTAGGGTTAGGGTTGGTGTTGGGGTTTAAGGTTAGTTTAATGGGAAAATAAATAAATAATTTGGGTTCTGTTTTTCTGGGTTACCCTAATTTTGACACCTTTGTGCAAGTTCAACCAAATAATTTTCCATTGCCCTGAGAGATACCATTAAGGGGCATTCCTAGTCGACAATCTAGATATATGATAGGAAACATATCAACGTTTGGGAATAGATACACAAATCCCACAATGTAAAGCATAAATACATTTCTTATATATGTTTCTGTGTAATTTCGTGTACTTACATGGGGAGGGGGTGTTATACAAGGTGTGTAAAAAAGTATCGAGATTTTTTGAACATTCTGACACATCTTGTATTCTGAAAAAAATAACGTTCCATTCATTAATTTTATTCAGAATACAAGGTGTTTCCAAAAACTACCAAGTTTAAAGCTGTATTTACCAAGATAGAAATGAAAAATGAATGGAACTTTATTTTTTTCAGAATACAAGGTGTGTCAAAAAGTACAAAAAATCTCGATACCTTTTTGATACAACTTGTATATGTATGTATGTATACATGCAGATTTACAAACCCCTTCACACAAGCAGGATGTGACACAAGGTCAATTTCTTAAGCGGAGTTCAACAGGTTTTAATTCAGACTTTTCCTTCTAGACTGGTTGCCAAACCAAGAGTAAAGGGCCAAGACTGTCCTACTATTTACCCATTGCTAGAGGGAGAATAGTTGGATTCATACCTTTCCCAAAGGTGTTAGTGCTATGTGAAATACAAACAGCCTCGTCCAGGATTAGAACTAGTCTCCCCGTGTCCATTTCCTACGACGATGACCATTAAATCACGTGCCTCCACCATATATTTCTTATATATATTTGTGTGTAATTACGTGGGCGTGCATATATGTATTCATATGAGCGAATTTAAGGTGGAGAGAGAGGGGGAGAGAAAGACAAGCACACACACTCAAAAACAGAGCGAGAGCGAGTGTGTGTGTGTGTGAGTGAGTGAGAGAGAGAGAAAGAGAGAGAGAGAGAGAGAGAGAGAGAGAGAGAGAGAGAGAGAGAGAGAGAGAGAGAGAGAGAAATTAGAATTATTTAGATATATGTTAGGATATACGGAGTTGAATATTTAGGTTTTCCGATATCTATTAGATCTTCCTTTGTTGGGATGTTACAGGTCACAACGATGTTAGAAGGGCTAGTTGACTTTTAGGCTGTCTAGTCTCTAAAGGCCACAGCCGGTTTTCTACTTGAATTGCCACAAATACATTCACCTACTCCCAAGTCTCACACATGTCAAGAAGTCTATGAACACTTACTATATTTAAATTGCGACAAGAAAGATCACAGCCTTCTGTTACAGGAGAAAAAGATTACAAAAACGAAATATGTGATATGGTATCTGAAAATTTCATAAATATGAATTGTTGTTATTCGCTTGTTGTATTATGGAAGTTATCTGTAAACGTAGGTTTGAACAGTATTAGGACGTCTCATTGTGGTGTCATGTTTAGCAAGCTAGACTTGCAGATCTATTTCTACTGAAGAGTGAGTTCGATCCTCACCAGATGCCACATTTTTGCGGCCTATAAGTTATGCTTAATTTTGGGGAGCCTGGCGTGGTTTAATGGTTAGCAAGATGGATTAGCAAACGATTGTTAGTGAGTTCGATTCTTATTGGGTATCGTATACAGGCGGCATTGTGGCACAACAAAGCTAAGCTTAAAGTGAATAACTGGATTTTCATAATATAGGTTTTTTTTTGTTTTGTTTTACGGCATACAATCCCTTTTCGGGTCATGTAATGTCGCATTTTGATAAACAAACAAAGGACTCAGATTGATGTTGCTTAAGTGGTCACCCAATTAAGTATTGAACAGTCTCATCTTTACTTAACTTGTGGAGGCACATGGTGCAATGGTTAGTGTAATAGAAAATGGACACAGCGAGAGGAGTTCAAATCCTAGACGCGGCTGTTTGCATTTTACATTGCGCTAATACCCTTGGGAAAGGTATAAATCCAACCATTTTCCCTACAGCTATGGTTTAATAGTAGAACAGACGGGACTCTTTAAACTTGGTATGGCAACCGGTCTAGGAGAAGGAAAACTCTGATTTGAAACAAAAGTGTCTCTCTACCCCTTCCACCTCCTACTAAACTTCGGTGATCTAGTGTGAACCGGTGCTTTCTGTGTGACTTGACCGTAATCAGTATAAGGTTATTAATGTAAAAAATGTATTTGCGTTTAATAGTTTGAATGAGGTTTACTTATTGAATGATGCATAATAGAAGTCGCATAAAAAGAAACAAACGAAATTCAGATATGCAGTGAGATAGAAAAATACATTCAAGTATAGCGAACAGATAACGCGTTGAAAGAGAATTCATTGCGAAGTTTACAGTATATAAAAGGAATAGAAAATACAAATATATGCAATGTTTGAGATATGTCAATAATAAGACTGGCATCGAATATGAATATTTAATCTCTGCACAAAGGAGCAAATCAATGCTATGATGATCAAAAGACTTTACAAATATTTCAAATGTTATGACTATATAACTAAAATTTCGATGACCTTATATATAGAGGAGGGCTTCGTCGTGTAATGAATATCGTCGTAGGAAATGGACACGATGACCCGAGTTAAAACCCTGGACGAGGCTGTTTGCATTTCACATAGCGATAATACACTGGGTAAAGGTATACATCCAATCGTTCCCCCTCAAGCTATGGGTAAATAGTAGGGCAGATTGTTATAGCAACCGGTTTAGAAGAAGAAAAACACTGAATTCAAACCTTTTAAACTTCACTTAAAAATTGACCATGTACCGTATCCTGCTCGTGTGGTTGTTTAGTTGTATTTTACGGCATGTCAATAGTTGGGTTATTTTATGCCGGAGACGTTATTTTATTTATTCTTGTTGGATGTACAATTCTTTAAAACTCATTTTTAGACACTTTATTCTAAACTTATTTTTTTATCTATTTACCACATAGATGAACCCTGGCCGGGGTAGAGTGGACCTGACAATGAAGGGGTACTCCACACTCCCCCAAACTCCAGAATCAGAACATCACCACTAGATGGAGTTTAACGTCATATCCTCAGCCACAGCCTGCTAGCACATATATGATAAACAGTGTTGGTGGTTTGCCATGATAGCAATTGAAGAATATTGTCGGGACAATCATAGGGGCTAGGGCTTGATGAGACCAGCTAATTGATCAGAGAGGCCACTCTGATCGTCCATTTAGCCTAAGTAAGGGACAAAATAGAGTGTTGCATGTTATGGACTACTCAGCCATCAGGATTCTTTAACACTCACGAATAGCCACACACGATCAACTTGTAGCGCCATGGAGTTGCAGTTAGCGTATTCTATAGCCCCAGCCGACAGGACTTAGTGCTTGTGCAGAGGTGGGTAAATTCATAGAATATCGATGTAGTAATATGTATAAAATATTTTTGCCAAAATTTGTGCCATCGACTAAAAGTTTATGGCTTTTCTTAATTTATTTTACTTCGTTAAGATCGGCTAGAATACTCAGAAGTGCCCTTGTTGTGACTCGTGTATCCGAGTTACAGTGAAAGTAGGAAGAAAAGTACAACGACTATTTTTTGGTAATGAATAGGTTTACTACATAAGATGCCGGTTTAACTCAGTCGGTAGAGCATTCGGCTAGGAATCACAAGGTTCCTAGTTCGATTCCGAAAGCCTTCACCACTATAAACAAATCACTGTGTTGGTTGTTCACTAGATAAACACTCATGCGTCGAAAATCGACGAGAGAGTCCATTATATATATATATATATATATATATATATATATATATATATATATATATAAGAGAGAAGGTAAGAAAATCAAAAGAAAAAGTAAAGCAAGTGATGAAAACGGAGGACAGGGGGAATGAAAAAGTAGAAGAGAAGTAAATAAATCAATTAAAAAGAAAGCACAACAATAATGAACAAAACGGTAGAAAGGAGAAAGAAAGAAAGAAAGAAAGAAAGAAAGAAAGAAGGAAAGAAATAATGAAAGAAAAGAAGTTTTGTAGAAAAAGAAAACCATGAATAAAAGAAAGAAAATATGAAAAATGAAAAAAGAAAAAAAATGAGTGTCAAAGTTCTCTTTAACTTTTACATCTATTGGTGAAAGAAAAAAAAATCTATTTAAAGAATATCAAGAGAGATTTTAAATTCTAAAATGTAAATGAAATTTGCGTTGCTGAGCAATTTGGATAATAAAGTGATGATGTCTAGACATTTACAATACTATCAGGTCACCAGTACTTTTATTTCACTCCTTGTGGGTTTTTCAAACCAGTCTTAACTAACCTCTTCAAGCCGATTATCATTATTTTACTCCTTCCATTTCTTTCAGCTTTTTTCTTAATACATGTAGCCTGTCTCTATCATCTCTCGGGAGTAATGCTTGTACACCGTCATTAATTTATTTGCCTTTTTGTCTATCTGTCGGCGTTCCTCTCTTGTCCGTTTTAAAAAATGGTCTGAGTATTTTATAATCGGGACGGCCCAGGTATTTATTCTCTCGATGGGATTTCTGTTGCACTTGGTCTTCTTATTATTATTATTATTATTATTATTATTATTATTATTATTATTATTATTATTATTATTATTATTATTATTATTATTATTATTATTATTATTATTATTATTATTATTATTATTATTATTATTATTATTATTATTATTATTATTATTATTATTATTATTATTATTATTATTATTATTATTATTATTATTATTATTATTATTATTATTATTATTATTATTATTATTATTATTATTATTATTATTATTATTATTATTATTATTATTATTATTATTATTATTATTATTATTATTAAAACATTAGTATCTACTTACGAGTGTCACACCATGTCATCACCTCAGATAAACCATCTGATTTGATTCCTAAGATATGAATGCATCTGTTCAAATGTTATGCCCTGTCACTACGTGAGATAAATCAGAGACCATAACGTTGTAATTGTGACAAAATAAAGGGAAGGAAAAGAACGTGGTACATGTTATAGAGGAAAGGAAAGCAAATATAGAAAGAAAGAAATATAAAAGATGTGACAAGATATCATTTATCGTCTGTTTCAATGAAAAAAAAAAACCAGAAAGAAACAAAGAAAAAGTTACCCAAAAATTAGGGAGAAAGAAGAGAAAAAAAAAGAAATAATTTTGCCAGCGATAATTATACTTTTTACAATATTTGCAATAGTTCTTAAGTAAACATATCAAACGTTGTAATAGTTAAATCATCATACCATGACATATCCATGGTTCCAGCTATGGGTAAATAGCAGGACAGACTGGGCTCTTAATATTGGCTAGATAACCAGTCTAGGAGATGGAAACATCTTAGATCAAACCTGTTAAACCCCGCGTAAGAAATTGGCCTTGTGTCGCATCTTGCTCATGCCGAGGGGTTGGTATATATATATATATATGCATTGTCCCCTCTATTTATTATTATTATTATTATTATTATTATTATTATTATTATTATTATAAATTAATTAATTATTTTTTCACATCAGCTGGGACTGCAAAATCTACCAGTTTGCAAGTTTTGATTTTCTTGTTAATCAATACTAGGTCTGATCATCTGGCTGGGATAAGGTGTTCCGTCTTTATCTCAAAGTCCCAGATAATTTTATGCGTCTCATTCTCAAAAACAGATTGTAGTTTATGCATATACCATTTTGTTGTATGGTCAAAATGGAGTTTCTTGCATAATTTCTAGTGGATTATTATTATTATTATTATTATTATTATTATTATTGTTGTTGTTGTTGTTGTTGTTGATTTACAGCCTCTTGGTAATTTTTGTCATTACGAATTAAGATTGTTATAGTTCTCTCGATTGCTATGAACATTCTCACTATCATTTTGATTCATTGGACGATTATTATTTTAGACAACCATTAGTATGTCCCCTTCTCTAATTACAGGATTGTTTTTTCCCTATTCACAATTTTTATTTCTGTAGAAAAAAAATAAAGATGTTTTTTTCTCACATGTTGCTCATCGGAAAGAAGTTAAAAAAGAATAAGTCAGTCGAAACGTTGTATTGCAGATATCCTAGACACCAACAAAATTGGTACTTGCAGTATCTTTAACATGTTTCCAGTCACGTATTCTCTCTCTAGAGACAACATTCATTTTCTGTATACTCTAATGAGTTGTTTACATTTTGGGTAACAAAACATAATAAAGTAATTGCCTTTATATTTAAATACTGATCTTGTATCTTTTCTAAGCTAATGAAAAATGTAATAAATATTCATAGAATATCGATAGAGTCTTAGCCGCCGAGGGAACACCTGCCGGGCATAAATAAAAAATTTCATACTTGTGCCTCAAATTCAGCTTTAATATAAGTTGTGCTTATGCTAAGTAGTGGTAGTATAAGCGGATTTAACTACTTTTCTTCTATGAGAAAAACTTTGGTTTTAAATAACCGACGAATGTTGATATGCCATTAAACAAATAAACCAAGCTTATAAAAACATAATTTTAAAAAGTAATAAATGCAGGTAACTGAACCTACTTCAACCACAACTGTGACAACACTTACATACGCAATGCTGTCCCAAAACACATGATTCTGCAAAAGGGTAAATAAATGGTAGTGATTTTGGTGATATTGGTTCGTTTAAATGTTTATGCAATATCAACAGCGAGAGAAATAACTTATCTTGTAGATCAAAGCCAGGACAAATTTGTCTTGCGTGAAGGGCCCGAAAGGAAAAAAAGTAAATATGACTGATTTAACACCTTAATTTAAGAAAACGCGATCTCAGAACCGGGAGAATTGTCAAGAATGGTTAGCACGCATGCAAGTTTTTTCGTGATCTGCTATTCATAAAACATCGGGTTCGTGAGCTAAAAAAGCGAGACATTTCGCAACATGGTATTGCAGATACGTTTAAGACTACTGTAATAGTCTGGTGAGAGAGAGAGAGAGAGAGAGAGAGAGAGAGAGAGAGAGAGAGAGAGAGAGAGAGAGAGAGAGAGAGAGAGAGAGAGAGAGAGAGAGAGAGAGCTGTGATATTCTTACAAACCGTGAGACTTTGTCGTCAAACTTTACATATCGAAAATTTCTCGGATCAGTTTTCAGATGAGAAGTCAAAATGCTTCATAATCTTATAATGGCATTAACCATTTCTAAATGTCTTGCAACAGGCCGTCTTACGATAAAGATATTCATTAGAAACCTAGCTGCATACAATACAATGTCTGATACACGAAATATTGGTTCTTTCACTCGTTGAAGAAAACCTAATTGAAAATTGTTATGTACACACTTAAGAGTCGTAAAGGGTTTTTCGAAACCACCAGGGCATTAGAATAGCCTAAGATATTTCTATATTGCATACTAAAGGGTTTAACTTTGTGTTCCAAACACACCAAACCGATTACTCATCAACCTTTAAAGTAGTATAACTTCATTATTACAAAAACAGAAAATTTATACTTCAGCTAAAGGTATGATAAATTATGTTTAAAGGTCGTTAATTAATACAAAATCTGTTCAAAGAATATCAAGAGGAAATTTAAAAAGTCAAATGACCTTTGTATAGCAAAGCAACTTATATTATAAAGTAACTAGCTAAAGTACCCGGTCCATGACCGGACTAAAATGAAATTTGGATCACCAGGGAGTGAGAGAGAAAGTGGAAGACAGTAGTTAGAGAGGGGGTAAGAGGAAAATAATTCTTGAAACTAAAATCATTGAGAATTTGTATATTTCATGATTTGTATTTTCTGTTTTATAGTTTAAAATTATTTCATATTATTATACAACAAATTGAAAGTATTCGTTTGTATATTTGTTTGTTTTTGTTTTAAATCTTTTGTACATGACAACAATTCACATTTAGTTCTTAATTGCATGTTGAGTTTAAAAAGAAGCTGAGAATCGAAAATTTAAATTCTTCATATTGCAATATCTATTTTTGCTAAAACTTAAGACTATTTAAAACTTATTATAGGGACCACCAATTGATCAGTTTAGGCCATCTTGAATAAAACGGATATATTTTGTTATTATTTATAATTAATTGATTTTTCATAGAATTTAAAAAAAAAAACCTCTTATCGTAATTTGTTTTTAGCTACGTTAAATTTCAGTTGATTTAACAGTGCAAAAATGAAAACATTGTTTTTCAATCATAATTTTCATTATTTCCGTAAGCTGAAAAAAAATTTAAAAATCATCAGGAGTTTATTTAATGTTTTTTCTTTCAAATGGAAAAACATTTTTCAAGAAAATATTAATTTTTCTGCAAGTTTCATAGTGTTAAATATAGGGGGTGGGTAAATTTCACAGGGTAAAATTGGTGGTTCCTAGTATTTTAAAAACATTGTTTAAAAACGTTTTGGTGGACCTGATTATCTGGACTCCCCTCCCCCATCTAATTTTTTTTCCTTCAGTTGATTATTATCGATTACACACCAATCTATCAGATTGTAAAAAAAAATTCTTAAAAGTTCTTTATTTTTTTAGTATTCACGGGTGCTCATTTCCTCGTATAAGTTTATAGTAAATTGAATCCCCATATCGGAACCGCTTGAACGGAACCCAAATTATTTATTTATTTTCCCATTAAACTAACCCCAACCCCTAACCCTAACCCCTAACCCTAAACCCCCCTAGTTAAAATTTAGTTTTATTACAAAATTTTTATTAATTACAAAACAACAATTTTCATAAAAGTTCACATGTCACATATGAAATCTCTATTTAAACATGCCAATTTTTCAGAACTGAAAAGTTGCACTATAAACTCAGCGATGTTTATTGACTTCACAATAAAGAGTAAAATCATAAAACTTAAAATTTATTTTGTAAGGCAAATTCTGAGGAATATAATAATTTAAATGTTAGTTGTTTTGTTTTATGGGATATCAACTTTGTTAGTTGTTTTGTTTTATGGGATATCAACTTTTCGGGTAATTTACTAACGAATCATGTCATTTTGATAAACAAAGCGCTTACAATTTTTCGTACTTACATATACAAAATTCTTGAAATGTTTCAATAACTGGATATTGTCGGAAATACTTGAAATAAATTTCGTCTTACAAATAATTGACTACTTATCTCCAGTCGGGCCTGCGACTAAAGATAAAACACCGGATTTTGTCCGTATTAGTAACCTTTGTTTTGTTTGTTTTTTTTATCGTGGTTTTAGAAAATAATTAGTTAACGAACCAAAAGAAAAACAGTTTCTAAGGACATTTGTCAATTTTATTGTTATTTTTAACCCTTTAAAACTCTAATAATAAAAATTAATAAATAAATTAAAGAATTAAAAGTCATTTTATTCGAATGAAAATCTTAATAATGTAACCGTAAAGCGTAAATTTTGATTTTCTACAATTTTTATGCATTACAAAAATTAAAATGAGTGTACTGTACAATTTAAGAAAATGGACAAACTCGCTGTAAAAATAATTTAATCTATAAAAACATACAAATTAAATATTCAGAAAGACTATTTCATCTTATTTCTAAAGATATAAATATTTTAAAGATTAGAATAGATCCTAAATAGGTAAGAGATTCCGAGCTGCCTTATTCGTTTTATCGGCTATACGTATTTTTTTTTTTTTTTTTAACTCGCTGTAAAAAAAAAATTAATCAATAAAAACACATACAAATTACATATTCAGAAAGACTATTTCATCTTATTACTAAAGATATAAATATTTTAAATATTAGATCCTAAATAGGTAAGAGATTCCAATCTGACTGGTATAGACTGCACTGATTGTATCGCAATAATCATAGGCAGCGTGGCTATCCGAAGCCATATTTTAATTTTTTAACTCGCTGTAAAAAATGATTCAATTGATAAAAACTCACACAAATTATATATTTTGAAAGAGTATTTTCTTATCTTTCTAACGATATAAAAATTATTAAAGATTGGACCATAAATAGGCCATAAATTCGGAGCTCACACGGCTTAGACTGCAAAATTAATTCATTAAAATCAAAACATCGCTGCTGTTATCGCTTTAACAATAAGCAGGCAGAGACAATATTTTATTATCAGGAGGGGCTGATATACGGACAGTTTCGCAAATTGGGTGATTTTGGATTAATTAATCGATTTAAATCTCTTAATCAGTAAAAATCAATAACCAAATTTGGAATTTTTCTTAGTTAGAACGATATCAATGTGTATGCAAGATTTTGAATCTAAGTGACCTCCCGTTTTTTTGTTATACGTCGACACGTACATACCAAAATCTCTCTTTTATAGATTAGATGGTGTCTAGATATTTAGAATACTATTAGGTCACCAGAACTATTATTTCACTCCTTGTGGGGTTTTCACACCAGATTTAACTGGTGGTATTTAACTAAAAACACATCAAACCAATTTGAAATCAAATACCTTTGAAGTAGAATCATTTCGTCAACTCTGTCAAATTTTACATAATGAATAGGCATAGCCTATCATTTTAGCAAGGTAATGTAGATTCTAAAATTAACAGTAAAGCATTGGGAAATTCATGTAAGTTCATAGGTTGATTGGCAATAGCCTTGAATCCAGCGTTATATGGCCGGGGGTTCTCATTATCCAAGAGAGTCACTGGCTAGGCGACTCTGGGAAAGTATAATTATAATTATTGGAAGTTGAGACCAGGAGGCCCTTCCTTTTTCGGTTGAGGCGTCAACAAGAAGGCAGAGGAGATTGTTTTGAGCCAGAATCATCGTTAATGAGTTGGTTGTCTCCTGGAACGTGAATGATAGCGTTCAATGACGTCAACTGTCAACATTTAATTCCTAAAGGCCAGCCTTAAGGCATGACTTAGAAGAAGACAGTGGCATTCAAATGAAAAGTAATTTCCATGCGCGACAACGTTACGGTTTACGTCACTGATGCAATTGTTGAATAATTAATTAAATTAGGGTTTAAAAACGACAGGATTATGGTGTGGTCGCCCGCGTTTCTCCAATATAAACCCCACTGAGAACTTTTGGTCTACTGTCAAGAGGCGTATTTACGCGGGCAGCAAGCAATTTGTATCCAAGGAGGAACGTTGGGAAGCAATATTAGCAATATGCGATGTCATTGCCTCTGAAGAAAATTTTCTCAAATTGACTACTGTTGGCAGTAAGCCGATTCACGTCATTAGGCAGAATAGACATTATATAAGTAAATAATAATATAATATATATATATATATAATATATATATATATATATATATATATATATATATATATATATATATAGTAAATAATGATACATTTCTGATTGGTTGTTGCACTTATTTCGTCATGAGCAGTTTTGTATGTCATTTCTGAATACATAACTATTTGGTTAGTCATTGTCTTTCATAATCTATCCTTACATACTTACACATTGATTTTTGAGATTATTGCATAAAAGGTCAAGCGATCTGTATATATATATATATATATATATATATATATATATATATATTCAAGCATAAATTTAATTCTATTTCATGATGCGACCTAATATTTTGGAAGGCCTAAGAGCCAGGCATCTGAAATGTTTAACTGGATCTTTAGATATGTATGATAATCAAAATTACTATTGACCTACAAAAGCATCACATCATGGTGTAATAGTTAGCAAACTATTCTCTCAGATCCATTACTACTAAATAGCAAGTTCGTTCCTCGCTGGATTCTTCATATTTACGACATTTTATCACATTCTTCCCGTGGCGGTCATCATGTTGGGTAAATACCTAAGTAAGTAAGTAAATTCATCGGGTTGACCTACAGTCGGTATCAGCCAATCAGCGAGGGAGTCTATCAACTTTTTACTAGCGCCAGACCGAGGAGATCGTTTTGGCGTCTGAAATTGGAGCGCCACACCTACCATCAACTCATTACTTTACCGCACCGATTTCTGTGCTACTCACATGAATTGGCAAAGGCCGTTTGACTGGCAATTATTTAGACAATTTTTAGCAGATTAATTATTAGGGATATAAGCATCTAACCATTTTACTGGGAATTAGTTATTATTTCTTAATAATGTGGATATTTGTTGGGTGACGTGTCATGCCAAATATTTGATCACTTACCAGACTTTGAAACTTGTATATATTAAATGTATCTATTCATATAGCAGGCTATGTTGCACGAAAATATTGTCTCAAAAAGGAGTAGATATTTAATGATGCAACGTTTTATTATCAACTGGGTTTGTTTTAAAAAAAATTGATCATGATGATTTTAGGTGTCTTGATTTTTTTTATTTTAGGATATTTGATGTTGTCAAATTATAGGCTTGGAGATATTCATTGATAAATATGATTATGTTAGCTTCCTTCCAAAATGCATTATTTTAAAAAAAAAGCCCCCCCCTCTCTCTCTCTCTCTCTCTCTCTCTCTCTATATATATATATATATATATATATATATATATATATATATATATTATACTAAATCTGAGTTAATCAACTTTTTCTTCCTAAAGGTTTTTTTACTGTTTAGTTTAAACTTGAAAATTATACAAAATTATTCCTTACTTTTAGGATTGAATTATGTTTGAAAATTCTAATTGGTTCTAATTAGTCGTAATTTGCAATTAAGTCAAAAACCTACCAATCTCTTACTTTACTCTGCGTCTATCTCTTTCTTCCCCTCTATGTATCTCTTGACTAACTCCTCGTTATATAATGTTAGTTTCTTTGAGAGAGAGAGAGAGAGAGAGAGAGAGAGAGAGAGAGAGAGAGAGAGAGAGAGAGAGAGAGAGAGAGAGAGAGAGAGAGAGAGACAGGAGAATTTGAAATGTATTTCTATGTTAAATTTCACAACCAGCAACCCGTAGCTCAAGTGAGGTCAAACATTTCCTTTCTTAGAAAGCTAACAAAATGAATTCAAGGTTTCGTTCGGCCATATTTATTTATTTATTTTTGCTAATTCCCCTTTTCCTAATCTCAATTATCTACCCAGAGCTGAATGGGTGACCCAATGTGTCACGTTTTGTCTAGTATATATATATATATATATATATATATATATATATATATATATATATATATATATATAAGTCGGATCTGTTATAGTATGTATGTGCCGCCTTATAACTCTGAAAATGATGTCATTGAGAATCAAAATAGCGCATACACATTGATATGTTTATAGTAAGTAAAAATACAAAATGTAGTTTTTGTTTTGTAATCATTAAATAATATAATTCAATAACTAAAATGAGGAACTCTAAAGACAAGTTGTCTATTCTCTCGATAAGACAACATCTCTTCCAGAGACTGCTTAACTTTATATACAATATGATGTCGAAGGTAGGATTCCTAAGCTCATTGGATGACCTAGGATACGTCGAAACTTGGATTAGAAGTTTTACAACGTTGGCTGTGGTGAAGAAGTTGAAAGACTAGAATTCCCCCGAAGGGGAGAATGAAATTACGGATTTACCTTTAGCTTCAACAGGATGTGAAGCCATAAAGAAAATATCAATTATGGTGTATCCAAAAATACCAAATAACGAATGAGGAAATTTTAACTATTATAAAAAGGGACGTGCGTCCAAAACAAAAGCTGGTTATTGCAGAAAGAACGAAGTTTCTGAAACATAGACACAACCCAAATAAAACCATAATACAGTATGTAAACAGATTGAAAGAAACAAGATATTGCGAGTTTGAAAAATTGGGTTCAAGAGAAATCTCTATAGAAGATAAATTGATCCTTCTAAAATTAATTGAAGGTATGTAAGGTTCCTAGTTCGATACCGGTCCTCGCCAACTCAGCGTATGAGTAGCACAGGGATCTGTGCGGTAAAGTAAGGAGCTGATGGTAGGTGTGGTGCTCCGCCTCTGATGCTAAAAAAACAATCTCCTTGGTCTAGCGCAATTGATAAGGGGATAGATTCCCCCGCTGACTGGCTGATACCAACTTTAGGCCGCCCCGACGACTTTTGTTTATGTATGACATTGCATACAAACATAAAATATTATAATCGTTTCAACTAAATGAAATGAATTTAGAAGCAAGTGTAGAATTCTTGCAGCAATTAGAATTAATCAACGAATTCAATAATTCTAAAAATAATGTGGAAGCCTACAGCGCAACTAAAAGCCTAATTATGTGAAAATATTGCGACAAAGAACACGAAAAAAAGGCATAGACAAATGTCCAGCCCGAGGAAAATTATGTTTGAATTGTAAAAACAGAAACCACTTCCAGGCAGTATGCAGATACAAAAAGAGTATAAAAAGGTTAAAAAGTATAAGACCCAATACTAAAAATACAGAAATATATTTGCTAAAGACACATGCAAAATGCAGGTTGACACAGGGACTGATGTTACCCTGATTCGAAGTAATTTCTGGGAAAAATAGGTAAACCCCAATTAAGAAAAAGTAATATTAATTAAAAATAATTCGATGGATCTGTCATCAAAACTCTTAGGTTCTTTGAAGGAATTTTCGAGACAAGAACCCGTTAAGGAATTATTTCCATCACCGTGCACAAAAAATATGTACTCCTGGGAATAAACGTTTTAAAAGTGAATACCGCAAATAAATCAGCTTTATAAAGGCCGAAGAACTTGACATAGGACTATTATAAGGATATAGAGCAAGCATTTGTCTAAAAGAAATTAACCACCCCATCTATTTTGAATCTCGAAAAATGCCTATTCACATTTTACCCATGACAGATGCAAAACTGATGAAAATGGTTGAACATGGCTTACCCGAGAGAGTTTCCAAAGGTGATAACAGTTTGGCTTCACCAGTTGTTGCAATAAAAAGGCACAATGGCGATTTGAGGATATGTGGGGATTGCAAAGTAGGAGTGAACCATCAGATATACTCGGATTCCTTTCTCTTGTCTAACATAGCAAGTACGATTCATATATTAACAGAAATGAAATAAGATTAACGTAAAATCAATGTATAACCAAACAGAAATTGATGAAAAATTTAAGGAAATTACTACAATTAACACTCTATCGGTTTACTAAGATAGACTCGCCATTCGTTTGGAGTTAAAACTTCAAGTCACATTTTTTAAAAGTCAATTAAAAAAGTTCTATCGCAATGGGTAAAAATATAATTATATTCCCTCCCCAGTCTTCCTAAAATCGACCGGGTATTTCTGCCAGTGGAATAATATTGTAAAATATATTTTCGAAGAATAATAGCTTTTTGGAGTCTCTTAGAATTACTAAAAAATGTATTAACCCTTTTTAAGCTGAATCAAAATGTAAACATGTTAAACATTTTCTTTTCTTTTAGCTAATTCAACGCAATATTAATGTTTTAGTCGTTAGGATTTAATTTGAGATGGAATCAATTTTTCATTGGCTCTTAGAAGAAAGGGAAATGGATAAAAGACAAATAAGATGAAGATTAATCGTAAAATAAAATATTCGAATAAAATATCAAAATTATTGTTTCCTTAAGTTTCATTATCAATTTTTTTCTAAAATATTTTTACGCTTCGTTTTAGTAAAAAAATAATGAAATCCCTTTCTGATTGATTTATGCAAATAAATGTTTGTCTGCTTTCTGATCAATAAGAAATAATAATAGATTCCTAATAATAATTATAGTTACTGATTATTGAATATCACTAACAAGTCCTTTGTCAAAACATTTTCCTCTGGAGCTGCAGAATACGCCGACTGCACCTATGTAGAATGATGAAACCTTCCCAATAGTGCCACCTTGTGCAGCGACGTGGGATAGGATCGTGCTGGCTGAGCACTCAGTAACACTGATAATAAGTGGTCACGTGACATGCAGCACTCCACCTCAGTTTTTACCTAGGCTAGACGGGGACATCGGAGAGGCCCGAACATATCAATCCGCTGGTCATGTCAAGCCCTAGAACGTATATGATTGTCCCGGCCGTATTCTTCAAATTGGTCTCATGGCAAATACCCAACCCTTTTCATCACTGCTAGGAGGCAATGGCTGAGGGTCAATCACAAATTTATTAATACACATGAAGTTATTTCTTCTAATTTATTGATACAAATGAAGTTAATAATAAATCTAATATAAAGATTATTTCTACCAAACTACAAGTGCTCTGGGGCGTGTAAGAGTACCCCTTTATTGCCATTGGTTCCAGGTCCACCCTAACCCAAAGTGTTAGTGTCCCATCTATGGATTAAGTAGATCTGTTTGGAAGATAATAACAATTATTTCTATTAGTTTGATACACAATCTTAAATTTGTATTATTTTTTGAAAAACTTTTGTCCACCTCTTTGTTGGAATGAGAACATTCTACCCCAGTGGATTGAATAGAGGGTTCGGTTCGAAGTTTCGTGAAGGTACCGATTATGACAGGAAGAGTTCCGAGTTTGACAAGAAGTTTTCTGAGTTTGACGATAAGGTTCCTGAGTTCGACAAAAGGCGTGAAGAAGGCCAGAGGGCACATCAGCCAAACTGTTGGGTATATAACAACAAAGATTTTGACGACAGTCCAAAAATCCCAATAATACTAATTATCAAGCCTTATCTAAAAATTCAGACAAATATTAATGATAAATTTAACATAGAAATATTTCTACCGGTTTAGTCATAGACATGACATTAAACAAATCATATATGTATAAACAAACAAGACTCAGCATTCATAATCCACAATAGTTAATATGCTATTGTTAAATATTCTTCTTCTTATTTCTTCAGGTTCTTCTAATGTCGTGTTTCTGTTCTTCTAACCTGTAACATGTGCCGCTATCCTTTATCAGGACGTATGTCTTCGTGTCCAGTTCTCTTCATCGGGGTCGACTCTCTCTCTCTGATTTTGGGTTCCATCTTGGTTCTTATTAAATCAGGAACACGGAGACATATTCAGTGTACACATAATTATATCATTTCCTAGATACCAACTTAACTCACGCGCACGTGGGAGAATCAGTAGCAGCACATTCAGAATAGGTCTATGGTCGACTCTCAGGAACTCTAATTCTTACTTTGCCATCATGTGTCTCTCCAAACCAATCAGACAAACCCACTTCGGGTGAACCTGGGTTCAAAGTTCGTCAATAAAACTTTATGAACTTTTCTTTTAACCTTTTCATCATGTAACACTATTAAAAACCAACCAACCAACCAACCAACCAACCAACCAACCAACCAAAATATCTCACAATAATTTTAAGTCAATTGTATTTTAGGCCACCAGTTTCCTGCCTTAAGTCAAAGACTCCAATTGGAAATTTGTCTAGTCTTTACGGGACATGGCCTTGAATATTCAATGTTTACAATGTATTTTACTAACATTTAATGAATTGAAAATCATTAATTTTATAACTATTGTGATTTTTTTTATTTGCACAATATTTTGGATTACAGTGTATGAAACATTTGAAAGACAACTAAAATGGATAGAAAGACCACATTCTATAAGTAAATGCCGCAAGCTATCAAAAAAGAAACATAAGAATAGATACGGCAACATAAAGACAATAGAAGATAGACAAATACCTTAGATTATACGGAGATGATATGTACCCAAACCAGAAAACAAAATGACGATATTATTACAAACTAGAAAACAAAATTAAGCTATTCTGGGATTTTAAGATCCAGAAAACGCTATATGCGATTGCATGTTTCATTACTAGATCACCTGCAACAGTCTCAGGGATAAGGAGAATTGGAGACATCAGGAAGAACGAAGATTATCCAGAGGATATCATTACCAAAATCAGAAAGAGATCCTGAGGTACTGCAGGCACTTGCTGTCACTTGATTTCGAGTTTAATATACTGTATAATACTGGTAGGAAAACCTAACAAGCACAAAATTATAATAAACGTATAAAAAACCCTATATATATATATATATATATATATATATATATATATATATATATATATATATATATATTGGCAATTCTATGTGAAATCATCAGGAAAAAAATAAAATTGTCACCCACCCTCTTCAATTTTTCTGAAATTTTGTACATGTGTAGACTAGGATGAAATTAGACAATCCCCCAAAATTGAGCTTCCAATTCGAAATATTTGCCGAGTTATGTCGATTTTAAACTCGAAGAAATTGAGGGGGGAGGGGGCGAGAAAAATGGCGACATTTTGTAATCTATTTTTGTCTATAAAATGTGTTCTATAGCTCCCCATCTCTTAAAAATTGGCTTATAGAAGTTTTTAGGCCTAAGAAATTCAAAAATGTTATCAAAATAGGCATAAAGTTAACTCTTTTAACGTTAATAATGATTTTTGATTTTTTCAATGCACGATCAATAAGTAAAACAATCACAATGTGGCACTACATATAATTTTCTTTTCCCTTTAAATTATTATTCTACATATATTGAACATTATTTGTACCAAAAATGGAGTTTGGTTTTTGCTCACAAGCGAAGTTACAACATCCGTTAAGATTTGGCACTTTTACGTACAGCCATTGAATAAGCACCATATGGAGCAAAATAACTGTCAGAGTTCAATAGAAATTATCAGGATTATGTTGGTGGTTGGATATATTTAAAATAATAAACAAACAATATATTTCCCATGTATTAATCATACTGCCTACAAAATTCTAACAATGTACAAACGTCAATATCAGCACCACATTTCATTTTAGAATTGAAAATTGGAAGGTAACAAAAATGATAACAATATCCTTGGTACCACCAATTTTTCCTGTAAAATTTACCACCCTATATTTAACACAATAAAATCTGTAAAAGAATTAATATTATCTTGAAAATTTTTTTTTCCATTCGAAAGGAGAAACCTTAAACAAACTCGTGATGATTTTAGAAAGTTTTTCAGCTTAAGGAAATAATGGAAATTATAATTGAAACACAATGTTACGAAAAGAGGATTTAAAAAAGAATTATATGAAAAATCAATTAATGTTTCGATTTTCACGAAAATTTCCATAACTATTTACCTTTGGAGGTAAATATGTCTGAAATAGATTTTTTCCTAAAATGTATGAAGGGTACTATTTTTTACGAGTTCTACCCTACCTACTTTATTTCATGAGATATTAAAAAGATAAAGCGTCAAAAAATGTTTTTAATTTTTTTCTATAAAGATAAGATTCTGAATAACTATATCAAACAAATTTGTATGATATTCAAGGCAGTAGTTTTTGTAGAAAAAAATCATGTATTCTGAAATAAAAAGCAAGTCGTAACTTCTTTTTGGCTACGTTAAAATTCAGTTGATTTAACGGTGCAAAAATGAAAACATTGTGCTTTTGAGATGAGGCTTGATAATTTGTCTTATTTGGATTATTCGGAATATTATCCTCATCTTTATTGCTATCTGCACAATCTTTCAGTCGATGTGCCGATGAAGAAGGCCGGAGAGCACATCGGCCGAAACTTTGTGCAGATAACAATAAAGATGAGGACAATAGTCCGAATAATCCAAATAAGACAAATTATATATATATATATGTATATGTATATATATATATATCATCATCATCATCATCATCATCATCTTCATCGTCGTCGTCGTCATCAAGTTTCATCCATGTGTCCATTTCCTTTATTTGTCCATTTCTCTATTGCATTTTGGTTATACCCTGCATTGCGTAAAGGAAGAGGTACGTCGAGAAAATGTCCTTATATATAAGTTCAGATTACGTAGACACAGATTCAATGGTGCTTGATGTCTCTGTGTCTCCACTATCCTAAATTATATGCACTATCAACGTTATTAAGCTCTCTTTAATCATAAATATAAATGTATATTGTTTATATATACACGTATATATATATATATATATATATATATATATATATATATATATATATTTATGTGTGTGTGTGTGTGTGTGTGTATGTATGTATATAATAAAAAATCTGGAGTAGAAAACTTCCTACGACATAGTTTATTTAAAAATTGTTGTAGTTTCCAGAGCTAATTGTGTGCTTTGATTGACAGAGTCACAGTGTAAAATTATATAAGTAAAAGATATAACAGAAGATTTAGATGTTTTGCCTTATAGCCTATTTCAGAAAGCTTAGACAAAGTGTCTAAAACAAAGTGTCTAAAGAGGGGTATACAGAGGAACACATGAAATAGGCTATAAAGCAAAAAATCTAAATCTTCTGTATATATATATATATATATATATATATATATATATATATATATATATGAAAGTAATTGGTAATTTGCTTGAAGCATTGTTAAGTATGTTATAATATATTTATGATTTGAAGGCAATTACAATGCGTATAAAAATAAAAACAAAAAGATGTTATTTCTGTCTTATCGATTTCGAAGTAGAAACTTCATCTTCAGAATGCAATCGATAAGACAAAAATCGATAAGACAAAAATAACATCTTTTTGTTTTTATTTTTTATACGCATTGTAATTGCCTTCAAATCATTAATATATATATATATATATATGTGTGTGTGTGTGTGTGTGTGTGTGTGTGTGTGTGTGCTTTGCTATATTTACAAATAAAGTGAAATCAATATCAGTAATAAAACATATATATTTAAGGGTAACGTAAACATAAAGTCAATGGTGCTTTGTAAGTGTCAGTTTCTCGTCAATACGATTATCAAACCAAGCACATGGTTTGATAATTTCTCAGTTATTTTCTTCGATTTACTATGTATCTATAATGGACACTTCCGATAATGTAACAGAAAAAGAAATTCATCATAGATAAAACTCCATAATTACTCAATGGTGAACAGGAAATATTCCTATGGTGTATTAGATATAGAATTTTCTGTTATTTTGAACTTGAAGAATCAAGCTTTGTAATTTACTTTTTATTTCATTTTTGAAAGCCCGGGTGGTATTATTATTATTATTATTATTATTATTATTATTATTATTATTATTATTATTAGTAGTAGTAGTAGTAGTGCTTGTTGTTATTGTTGTCCTTATTGTACATACAGCTAATAATATTGTTTTAGTATTTTTAAAAATTGATTATTCTGATCAAAAGGAGAGATAAAAATGTCCCTAATGTAAGAAAAAGATGATGAAATCATGAAAATCTTACAGAAAAATCAAAAAGGAGCGAAATCAAAAAGAGAAATCTAAATATAACCAGATAACAAATTCACTGAAAGGAAATGGACTCGGAAAAAAATTATTTATAATGAAGATAACTCGACAATTTCAAAATTCACTTCCTGTTCTTCTAAAAGCAGTGGCTAATTTTAAAGACAATCATTCCCTTCTTTTTAAAGTTGTGCGTTTTCACACATATTTATTTATTTATTTAATTTTTGACTGAATGTCTGTAACGAATATTTATTACTACCTTAAAAGCCGCCCTATGGAGCAATAATTAAGCTAGCTCCTGTGGAGGGCACTTGATTGGACCTTCAGCAAAAAAACCACGAAAAAGCGCACCGAAACAATCGCAGAAATTAAAACTTGGGAATTCAGAATTTCGGGATGGTGGGCTCGGATTCGACCCAGAATGTTTTTAATTTGCTCACGGTTCCAAAATGGTATGATATGTTGGACTACGATCTCTAGGAGTAAAGTTGAAAAGTTGTGACACACTGACATACTGACATTCACAATAATAATAATAATAATAATAATTATTATTATTATTATTATCATCATTATTATTATTATCATTAAAACAGTATAATCATTCTTAGGTATTGCTTTATTTTTCACTTTCTTTTTCTTCCTCTCTCAAATTAATTATTCTGGAGCATAAACCATTTATTCATCGTTTTATTACTTGAGCTTTGAAGTCATGTAATGTATCCTTATAAGTATATTTGTGTAAAAGTTTACATAGGAGTATATATATATATATATATATATATATATATATATATATATATATATCTGGATGAAATCAAGTGTTTCTTTGATAGGATTCAACCAAAATTGACATCTCAAACATACACATAAAGATTTGTGTATATATTTTTACATATATGGAGTATTATAAATAAATCAATAAATAAGATACCTTGGTTTTGATATAAATTCAAATTTATTCAACATCTCACTGTCTCGTCAGTCTGATCTTCGTTGATTCGAAAACCTCACACCCGGTATCACCCGTTTCGAATCAACGAATATCAGACTGACGAGGCAAAGAAATAGATATGAATATATATATCTAAACCAAGATATCTTATTCATTTATATATCGAGATAAAATATCAATTGAATATAGTTGTTTTGTACTTTATCATTTTTTCCTCAATTTTAATTCAGATTTTGTAAAATTTACCCAATCTGTTACGCCTCATTTATATATATATATATATATATATATATATATATATATATATATATATATATATACATACTGTAAAGTAGACAAAACCTGAACAAACAAAGTGCTTGAGCGAAATTAATAATAAAAATGGTGACAATTTACCCATCGCACCTTATATATATTATATGTTAAGCAGTCATGTTTGTCTTGGTATGTTATAACTCAGAAAAGAGAAAATTGAGCATTGAAATCTTGCATAAACTTGAATATGCTTATAATAAGGAAAAGTACAAAATATGGGCTGAACTTGCACAAAGGTGTCAAAATTAGAGTGACCCAGCAAAAACAGAACCCAAATTATTTATTTATTTTCCCATTAAACTAACCTTAAACCCCAACCCCAACCATAACCCTAACCCCTAAGCCTAACCCAAACCCCTAACTCTAACCCTAACCCCCCCCACCTAGTTAAAATTAACAGTTTTATTACAAAATTTGTGGGTTCTGTTTTATCTGGGTTACTGGTATACATGTGACCCAGAAAAAACACAACCCAAATTATAGATTTTCCCAAACTAACCCTAAACCCCAACCATAACCCTAACCCGATCCCTAAACCTAACCCTAAACCCTAACCCTAGACGACCATAGTTAAAATTAACAGTTTTATTACACAATTTGTGGGTTCTGTTTTTTCTAGGTCACCCTAATTTTGACACCTTTGTGCAAGTTCAGCCAAAATATGATTGTTGTTTTTACTGATTAAATGATGTAATTCAATAATTGAAAACTAATCGATTTGCGAAACTCTGTAAAGTTCTTCATTTCAAAAAAGTAATTCCTACGAACCCATGTGGTATAATTTGCCAATATTCTTTGGAGCCGTCCAGGCAAATATAATCCCCTTAACCCATGCATTCAGTCGCAGATCCATTACAATTGAGGTTCGTCGTGCTGTAGATACTCGTCATGTTTAGTAGTGCGGCTTTCCGCTAGAAAGTTCGTTTGTTTTTTCGACACCTACTTGTTCCCTTCGGCAAGTTTTTGGCCCCTTTTAACAACTTTTGATTTTTGTCTTGTTTTCTTATACTCTGCCGGGTAAAAATAACCTTTTTGGGTGTCCCTGTTGGGCCTCTAACTAAAGAATCTCAGTAAAAAGAAAGGGGAGAACCGATATCTCGGTAGGTAGTGAGCCATTGAAGGAGCTGTTCAGTTATGAGCTGTTCAGTTTCGGCGATGAAAACCATCTATAAATCGCCAAAATACACGCCCTGGGAAGCTAGACGACCTGACCCCGCCGACGAGCTCAGTTGTCCAGACTATAGGGGAGAAGATAGAAAAGAGTAGACAGCTCGATGCACGGATAATTTCTACAGCCATTCAATTTGAAATTCCGTTCCTTTGTTCGAAATTCTTTTAAAAAGGTCTCTATGCTACCTTGTTTTTAATTTTTAACAGAGCACACACACACACACACACCAAACTTCACACACACACACACACACACACACACACACACACACACGAAGATATTTAATTTTCTCCCGTTGGTCCCATAAAAACACTTTATATATATTTCTGTCATTTTTAAAGGAACTTTTCGTATTACCCGATGAATGCTCTAAGCAAGAAACCGCTGGTCGTAATACCGTTCCCGTAATTGAATAAATAAAAGCAAAAACTTTTATTTGTTTTGATTTCTCATTGAACTATATATATATATATATATATATATATATATATATATAAGTTAGTGTAGCATGGACATGAAGTTAACAGTGCTTAGTTACTGACAGTTTCTCGCCAATCAGATTTTTAAAAACAAAACTTGTATTAAAAATCGCATTGGTGAGAAACTATCTGAAACCAAGCCCCGCTGCCTTCCTGTCCACGCTACCCAAACTTAGATATACATTTTCTATCCACGATATTGAGCACTATTTACTTCAAAATATAGCAGTTTATATTATCAATATATATATATATATATATATATATATATATATATATATATATATGTGCATGTGTGTGTGCGTGTATGTATGAGTATATATATACGAGATAGGTATTTAACCAACCCGTTCGCCACGGGTAAGATGTGATGCAATGTCGTAAGTATGGGGTAACAAGCTGGGATTCTTTTTAGATTTGAAGGGTCATCATAAAAATCAAATAGGTTAAGCCTTTGAAGAAATAACCCTGATATTTCGGATTCATCCATTTTAATATACATATTTACCTACCCCTCTGCACAAGTAGGATTTGACACAAGGTCGATTTCTTAAGCGGAGTTTAACAGATTTGAATTCAGAGGTTTCCGTTTCCTATACTATTTCACTGAGACAATGTTATATACTGTGAAAAACGTAGGAGCACTCATTTGGTTAGCTATGGGCAGTCACATGAGACATTTAAAGATTTAGGTTGATTGAAAATGTTTGTGCCTTCAGTTTTTTCCAGAAAACTAAATAGAAAGTCGTGTAAGCTGAAGTTTAAGTGAAACTACCGTTGAGAGTGGGCAGCGAAGCATCATGAAAGAGTGGTTATATTCCTCCATCGAATTATAAAATCCATACTAAAGTATCCGTCGTGCAACCGGTTTAAAAATAAACTTAACTTCAGATAAAACGTGTTTTTTCTCTAAACTAACGCGTCTTTCTTTGATGTTATTGAAATCAAATGACAACAGATATTTTTCGAGATCTTCTACTTTTCAACATTTTCAACCATCCGCTTGGTTCCACTCCCAGAATCACCAGAGCATCTTTTTACAACTTTATCTTGTGTACTAAATTTAAAATTCATCCAAAGCGTAAGAGATTTGAGGATATAGATATTAAAAGAAATACTACTGCATAGTTTAAAACCACACACACACACACACACACACACACACACACACACACACACACATATATATATATATATATATATATATATATATATATATATATATAGTTAACATTCTCCTAGACAGGTTGGCTAACCAAGGTTGAAAAGCCCCGTCTGCCCTACTATTTACCCGTAGCTGGAGGGAGTATAGTCGGATTCATACCTTTCCCAAGGATATTAGCGCTAAGTGAAATGCAAACATCCTTGTCAAGCATTTGAACTCATGGATGAAATATATATATATATATATAATGTGTGTATGACCATCCGAGTAAGACGAACAAGTCATACTGGACTGGTGGAGAAGCAAGGACGAGTTCATAAGTAACGTTCTCCGGTGTACATGAACACATCAGTTTAGGCCAACCAGTGAAATCTACATCAATCACGTCTGTGAGGATTCTGGATGCTTCGCAGAGGCCTAAGCTGGGACAATGATTGCTAATGATTGTTGGAGATCCAGAGAGAGAGAGAGAGAGAGAGAGAGAGAGAGAGAGAGTTATGCTTATCCGTTTAGTCTACGAAACCTGATGATATATATTATATATATATATATATATATAATATATATATATATATATATATAGAGAGAGAGAGAGAGAGAGAGAGATAAAAGGGAAAAACACAATATGTTGTTAAAATGAAAAATATTTTATATCTTTTTCATTGCTGATATTGACAATATGTTGATTTATTAAAAATCATCATCATAGCACACACACACACACACACACACACACACATACACACACACACACACACTCACACATATATATATATATATATTTTTTTATTAAAAATACTTTTTTGAAAATAATGCAATCCAAATTGTTTTGTAGTGTTTTTTATTTATTTATTTATTTTAAGTAAATTCTCCTTTCATTCTTTCTAACAATTTTCTTAATGTTGTCATCTTGAAAAGAATTTATAAAACATCCGAAAGAGGTATCATTCGCATTCTGAGTTTGTTTTGTAAGATTCGGGTTAGCTCAGCCAGTAGAGCGTTCGGCTAGAAACCACAAGGTTCCTAGTTTGATACCGGTTCTCGCCAACTCAGCGTATGAGTAGCACAGGGATCTGTGCGGTAAAGTAAACAGCTGATGGTAGGTGTGGCGCTTCACCTCAGACGCAAAAACAATCTCCTTGATCTAGCGCTTGTGAAAAGTTGATAGACTCCCTCGCTGATTGGCTGATACCGACTTTAGGCCACTTCGGCGAGTTTTTTTTAAGTTTATGAAGGATGAACTTATGAGCGACGTCCTTTTGTGGAAACCATCACATGGACATGCTAGTACTGGTCGTCCAGCAAATACCTACATAGACCAGCTCTGTATGGATACTGCATGCTGTGCGGAGGACCTACAGGGGTCAATGAATGATAGGGATGGTTGGCGAGAGATTGTCATGAATATCTGCGCTGCTGGCGCGACATGATGATGAGGATGATCAGATGTTTCGTAATTATTTCTATTAATAGTGTGTTGTCTAAATTTTATCTATAAAAATTTAAGAATGATAACTCTTTCGGATGTTTTATAAATTCTTTTTAAGATGACAACATTAAGAAAATTGTTAGGATTGAAAGGAAAAAAAAAGAAAAGAAAAATCTTCAACAAAGTTTGTTTGAGTACATTTTCAGAAGCTAATTTAAAAATTTAAAAGCGAATTCAAATTCAAAGTTTGAATAGCAAATGACGCTATTAAATAAATTGATTTCTGGGAAGACTGTGTGTCATTCCAAGAGAGAAAGACTTTGTTTTGTCTTTGTAGATGTGCCAGCGTCTCAGTTGCCACCTAGAATGCAGACAGTGGCTAGACTAACAGGCATTTAGGAATAGATAAAACACAGTAACTGTCTTTGATTCATACATGTGTATTTTTCATGATTATCTGCGTGTACGTTTATGAATTGTAAAAAAAAGAAGACCTGTACAAGGTTATCTCAAGGAGGAAGACGATGTCATTTAGAGAAGAATGTTATCTAATTACAAACTACCGCATTTATTTATGTCCTCGTCATACCTGACTCTGCCGTGCTCCTGCACAAATAATTAACGCAGCATGATTGACGGTGAAGACGCGTGACATATGTGTAATGGTGAAAAGTAGGATGTAAATACACTTGCTCTTTTTAAGTTGGGAAATGCATTTTTGAAAGTGCTTTGATTAAATGCTTGTACTATGTTTTACTATATAGATTTGGTTTGGTTTGTTTTGTTTTACGGCATATCAACCCCAGTGGGTCATTTAATGCCGACTAAGATTTGGATCCGTAGCGATGTTTTGCTAGAAAACTAATGTATTTATGTATAGATTTTAACCATTATTCAATTACTCATATTTTTGAATACAATCCCACTCCTTTTAGGAAATGTAAAATCCTGGATGGTTTTATTTTTGTGAAAAGTTTTTTTCAAATTACTTGCTTGGTAGTATTTTGTTCGCACTAGATCAAGGTCTACACACTCTAGCAGTATATGTTTCACTGTAAATCTCTCTTGGCATTTAGTGTATATTGAGGATTCTGTGCCCTCTAGTAAATGCTGATGGGGGATGTAACTGTGGCCTATGTGAAGGCGGGTCAGCACAACCTGTTTTCTATTTTTGTTGTATTTTAAGTTCCATTCTCCAATGGTAGGTTTAATGTTTTGAAGTTTGTTATTAATGAGTGCATTCTAATGGTTTTGCCATTTTTTAATGATAATTTTGTTCACAACTGTTTTATAATTATTATATGGTATATTTGTTTTTGAAATCCATGCCTGAAAGAATTAAGGCATTAAAATAATGATATACTTGTCTACTGATATCTGACCGTACTAGTGCCAAAAATTTCAGTTTATTACGAACATAAAAAATGACACATTCAAAGTAAATTAGAAGTTCCCTTCACACGTTTTCACAGGATTTTATCCTTTATTTTATATGTGGTTTGAGAGCCACATATGGTCCTCAAACGTATAAGGAAATTCTTAACATTCACTGTTCAAGGTAAATTAGAGGTGTCGATTCACACGTTTTCATAGGATTTTGTCAATTATCCTATATGTGGATTGAAAGCCACATATGTCCATCAAATGTGTCAGGAAACTCTTAGTAAATTAGAGGTGTCAGGAAATTCTTAAAGTTCACTGTCCAAGACAAAATAGATGTCTATTCATACGTTCTCACAAGATTATATCTACTATTTTATATATTATTTGAGAAACACTTATGGCCATCAAACGTGTCAGCAACCACTTAACTTTCAACTTTTTCTATTTTTTAATTTTATGTTATGCCAACCTTTGTTGGGTTATTTTATGCCGAAGACGTTTTGTAGTATTCATTCTTGATGGGTATTGAAAATTCCTTTTTTTTTAATTCAATTTTTTAAAACACATTTTTGTTAACTCCTTTTCTTCTATTCGACCGATAGATGGGATCCTAACAGGTACTGCCACTTCGGGTCAAGATGGACATGCGAGTAATGGCGATGAAGGGGTACTCTACACTCCCCAGAGTTCCAAAATTGATACAGTTTAATATCATACCAAGGACACTAAGAACCTCATCCACCGACTTCTAGCACATATATGATAAAAAGGCTCAGGGGTTTGTTATACCGGCAATAGGTTTGGGACAATCATATATGTGCTATGGCTTAATGTGACTGCCCGTCTAGTCTAAGTAAGGGTCAAATTGTAATGTTGCAAGTCACGGACTTTTCAGCCACCTAGATTTTCACCTTAAGCATCACGATCGTCACCCACAGCCAACAGGTTGTTTCATTGGGTTTCTTACCCCTCCTACCGAGGTGAAATCTGCGTATTCTACAGCCCCAGTCGACAGGGCGGTCTTAACTTTCATTATTCAAGGCAAATTAAATGTCTATTCACATGTTTTCGCAAGATTATATCCTTTATTTTATATGTGGTTTAAAGACACAACTTATACTCAAACGTGTCAGGAAATTCTTAACCCTTTCAATGTTCAAGGGAAATTACAGGTGTCTATTCACACGTTTTCACCAGATTTTATCCTTTATTTTATATATGGTTTGAGAACCACATATCACTCACAAACATGTACACACACACACACACACACACACACACACACACACACACACACATATATATATATATATATATATATATATATACTCTTAACTATGCTCACACATACAGATATGATTGCATTATTATGCTGCATGTTGAATGTGGGGAGAAGACCGTAAGTGGCCAGTACGAATTGGACATGTTGGTGCTGAGGACCATAACATGATATGACTGTTTAGGAGGGGGTCTTTACACTGCATTTGCTGCAGTGTATAAAGATGCCTATGGAGTCGCTGGTTTATATTTGTATGGTTAGGACTGTTGAATGAAGCTCTATCTGCAAATAAGCTGCAAATATGGAAACGGCTGTGTGAGCTAGCTTGGGGTACTATGTGCGGGTTTTGTAAATCTAGACTAAAAAGACTATTATTAGTGAGTTCGATTCTCACAAGCCTTATGCCAAAATCGAACTAAGCTTAATAACTAAAGGGGAATCGAGTGTAAAATTCAAGCGGGAACTGGTGATTTCAACATGACTTGACCGTAAAGCCAGATCTAAATGTATAATAAATGTAACTCATTAACCTCTAGGCATAAAATAACTTTAGTTGGGTTTACATGCCATTAAAATCATTCAAATGTTTTGTTATTTTACTTTGAAGAGTGAACATGTCCACAAAATGACGGACTCTTCACGTGGTATAATGGTTAGATATCTAGGCTAGCAGGTCATTCACAATAAAGTACCATTCTCATTTAGTTCTCCATAATTCTGGCCTAGATGGTTATCAGCAGATTGATAGACTGAAATAAGATAGATAGATAGATTAGATAGATAGATAGATTGGTTGATTGATTGAACTAAGATAGATAGATAGATAAATTCTGAAAGAAGTATTCATGTTGCCCATCTCAAATAATCTTAAGATAGTTAATCGATGTATCCTAGCACCTGTGGATTGATATCTCAATTGATAGGTCTGTTGATAAATCAATTAGAAAAGCAATTTTTTGTGCAATCTTTTACTCTTCAGCATTAATAAAGGAAACAGAAAATTGTGTCCTATGAACTATGAAGTGGCAACTTATTTCCTATATAATGAAGATATAATGCCAAATAGATTGCCAAACACGGATGTTTGGATATTGATCTTCACACACAACTGTCACTGCAAAAGTGAGGATGCTGCATGCTGTCTTTAATACATTTTGGAAGCAGCACCACACAAAAGAACAACTGTACAGTCAGGTACCTCTTATCACGAAAACTATCCAAGTAAGACAAACAAGACATGTTGGACAGTGCTGGAGAAGAAAGGACGAACTTATGAGTGATGTTCACCTGTGCACACTTACACATGGACACATTAGTGTAGGCCATCCAGCAAAAAAACTACATCAATCAGCTCTGTATGGATTCTGGATGCCAAGCGGAGGACCTGCCAGGGCCATTGACCAATAGGGATAGATAAAAAGACTCAGTGCAGCCTGATGATAAGGATTGATCTAATTTTTGTATTGTTTGTTTTACTTGTTCATTCTCGTTCTATGACTTTTTGATTTATTGTCAAGTCTCAAGGAAATCATTGGTATCTGCTAGATCACTAGATTTAAGCAGCAATGAGACTGTTTTTTTTATTTAGGTAGATAACCACTTACTAAAAGTTGAAGGTGAGTTCCTCGTGGTTTAGTGGCTTCTATTTATTTCCACAGAAACTACAATAAATACAAAGAGTATAATAATACTACTGGATAGAACATTATTTCAAGGACAGAATGACTATGTATTTTCGCCAGGGATGAACGAGAATCAGCATTTAAGAAAGTCACTGTGAAGGCAATGCTCCTATTTGATTATGCTGTCCCACAATGAAATGTTGCATAATGAATAGGTAGCCAATAAATTTTGTAATGAAGTTTAATATTTGGATTTAAAAGTTAACAGTTAGTTCTGAGGAAGAGCCATTGAAAATAACCGTTGGTTTACTTAACAGCTTTTAAACTCTAGTTCACCGAGGGCGTTGCATTCTGATTAGTAGAATGTCACGTGATAGCAAATTATGTGGGAAAAAATTGAACTTAAACTATCGAAGGGGTCAGATGCGATTAAAGCGTTTCTCGGAGTTCCCCTCCGCACGCAGGAAATGTTGAGTCTCGAGGACCCCCCCCCAAAAAAAAAAAAAAACAAAAAAAAAACGTCAAAGTTAAAATGGGTCTTCGTGCTAATCAGTAATAACATTAATAGACGCAAATGTATACAACCCCAGACAACACAAGCCATCTTAGGAACACAAGAAAAACAAGAGATAGAAAATAGAAGTTAAGAAGATAATAATAATGCTAATAAGAAAGATAAGAATACGCCTATCTAATAAACAGAGACGGGTATTCGTAGTAGAAATCTAACCTTTCATCCAATATTTCTTACATAGTTATAGATAGTAACAGAGTGGCAGTTTGGTACAAAGGCATCTGGCATGAAAACTGAGGAGTGTCCAGTGTCCCTGAATTTCTTCATACGGACAAAAATTGCACCCATTGACAGTCATCGACGTTTAATCAACATTTAAGGAGACCGAATAGATAAGTGAGCACAGTTAGGCGGTGGTTCAGCAGTGATGTGAGTGATAAGTCACGTTCAACACAGCTGTTAATCTATGAAATGAAGAGCGTCCTCGTCAGCTTATCGGTGTGAATAACATCCTTTTCGACACAATTGTGAAAAAGAGCATCGTCTCCCCTTGATCAAATTTTAAAGAGCGTGTCAAAGAGGTTGGCAGCAGTACATAGCAATTAGTAGCAACTATGTTGGAAATTAGTTTATCATCGTTGCTGAAAACATGCTCTATCCGAGACAGCATTTAGATACATAATTCTTAAGGCCTGTTTAGTTTGATTTGGTTAAAGACATATCAACCTTCGTGGGTTATTTAATGCCAAAGCCATTATTGTAGAAAAACAGTAGAGGTACAATTTAACCCATAGCTGGGAGGATAAGAGGCTTCATACCTTTCCCAATGGTATTAGGGTATTTGCCTCTCATCCCACTTATGAGGGCGCGAGACAAGGACATTTTTATGTCGGATCCGAAGGGTATTTGTCAGAAAGTTAACGCAATAATGCGACTGGGGTTCGAACCCGCTTACTACGATGTCACAGTCTAGAACTTTAGCCCCTACGGATAATCCCCGCCAGTTTAGAAGAATAACATGTGGAAAAAGCCTGCAAGTGCAATAATAATTATAACTACACTACTCGTAAACTCATTTAGTTCCCGTTGTAACAGCCACCCGTGGTCATATTGGTGCTTCTATTTAGGTAGGAGTAAAGGACTCTTATTAGTATTTCATAGTCATCTCCGTTATATAGAAGATTTAGTGAATTAAGAAATTATGTTCAACGTGAACACAATCCTTTTCTATTACGTCAAATATTTACATAGGTTGCTTGGTTGTTGGTTGTTTGATTTTATGGTATATCAACCTTTGTGGTTTATTTAATGCTAAACCTAAGCCGACAGAGCGGATCAAATATTTTGATACAACCCTTATCCTCTGTCTTCTAGCATCTATATGATAAAAATGGGTGGGTGTTTACTATAAGAGCCATTTTAAGAATACATTATCCTAGGGCTTGGCTTGACCAACCGACTCATCGGATGTGGCCTCTCGGACAGCCCGTCTAGCCCAGGTAAAAGCCGAAGTAAAATGTTGTATATCACGGGAGCACTTAGTACACGGATAACAGATCGCTCAACAGGATCCTCTCCTCAGGCTTCACGGATCCCCACCCACAACCAACAAGTGGCCCCATTGCAGAGGTGCAGTTGGGATTTTTACAGCCCTAAGCCGATAGGGCGGATCAGATATTTAGATACAACCCTTATTCTTTGAATTAACTTTTATAAAATTATTTTAGGTGTAGATGAGACGAGTAAAATTTATTATTAGTTAGTATCTGAAGGTTTTATCAAAATTTGTATATTTTACGGTTAAGTAAGAAAACTGAGAGAATTTGAAGGAATTTAAAAAAAAAAAAAAAAAAAAACTGATGATATTGCGATTTATTCGAGGCTATCAAATCGCAGTCATAGGCATTAAAGAGAACGTGAATCGTGACGAACCAGAACATCGATTTAGTGACTGTAAAACCTTACAATAGATGCACTAGACAAAGAGAAAATAATAAGCAATTGTTTTTCAACTTAAGGACTGTATTTAGAATCTACGTGTGGAGAATGATTGCTATCTTTTTATTTATCACTGACTCTATGTTGCCGGTCTTGTCTGGGCATATGTGATATTTACAACGCATCCTACTTATGCAGATCAGATACAAAGTCCAGTTAATGTGGGGGCCACTCACGAAACGAAGCTCATGAGATGGCAGGCACAAAAATACATAGATCCCTTCAGCTACTGGGCAATAAGCCCAGCCCTGCCACTTTAAATCAAGGGGACGTGTTGCCTGGGGAGACAGCCCCCTGGGATCATGCTGTTAATTTCATTAATAGTGTAGTGGCTAAAGCTACCAGACCTACAGGCCTCAAAGGGTCCATCTTATTAATGTTTTTTTAATAGTATCCTAGTAAATTTAAATATAACATTTAAAATTTCATATTGCTCACCATTGGGTAACTAAGCCTATCGCTCGATGTGCTTATTGTAAAAATGTTACAAGGGACATTTATGCATGTTAACCGTCATTTACCAATAACGCAATATTGATACTTTTTGAAAGGAAGTGAGACACAATATCAACAGTGGTATCATTAATGCAAGTAGTTCTAATGAACTAAAAGTTTTATATGGAAATTCATTAAATTTGTAAATTTATCGGAGTTATTCCCGTCAGCCTATTTATTTCTTCCCTATTTTCTCATACCCCAGCCGGTAAATTGGTCCCCAGTGATCTAAATGAATTCAAAGGTGAATATAAATATATCCACTGGATTCCTCGTAATATTCTGCACAAGAAAAGTTTTGTTTGATCTTGGTATAGGGTTTCGTTTTAATTGCATTCACGGACAGACGGACAAACAGAGTCACTATAAATGTTGAATAATTTGTAGTCTTTTCTTCTTTATCTAAACAAGCAAGTATTTTTAAACGTGAATAAAAACAACAAGGTCTGATAAAAAAAAAGAATCAATACTGAAACCTTA
Organism: Doryteuthis pealeii; assembly: GCA_023376005.1. NCBI lineage: Eukaryota > Metazoa > Mollusca > Cephalopoda > Myopsida > Loliginidae > Doryteuthis > Doryteuthis pealeii. The sequence continues at coordinate 121,740,923 of CM042139.1, forward strand.
TTTAAAAAAAATCTAAAATAAAAATGTTTACATAGCTGAGTAAGTTAAATTAGAAAAGGACAATGTCTAGACAACTAAAGAAACTCAATGCCAATAATCGATACGTTTTGGTCAACAGTTTCGATAATTATTGAACAATAGTTTTTAACACAAAGTATTTTACAAGGACAGGAACCTCCAAACTTTCCATTGTGCGTCATTGTTTTGTTTCCTAAACTGAAAATTCATCTTAATTCATCTTTACGGACGTAGATGGAGAAATACGACAGCTGCTTCAAATCTATCAAAAATGGGTTTCATAGGTGCTTAAACCAATAAATAATCCGCTTGAATAAGAGTGTTGAATACCAAGGTGACTATTTTGATGAAAATTAACGTTTCACTCGTTGTTTTTTTATATCTTGGTAAATACAGATTCTGTATCGATGTATTTTGAACACACCTCGTATGATGAAGAATGTCAAAATGTATTACAGAAAAGAATAGTCGTGCAACTACGATGACCGAAGAAGCACTGACGCAAAAGTCCCTGGAATTTGCTGAAATTAGGGTGAAAAAACAAGCGGGCACGAAGGGTTTAACACTGCAAAGACTTAATTGGTAAATTGCAAGTGGACCTCCAAAATGCTGGACTGGTAGCTCAAAGATCTGACCAGTGATTGAGGGAACTAAGAGCCCTTACAACAGAAAGTACAGACATGGAGAGAGGCTGGATGTTGCTGTAGGATTTTCCAAATTACGACAGCGGCAGAATACAGTAAATGATAATGATGATGATGATGATGGTGGTGGTGGTGGTGGTGTTACTTTTAAATGAACAAAATTATTTTTCTTTGAATTTTTAAGAAAAAGTTCTAGTTTATCAATTATAATACAGTTTTACTGCAACTGTATTATATTAACGTTCCATTACCTCCAGAGACATATTCAAAATAAGTAATTTAATGTTATGTTCTAAGTGGATACTCAACACTTATCTTTCTTTTCCCCTCCAAAAATGTTTGCTGACTACATATTTTCTTCAATGATTTCTGTATTTTCAGCTTTTCTCTCCTATTTTTATATTTTCTCTTTCTCCTCTCTCTCACTCTCTCCCTCCACCTCCCCTCTCTCCCTCCACCTCCCCTCTCTCTCTCATTATCAAAATTTTCCAATATAGGAAAATGAAAGCCCCAAAAGAAACAAATTACTATCTCTAACTACGTATATGTCACACAAGACTCCTTTTTACTTAAGCAAGGAAACCACCAAGAATGCATAGCATGTCAATTATCTTATATTGCTAAAAACATTCTAATAGAATCTGATGATTTTTCTGTTATTAGACAACCTGTTTATAATGCAAACAACATGAGATATTCATAAATGTCAGTGTAGATGACATTTTGTCCTTTCAGAAAGAGAGAAAATTATGTAAAAAAATTAACAATGAACTTTATTTTTACCAAAGAAACTTACACCTCAAAGTGATTCTCAATCCATTTAGCAATAAACTGAAGACAACTTAGTGTCAAAACCAAGAAAAGTTAATGGAAAAACATAATAAATCTGAACATCCCTCACAATCTCTTGGTATAAAACTACCACAAACGAGTTGACATGCCGTTAAAACCAAGCAATCAAATCTCTCTCTAGTATCAGGCTATTATAATACTTTTTCTATCCTTAAAATGCCTAAATGGTTAGAATACAAACTAGTAAGTCTGTGCATAGTTTTAAATAAGTGAATTACGTTTTTACAGTGCATAGCTCATATACCCGCATAGTATGCTACATTCTGAGACCTGAATTCTAGCATAACATTAGGGAGTCGCATCATTTTGTGTTTTAGAATATTTGCCTAGGTAAACTAATACACTTACAATTTCCATCTGCAAAAGATCTCAATGTTTGTCTCAGAAAGTTGCACGACACGTGAGTATATATGGTAAGGTGATTCTACGAGATGGGCATGTTTGCAGAAATAGTATTGATTCTTCATGTGCCTGCAAGACAACTCCAATTTGTATTGACTCTATAAGACCTCTAAATGTTTTTTTTTATTCTTGGATCTGGGGCTAGAGTGCATACAGAAAGTCTTTTAACTGTTGCAGGATACACAGACGATGTTTCGTGAAGCGAACTCGATGGTCGAATACATTCTATAAGTGCGAAATGGAAATGAGATCTGCAGTCTATTTTGGAATTTTTTCAGCCATCCATTTCTCATTCTTTATGCACTTCACATATCTTTATCAATTCTTCTACTTTCTCTTCTGACTATATCTATTTTCTATAAATGCCCATGTCATATAGTAGCTAAATAATTAGTATGAAATCGTATGTTTTCCAATAAATAATGTCTGACGAAACTTTGGAAGCGGGAAACAACGAGATCTCACGGGGCTTGTTAATTCAAAATAGCAATTACTAATTACCCTGTTCACCTTGTATCTGTAGTTTCCCCTATCCTTACCACTTGTTGTGTTTTTCCTATTATTTCTCTATTAACTCTAATACACGAGTTACAACAGTCTATCTTAGGTCCTGACACTAAATAAATGAAATTTTGTCCTTACTGAAAGAAATAAAATTATACGACAAAACATAACTATAAACTTATCCCTCAAAGCGATTCCCCATCCTTTTAGCAACAAACAACTGCATACAACTTACTTTAAAAATCAAGAAAAGTCCTTGGAAAAACATAATAAATCTGACCATCTCACACAATTTACCTCTTGACATAAAATAATCCGAGACGGGTTTACGCACCGTTAAAACCAACTAATTCGAAGTTTATTTTTTTTTGTTGGCGCTTACTATTTTAACGAAAAAGAAAAAGTGTAAAAGTTGTTTTTGTTAGTCGAAATGATTTTGTATAAAATAGGAAACATTAAAACCAAAATATTGTATAAAGTTTGATTCCGTTGACTATACTTAAAGATTCAATCAAAGGTCACTGCAATCCACTAAATTGATATCTCTATCAACAATATTGGAAGTCCCAGGTGATTTCTAGGATCGGAGATTGATACTTGTTGACATTTGTTAAACAGCTACAGTTTTCTTATATAAAAACGGTCTGAGCTGTTAAAAGATCAGACCAACCACAAGACTTCAAATTGCTAAAGAAAGACATTTTTCCACTAGAAAAAATAGACCTTGCTGCCACAAAGAACTCCAATAAAAGAAGTGACACATTCCAGTCCATCTTTGCTGAATTACTCAATGCTAATTAGCATAGAACATAAATGTCAGATAAGTTTCTCGTTTTGTCTTTTCTCTCCGACAGTGTGCAAAACATATTCCTTTCCGTTATATATAATAATAAAACCGTTAACGGTGTGTTGTCTCAACCTTAGAGTTGCTAACAACTATGGCAGCTCATTTCCACTAATCTCACGAGCAGTCACAAAGACGCACTGACCAGGTCACCTTGACCCCCGTTCTGCAGATCAAAGAAAAAAACAACATGGGCGTAGAAATCATCGACCAAGCAACTAACCCAAGACACATGAGATAGTCACGGAACTAAGTCATATCATCAAATGCCGTGTCTAGCATAGGATCACATATCTCCTTGGTCTAGCGCTAGTAAAAAGGGTATAAACTCCCTCGCTGTCTGGCTGATACCGGCTTTAGGCCACCCCCAATGATTCTTTAAAGTTGGTACATCCTGTCAAAATTCACCCATTTGATTTTAAGGTTGATCTGATGTAGAATAATTTGCTTTCATCACATTTTATGAATCAGATTTTTCCTAACATGATATTTACTGAACCTCAAAATAGTTTACATGGACTTTTGTCACGATATCGTGATTTCTTATTTGTAAAACATTCCACCACAGAGCTTAAACTTCCTTTTATTCTTTTTATTCTTATTGTGTATTTTATTATTTTAATAATAAACAAATATAGGTTCCGTTTCCTCAGAAAAATGCTTACAGGTAAAAAAATTCCATATTTCCCGTGAGAACATTAGAAATAACAATGAGTGCGAGATAAATATATATTGTTAATTTTATAATATTTATTACCATCGTCTTCAAAATATTATTTCCTCCCAAATTGTAAATTCCGATTAATAAGATTAAAAAATTAATAAAAGATGGTCAAGTAAAAGGAAACTAATGAAGCTAAAGTGAAGCTGATCTAAAAATTGCAAACAATTTCATGTATTTTCGGAATAACCACGATTTTGGTAAACAGCTCCTTTAAAAACATTTATAAAGAATTGTATATTGTCTCTTATTTTGATTTTCTTTCCTTAAGAAGAGAACCTAAACTTACGTATAAAAAAGATATTCTATGAATTTTTCAATTATAACAATGAAATGAATCCTGTTAAAAAGAGCATTCTTCAAGAAAAAAAAAACTGAAAAATGTTCCACTTTGACATATACAGTTATTAATTCATAGAATTCTCCCGTTTTAAAGACTGTAACACAATTTTTACATGTTTTTTAAAAATCCTTCCTCTTCATGATTCAGCAAAAATTGCGTTATGTTTCATAGATTTTTTCTGAGGTTTGATGAATTTTAAAAAAGTCGTAAAAATTTGGCCATACCTAATGTATTTGGATCTGTATCTTTTTAATGCGAGATCTTAACTGCCTAAGAAAACATATATAATGATTAATGTTTTTGTTAGTTATTTTTAGATGAAATATTGTTTTTGTTTATTTTTACTACTACTACCAACAAGTTTTTACCATCAGGATGCAAATAACCTGGCAGGGCCACCGTGTACATTTCCTACGATGGTAACCATCATACCATCCAACGATGAATATTATACCAAATCTTAACATTTGCTGTAGTCTGAATGGCCTTGATTCGTATTCTGATTTCCAAATCTCCCAATGTTTTTCCAAGCTTCAGGTGCCCTAACTACAATTGGTATCACCGTCACCATTATCATTATTATTATTATTATTATTATTATTATTATTATTATTATTATTAGAAGTAGAAGTAGATGTAGAAGTAGAAGTAGAAGGAAGTATCTGGTATTTTATTTCATTTTATTTTTTGGTATTTTCTAAATTATTATTGTGCGATTGACAGTCCAAACGATTTGCGATACAAATACCCAACAAATAATATGAAAAAAAAACCATGCCCAAAAGAGTAATAATGGATAAGTGTTGTTCATTCTGCAATATGAATTTGAAAGAAAATATAAAAAGATCAATGCAAAATATGAGAAGATGATACTTAGGAATTATGAAACCATTTTAATTTTTCTGAAATAAAATTGATTAAATTAAAAACCGAATTTATAACTGGATTTGAACAACATCCTGTTAAATACTCAATGAAACACTTAAGATTCTGTAAACAGCGAGAAATTTCCATTACTCAGAAAAAAAAAACATCGACGAGGGTGAGTCAAAAGAATAGTGGTACCTTGATTTACAGCTTTAATTCATTCCGCTCGTAACTCAATTTCCTCGTATATCAAATCAATTTTCCCCATTGAAATAAACTGAAATGCCATTAATCTGTTCAAGCCTCCGTTCCCTAAAAAAACACACTAATTTTGTCTGTTATGTTTTTCATAAGAACAACATATTTGTATTGTATAAAAACATAATAAAATAGAATGTATTGAATTATGTACTGTAATATGTTTTAATGTTTAATTTTTCTTATTAATGATATTTCTCTTATAAATAGTATTTTTATTTGGCGTAATACATTAATGTTTTTTGTGAACTTATCTAAAATTTGCTTGAATCTTAACACAAAGCAAGAGTGATGGAAAACACGTTAGTTAGGTCATTCGTAAATCAAGCTACCACAATATTTTGGTAACCTGAGGTACAATTCAGCTGAGGTAGTGATGGTGACAAATCACATTGGATTATAAGATGCCAAGTTCGCTTGATACTATATGAGTGTTACTCGTAGGATTTGCTTCTATGGCTTAGAGTACGGTCACAGAATCAACAGTTTTATCTGATCGTCGCGGTTCTTGCAGCTTGTGTGAAATTTCTTGAGCCATCGAGCTACTGTACTATGATCAATTGTGCCTTTACCTATCCCACAACAATTGTTCTTGGTTTCTTCGGCGGCGTCATGGCCTAGTTCAAACTAGTAAAGTATACGAAGCAATGTGAAGCAATGTAAAATGTGTCAGCGCACCAATTACCACAATACAATTAAGCAGAGAGAGTATCTTTCGTGGCTTGAACTGTTTCGCTCACGGATCATTTACAAAATATCTATTCTCTTAAAGAATTTTAAGTGCATTGCTCGTATAAAATGCTCGCTATGATGTGAGGTTTGGGTTTTGCCGGGTTACCGTTACATACAAACATAGTAATATAAGTATTTACACAAGAACTCTGCACAAGTAGGATGTGACACAATGTCAATTTTGGGCAAACCCACACGTACCAAAAATATTGTAAAACTTTAGACTCACATTGATATTTAAAATTCCATTCTTTTGTAGTTGTATTTTTTTTTTTTTTTAGATGTTTCTGATGAATACTTATGAAATTTAATACTATATATTTTTTGAATGATGAAATTAAAGCACTAGTCAAAAATAAAAATACTTAAGTGTATGAGGATATTAGATGCCGTTGGAATTTTCAGTCACAAATTACAAAATGATATCTGCACATGCGTAATAATCTCCCCACACTCAATCAAGGTAAGTAATGTACCAGCACACCAACTACCCCTATATCACCGACCAGATTGGGTATCTATTCCGGCTTGAACTGCTTCGGTAACGTGATATACACGCCGCAAACTAGCAAAAATATTACAAAACTTTTAACTCAAACTAGTTGATATTACTATGTGGCGTTCTTGTGAAATGGTTATCGTTGTAGTAACTGGACACGGTGAAGTGAGTTAAAATCCTGAATGAGGCGGTTTGTACATAGCACTATGGAAAAAGTATGCATCTAACTATGCGTAAATATTAGGGCAAACTGGGCTCTTTAATCTTGGCAACCAGCCTAAGAGAAAAGAACTCTGAATTTAAACTCGGTAAATTCCGCTTAAGAAATCCATCTGTTCTCACCTCTACTCCTATGAGTAAATAGTATAGCAGACTGAGTTCTTTAGACTTGGCAATGCATCCAGTCTTGGAGAAGAAAAACTCTTAAAGTCAGTTGCACTTTGCTTAATAATTAACCTTGTATCTTGTTTGTTGCGGAGGGGTTGGGTAAATACATAGATTCCGGACTCTCCCTAAAAAGTTGAAGCATAAAAAAAGATAAGCAAATAAGTAGAGAAAATAAAACTGTTGTAAATTTGATTCAACGATGGTGTGCATTACGTTCTCTTAGATTTCACTTTCGCTTAGTTTGCACATGTGGATGGCCAGCTTTATTGCAACTCAGACTCAATAATAATATCGGGAATTTCACTAAAAAAAAAAAAAATGTAGCGATTACCAAAGAAACCTCAAAAGGAAGCCAAAAAGTCGCAAATTTTAGTGGTAGTTATGTCGCTAATAATATTCTCTGACTCTTAATCATTGGCAACGATTCAATTGGTTGCTGGGCTTTTATGTGGCTCGTATTTGGGACGTTTCTGGGTTCCAGCGAAGCGGATGGAAGATTTTAAGCTGATGAAGAAATTTCAGATATTTTCAAATTGCTTATCGTTGTACGTGAGCCAACTGCAATTACAACCAAATATTAATAGAGAAACACACACACACACACACACACAACACACACACACACACACATATATATATATATATATATATATATGACATATATGTATTAAATATGTTATATATATATTATATATATAATGTATAATATATAATATATATAATATATAATGTATATATAATATGCATATGTATATTGGATATATAATTCATATATACATAACATATATATGCATATATATATAATATATATATGATATATAATATATATACATAATATTTATGATATATATATATATATATAAGTAAAGTCGACGGGGCGGCCTAAAGTCGGTATCAGCCAATCAGCGAGGGAGTCTATCCCCTTTTCAATAGCGCTAGACCAAGGAGATTGTTTTTAGCATCTGAGGTGGAGCGCCACACCTACCATCAGCTCCTTACTTTACCGCACAGATCCCTGTGCTACTCATACGCTGAGTTGGCGGGGACCGGTATCGAACTAGGAACCTTGTGGTTTCTAGCCGAACGCTCTACCGACTGAGATATATATATATATATATATATATATATATATATATATATATATATATGATACACACTCACACAAATATATATATGTATAATACAGGTATGTATAGTATTTTCTATATATAAATCTATTAATAATGGAGATTAGGTCTCTATTTATCTGTAACCGAAACTACGTCACTGCTCACGTCACATTACCTAAAATCGTCATAACATAGAATAAATAAACTCAAAATTTTAGCATGCATTCTTTAACGGTTCTTATTGTTTTCTAAAACAAGGTTTAATAAATACATGCCCGGTATTATATATTTATCTATAGTTTTTTTTATTTTAATATATATTTAAAGTTATCAGAACTAAGTTTCCAATTCAAATTATTATTTTTTTTACTCCTTTAATAAATTTGATGATTTTACTTACTTATACTACAAACCCTCTGACATGGAATTTTTGACTCCCACCTCAGGGAATATGTTTTAAAACTAATTTGTACGCCGCCCGGAGGGTGTTTTTTTTTTCTAGTTCATATAATACACATAATTTTTTTTTCATGAGAGGGGAGCCCAGACACGCATTTGATTTGAGTGAGTTGGTAAATAGTTTTTAAAATTTGAATTAATTAATTTAACTTTGATATTTTAAGAGCATAATAATTCTTAGAAATATAGAAAATGTTTCTAATAACAAAACTTATTTCATATTCCTAGTGTAAGTCACCAGCAGTTTATGTCAATTCCTTTTGTTTGGCCCTGAGCTAAGGTGTATAAATGGGACGCAGTTGAGTGATGTCAAGTTTCTACTCAATTAGAATTAGATTTGGTAAGTCAAGTTGAAGTTGTTGTGACACAAAGTGGAAGAGTTAAGACTCAAGTAATGAGTTTGAGTCTATTTGTCTAATATAGATATGCCCAAGGTAAACAATCGGTGTCCAGTTGATTATAACTTTTCTAAAATTATGATATTGTCTACTTAATGAATTAGAGATCCAAACTGGGAGGCGGATGAGGTTAGAATCGTTGGAAATGGATTCGTCGATCTAAGATCAAATCCTTAACGAGGCTGATTGGATTTCACATAGCGCTAATACCATTGAGAAAGGTATAAATCCAACTATTCTCCTTCTAGCTATGGGTAAATAGTTGGACACACTAGGCTCTTTAACGTTTGTTCAGCAACCAGTCTAGGAGAAGGAAAAATTCGAGCCTGTTTAACGCCGCTTAATAAATTGATATTGTGTCACATCCTGCTCGTGCAGCGGAGTTGGTAAATATGTATATAGAAACTGGGAAAGTGAATTCAAACTTACACAAAAACTGGCGATGACTGTGTAGATTGTATATGCAAAACCAAATAGTAGTTCAGTGTGAAACATAAAATCTAAATACACCCTTGTGCAAATTAATTGAAACAAAACGAATAATTTCGATATTATTATAATATCCGCGATCTCTCTGTAATGCTTGCTAGTGTGTTCGTGCAGCGTTACAATTTTATTACGCTTCCTTGCAGACGACAATGGTCGTTGGACGACTAATCAACAGCGTGACAATAGTGTCTGGGTGTGATAAAAATCTGATGACGCAATATTTTTTGTCCGATCAGATAGAAATATATATCTTACATAATATAAGTTATATAAATATAAAGACCTTGAAATAGAAAAAAAAACATATCGCATTTTAATTATAGCTATAATAATTGGAGCATTAGAAATGTACAGGTAACAACATTAACCCTTTTGCAAGCAGAACATTTTTGTTGTTTTATGATAGCTCAATGTACGTCATTTTCCTATTGGCTGCTCATTGATAAATTCAAAGTTAATACCTCGGAGGTCCAACTCTGTAGTTTAACATAAAGGTTGTTTTGTAAAATATCATAATAAACAGTGTTTTCTTATTTTCATGCTATTGTACTATGACATATAGTTACTGATTAAATCATCATGTTTTCAGTTTTTATTTTTCTTATTTTCATATTTGATTAATTCACTTATTTGAATACACCCTCTATATTGCAAATTTTCTGAAAATAATTCTCCCACGGTACAAAGATTAAAAAATTATATGCCTACGAAAGGTTTAAAAATCAAGGAACGAAGACAAATAAGTTCAAATATTTGATGTTCGTATTAGGGCTTAATTCAATCAGGAATGCAGATAGGTATTTACCCAATACAAGATTACAAGATCCATCGACCTCATTCAGTAGTAATGGATCTGTGAGAGTAGTTTACTAACCATTATATCAGTATAGGACGCTCTAGTTATTTATCCAATCCGTTCGCTACGGGCAGGATGTGACACAAGCTAGCAAGTATAGGTCATCCAGCGAAGATCTAACTCACTTTTCAGTATAAATAAATCTGCGAGTAGCTTACAAACAATTTCTTAAATTTCTTACATATATGCATTTTCATCCACTTTTCCTTCCCCTTTTTCCCAATCCTGTATAGATTACATGTGCATATGTTAGTATTTGGTTAGGAGAAAAGAGGAGGAGCAAAAACTCTCAAACTAATCTTGACCAACGCGATGAGAGCCCCTTTGGTTTGATTTGTTTTTCCTTCTCCTAGACTGTTTGCCTAATCAAGGTTAAAAAGTCCAGTCTGCTCTACTATTTACCCATAGCCGACGGGAGAATAATTGGATTAGTATCTTTCCCAGGGGTATTAGATCTATATGAAATGCAAACAGCCGCGTCCAGCATTTGAACTCGTCTCACCGTGTTCCTTTCTTACAATGGTAACCATTACATCACTATATGACGCCCAAACCGGGATGCATATATTCAAAAACGAATATTGTCTCAGACAGAACTGGTTTCTAATGTTAATCTACAGTCATTGATTGAAGAATGTCAAAAATGAATGTAAACTATGACACGACTGTAAAAGAAACTAAAAAAAAAAAATGAAAAAATATCCAATAAAAAAGAAAACAAAAATTAAAAAAAAACACCAAAAAACCTGGCAACTATTCAGTAGTCAATAGAGTTAAAGAAACAAAGTGAAAATTATGGAAAAGTGTCAAAAAATTCCAAATCACCAAAACTATGTAGATAATGCGGTGAATGGCATTGTGTCAACTTTTTGTTCCTTTAGAAAATCATGTGTTAGAAAATGCGGAAACAGGTCATAAACAGACCTACCGTGGAGCAAGAAGAGACAGACAAAATTCCCAAGAAGAAATTACGTAAATTACATTGAGTAAAAGTTTAAATAAATTCTAACAGTTCGGTGAAATAAATTCCGCTCATATATAAAATCTCTAAATGTAAACATATCTCTGTTAAAGTACATTGAGACACAATGTTATATAACCATTAGTTAATGCAATTTGCATTTCAATGAAGTCTAAATTTGTCTGAATTTTGAAAATTAGGTTTGATCATTTATGGTATTTAAATTTTTCGGATTGTTGTCCTCATCTTTATTGTTATATACACAACGTGTCGGTCGATTCGCCCTCTGGCCTTCCTCGGGTGTTTCTTGTCGAACTGGGGAACCTTCTCGTCGAACTTGGGAAGCTTCATGTCGTAATTGTGAAAAATTGTAATAATACAAATTACCAATCCTCATCTAAAAAGTTCATACAAATAGAATTCATAGCTTTGGTTTTATTTTCCTCACTTAAACTCAACAAGAAATTAAGAACTGAATTCAAATTTTGGCCAAATATGCAAAAAAGTTTTTAGAAAACCAAAACCGTTTCAAAACAATTACTAGTTTAGGGCTACATTTAAAAAAATGATATTACCCCCCCCCCCCAAAAAAAAAAATATTCGTAAAATAGACATTGTAATACGCGATTTCTGAGCGATTCTTTTAAATTTCATAAGGAATTTAGTAGATTATTTTCCTCTACCATTTCTTTTAATCACTTTTTCCTTATTTCTCTCTCGTTCCCTGGGATTCCTAAAATCCTTTCATTTTGGTCATGACTGAGTAATTCTACTAGTAGTGGTACACAACAATTAGTTAATACAATTTTCATTTCAATGAAGTCTGTTTTGAATATGGTAATTTATGTACAGTAGTACGGTGACTGAAGAATGCCAGTCCTATCGGCTGAGGCTGTAGAATACGCTGACTCTACCTCTGTAAAGAAGTAAAGACCCCACCCCAATTGAGACACTTGTTAGCCATTGGTGATTACCCATGATGCTTAAAGATGGAATTGTGGTAGTTGAGCAGTCCATGACATGCAACACTCCACTTTGACCCTTATTTAGCTAGAAAGACAGTCGAAGAGGTCCCAATCAATCAATCAATATGGAAATAGTCTTTTATTATATAAAGGTGTTGAAGTTGCTGGTAAAAGAGGAAAGTACAAATGCTTATATGTTGAGCATGTTCTAGTGTGGCATACAACACCAAATGGGGGTGGTGGGCTCTTATCCTGTAGACAGGAGACACAACTGGTGCGTATTACCTCTGTGAAGGCTGGAGGGTTCAAGAGGGTTTGATTTTAGGCTCTTCCACATTACATTGCTGCTCGCGACGCAACCTAGCGCCTACTGGTAGACATGTGACGTAATTATCTCTTGTGTCCCCTATTAACCGAGAGATGTAATCCCAACACTGATGTCTGTGCCTTAGTTTTCGAATCATCACCATGTACCCACGATTATTCATTTATTTTGATTGTTTTCAAAAAAGTCTGTATTATAACGGTGGTCATCCGAAACTCCTTCTGCTCTGATTTCAGAAAACACGGAACAAATTTTGTTACATTATTCGTGAGTAGCCTACGAATTATGTCTGTAAGTGTAGTTAGATTTTGAATTAAAATCCGTTGAAATTCAAAATCGGTGTGGGTTATATTATTGATAAGTAATGACCTTTTGTTTACCCTTAGGCTTCCGCCAATGGGCGAACGTGAGAAGGAAACTGATTTTATTTAGATAGATTTTGGCCGTTAGTCAACGAGACTAAACGTAACGTTCATATGTCCCAAGATGCCAACTTCTCACGGCGCGACTGAAAACCATTTTGGGCTTTGGATTTTTAAAAATAAAGAATAAAAGAAAAACAATTAAGTCTTTCTTTTTTATTAACAACGAAAAGAAATAAGCAGAGACAACAAGCAGAAGAAGGAAGAAGTCAGCGCAGAAGAAAACCGCGAAAAACGAAGGTAGCCACCGACGAAGCAACAAGTAAGAACCCATCCTATCATCTTTCTTCTCTCCCCCATTATATCATTATCATTGGCATTGCAGTCTCGGAAGAATATATAGTTCTTGTGTCCCTGAAGTTACAGCGCCTCCTGTGACTGTGTAGTCCAATGTTCGAAAAATATTCTCGACCACAGATGTCGCATGTGAAGGTTGTTCCTGAAGATATTGATATGCCGGTGCTTTGTTTCTGCTGCTTTCTTCTGGACCTCTTGGCTTCATGGTGTTGTGCCAGGATGGCTTCAGACATGAACAGTCTGCTACAAAGAGCCTGCCACCACCGAGGGCGGTCCTGAACCAAATTCTCCCAGCTGGAAGGGGTAATTCCAAAGCATCTGAGATCATTCTTGCAGACATCCTTGAAACCCAGCTGGGGACGACCAATCTATCTCATACCAGACGAAACATTTATATACTATTATATACCCGATATATAAAGAGGTGTATAATGTTGCGTAGGGGCCAAGTCGGGTTGTAGCAGTAGTCGTTAGTAGTAGTAGCCGTCGTTAGTTCAGATTAACAACACACGAAAGTCGTATAGTCAAAAAGAGGTTGTTTATTTCTAGGCTCGTGGGTTCTTTTTCAGAGAGAGAGAGAGAGAGAGAGAGAGAGAGAGGGTCAAGCTGTTCTATCGTAAATCACGTTCATGCGCGCTGTTTGTTGCTAGCCTAGAAATGTCACGACAGAGCCCCAACAAACACGTCCGACCCTTCTCGGGTGCGGCGAAAGAGACAGCGAATTTTCTTTACTTCCGTTTGTGGTTCCGAGGGTGGAGGAAGATCATATCCGCTTCCGCTCAAAGCCTGGAACTTCCGTTTTTATTTTTAAATATAGTTCCGGGGTCATTGGTCGGTCAATGGCTGGCACCCGTTGAGTGTTTACCCTTTCAAACTTTAACCTCTTTTTGTTCTTATTTCTTCTTCTCTTTCTCCAGAAATCCGATTACCGTTTTCTTTTCAATCCCCAAATTCTCCGTAGACCATAATAATTACGCTACAATAACAACTTGGCATCAATTTGTCGCGTCTTCTAATTTTCAGTAAAAAATAACTTGACATGACACAACGGAAATAAACACCTCATCAAAAAGCTCTCTCATCATGAATATTCCCTCCACCTTCACTAGAATGCGTATCTTCTAAAAGTTTTTAGTATTTTTGTTGAAGGAAGCCATCTCTCTCAAGACGCTCATCACTTTTAACTGATGTTCTATCGTCTTTGAAATGGAGACGCTAGTTAAAGCACCTGGCACAGCTCATTGCGTCATGTTAGTAAGCTTCTTTTAGCATTTCAAATGTTTCAGAAGCACTTTTTGGCAAAGTCTAATGTAGACTCCTTGTTCAGCCGAGTAATAAATTGATGACGTCTAGACAGAGTATAGTTAAATCAGTGCCAATTTCAAAGACAATTAGAAATCCAGTCAGGATAATTTTTAAACGAACCTCTTATGTACAAATAAACCTATTTTTTTTTTTTTGCGTAGCCCCGGGCATAAAATTTTGAGTGGCGCCAAAATTGTTGAATAAAAAAAAATAAAATGACAAATAACTAGATAAAAAATATTGTAAAAAATTATCCGCCCTTTCGCTATAACATACCTTTATTATTGCAGGCAGTTTGGCACTGATGTGGTCACCTGACCGAAGTTTGGGACCATATGACCTTTAGGCACCCCTTTTTGATCTCGATTAAGAAAGGACATGTTTTTCATTTACACCGTCAATATCCGGTTGTTTGTTAGGGGTTAGGGTTAGGCGTTAGTTTTATAATTTAAAAAAAATCTAAAAATCATCTGTTAAAACAACCGGATATTGACGGTGTAAATGAAAAACATGTCCTGTCTTAATCGAGATCAAAAAGGGGTGCCTAAAGGTCATATGGTCCGAAGTTTGAGATGATCGCGCCATTTTACTGTCTTTACAGTGACTTAGGTTTTCGCCTATGTTATCATCAGACCAAGTCCACACACACACACACACACACACACAAACAGATATATATATATATATATATATATATATATATATATATATTATATATATATATCAGTTGGTCGAGCGTCCGCATAGGAACCACAAAGTTTCTGGTTCACTACCTGATCTCACCAACCCAGCGTATGAGTAGCACAGGGATCTGTGCGGTAAAGTAAGGAGCTGATAGTAGGTGTGGCGCTCCACCTCAGACGCAAAAGCAATCTCCTTGGTCTAGCGCAAGAGAAAAGGGGATACTCCCTCGCTGTCTGGCTGATACCGACATTAGGCCACTGCGGTGACTTTTATATATACTGGTACCTTGACTTGCGAGTACTAAACTTATGAGTTATTTGAGTTTTGTGCAGTAACTCAATCAATTTTTTGTTTTCTTTTGAGAACTAAAATTTGTGGAACGCAAATAAAAATATTATTCATAAAAAAATAAACATTAAAACATACTACAGCACATTACAGTTCATTACATTGTATTTTATTATGTTTTTATACAGTACATTTTTCTAGTTTAAAATACGTAACAAAAGAATTTGGGTGTTTTGGTTTCGTGGGTGTATGGAACGGATTAATGATATTTCAATTCATTTCAATGAGGAAAATTGATTTGATATACAAGGAAATTCAGTTACGAGCGGAAGTAAATTAGACTCGTAAGTCAAGGAATACTATATATTTGTATAATTCTTTCAACTTCCACGTCACTTCTTATCAGTTCATGATCTTTGAAAATTAAAAATGTTAAAACTTTATTCTTCTTAATTTTTACTCAACTATAACCAAATAATTTACTTCAAGTATACTTTTGTAATATTCATATAGAAGAAGAAGAAGAAGAAGAAGAAGAAGAAGAAGAAGAAGAAGAAGAAGAAGAAGAAGAAGAAGAAGAAGACTATGATTTATTTTCACACATTACACTATATAAACAATGTCACACAAAATAAAAAAACGTAATGTTGGTTGTTGTATTAATATATGGAGGATGATCAGTAATTAGGACTGAGCTTATCCTAGTAATTACTACCTCAGTTGATTTTTGACATATTTTGCAAGTTAATTGCTATAATTAACAGTTAAAGAATGGAATATCAAAAAGAGATAGAAACCTGTTCATGCCATGACAAGTTCTTTTGCTAAAATAGGTGTTTTGTAAAAAAAATGAGCAATCAACCTCCATCCATGTAAAAAAAATGAGCAATCAACCTCCATCACGTTCATGCGCGCTGTTTGTTGCTAGCCTAGACATGTCACGACAGAGCCCCAACAAACACGTCCGACCCTTCTCGGGTGCGGCGAAAGAGACAGCGAATTTTCTTTACTTCCGTTTGTGGTTCCGAGGGTGGAGGAAGATCATATCCGCTTTATTATAAATAAATATAATCAAAGATTTCAACAATTCTTTTTATTACTGTTGATTTTTAATTTTTGTGACCTTTTCATGTGACTTTTGCTCGTCTATAGGTCGACCCTTAATTTATCATTACGAAACTTAGACTTTTTTCTGTTCCATTTTTCTGTGAGTCTTTTCCCCCGATATTTGTACCTGGATTCGTTAAAAATTGAGGATGGTCTTATCAAGATGTATCACCTGAATGTCTGTAGAGAATCCTAATAAATTGTCATTTAGACAATCTCATTCCTATATTTAAAAAATCCGGAGCTGCACTAATGCTAATATAATAAAGACAATAAATCATGTCTACGCGGCAATTTCTTGACGGGCCTAAACTAAACGTGACAGGATCACAGGCACACATTACTGACGGCAGAAGTGTTTGTTTAGTAAATACTGGTTCAATATTGATTTGTCTGACGCATAACTTCAAGTATAAGTCAAAGAAAATCGGAAACATTTACTAATAATAAAACATCATGTTGTTCAGTGTTAAATATACACTGATTCTAACAGATGGTGGATGCTATATGAACAGACTGTCTTTGTGCTTGTTTATTTTAATGGCATCATAATGAGTTACTATTGAATATGAAACATCTGGAAGAATTCCTTAAACGAATACAGGATTTTGTTTGGTTTGGCTTTTTTTAATTGGATATCAATCTTTGTGGGTTATTTAAATATTATTTTAAAATTATTATAATTAAACAATGCCAACGTTATCCTTGTAGAAGAACAGTAAAGATAATAATTGACCCATAGCTAGGGATGACGGGGCTTATACCATTCCCAAGGGTATTAGTCCAAAAATGAATGTAATATCGCACCCGTAATTCGAACTCGCTAACTACGATATCGTAGTCCAGCAAGTTAGGCACTATGCCATGGGGACTATTAGATATTTAAAATAATTTATTTTTGAAAATTTTGTATAAAAGTGCTAATATGTGTTAGAAATTTTATATATAGGTAGAAAAGTTTAAATATTTTTTTGGAAATTTGGTATATAAGTATAAAATGTAAGTATTTTTAAATCGTCTATACAAGTATAAAGGTGTAAATATTTTTTTGGAAATTTGGTATCTAATATATAAAACAGAGATTTTGGTATGTACGTGTCGACGTATAACAAAAAAACGGGAGGTCACTCAGATTCAAAATCTTGCATACACATTGATATCGTTCTAACTAAGAAAAACTCCAAATTTGGTTATTGATTTTTACTGATTAAGGGATTTAATAGATTAATTAATCCAAAATCACCTAATTTGCGGAACTGTCCGTATATCAGCCCCTCCTGATAATAAAATATTGTCTCTGCCTGCTTATTGTTAAAGCGATAACAGCAGCGAAGTTTTGATTTTAATGAATTCAATTTGCAGTCTAAGCCGTTCAGCTCCGAATTTATGGCCTATTTATGGTCCAGTCTTTAATAATTTTTATATCGTTAGAAAGATAAGAAAATACTCTTTCAAAATATGTAATTTGTGTGAGTTTTTATTAATTGAATCATTTTTTACAGCGAGTTAAAAATTCAAAAATGGCTTCGGATAGCCACGCTGCCTATGATTATTGCGATACAAGCAGTGCAGTCTATAACAGTCAGATCGGAATCTCTTACCTATTTAGGATTTTAATCTTTAAAATATTTATATCTTTAGTAATAAGATGAAATAGTCTTTCTGAATATGTAATTTGTATGTGTTTTTATAGATTAATTTTTTTTTTTACAGCGAGTTAAAAAAAAAATACTACGTATAGGCGATAATACGAATAAGGCAGCTATATGTAATTTGTATGTGTTTTTATAGATTAAATTATTTTTTACAGCGAGTTTGTCCATATTCTTAAATTGTACAGTACACTCATTTTAATTTTAATTTTTGTAATGCATAAAAATTGTAGAAAATCAAAATGTACGCTTTACGGTTACATTATTAAAAAAATATTTTAATCGTAAATAACAGTATCATGAAAATCAGTTTACGTCGTAAGTACGGTTACATATTTGTATAAATTAAACTAAGATTTTCATTCGAATAAAATGACTTTTAATTCTTTAATTTATTTATTAATTTTTATTGTTAGTGTTTTAAAGGGTTAAAAATAACAATAAGATTGACGAATTTCCTTAGAAACTGTTTTTCTTTTGGTTCGTTAACTAATTATTTTCTCAAACCACGATAAAAAAAATAAAAAACAAAGGTTACTAATACGGACAAAATCCGGTGTTTTATCTTTAGTCGAAGGCCCGACTGGAGATAAGTAGTCAATTATTTGTAAGACGAAGTTTATTTCAAGTTTATCCGACAATATCCAGTTATTGGAACATTTTAAAAAAAATTATATGTAAGTACGAAAAATTGAAAGCGCTTTGTTTATCAAAATGACATGATTCGTTAGTAAATTACCCGAAAAGTTGATAAAACAAAACAACTAACAACCAACATTTAAATTATTATTAAAAATACAATTTAAAATATTCCTCAGAATTTGCCTTACAAATTAAATTTTAAGTTTTATGATTTTACTCTTTATTGTGAAGTCAATAAACATCGCTGAGTTTATAGTACAACTTTTCAGTTCTGAAAAATTGGCATGTTTAAATAGAGATTTCATAGGTGACATGTGAACTTTTATGAAAATTGATGTTTTGTAATTAATACAAATTTTGTAATAAAACTTAATTTTAACTAGGGGGGGGGGGTTAGGGTTGGGGGGTAGTTTAATGGGAAAATAAATAAATAATTTGGGTTCCGTTCATGCGGTTCCGATATAGGGGATCAATTTACTATAAACTTATACGAGGAAATGAGCACCCGTAAATACTCAAATAATAAAGAACTTTTAAGAATTTTTTTTTCAATCTGATAGATTGGTGTGTAATCGATAATAATCAAATGAAGGAAAAAAAATAGATGGGGGGGGGGAGTCCAGATAATCAGGTCCACCAAAACGTTTTTAAACAATGTTTTTAAAATACTAGGTACCACCAATTTTACCCTGTGAAATTTACCCCCCCCTATATTTAACACTATGAAACTTGCAGAAAAATTAATATTTTCTTGAAAAATGTTTTTCCATTTGAAAGAAAAAACATTAAATAAACTCCTGATGATTTTTAAATTTTTTTTCAGCTTACGGAAATAATGAAAATTATGATTGAAAAACAACGTTTTCATTTTTGCACTGTTAAATCAACTGAAAATTAACGTAGCTAAAAACAAGTTACGATAAGAGTTTTTTAAATTCTATGAAAAATCAATTAATTATAAATAATAACAAAATATTTCCGTTTTATTCAAGATGGCCTAAACTGATCAATTGGTGGTCCTTATAATACTATCTTAGGTTTTAGCAAAAATAGATATTGCAATACGAAGAATTTAAATTTTCGATTCTCAGCTTCTTTTTAAACTCAACATGCAATTAAGAACTAAATGTGAATTGTTTTCATGTACAAAAAATTTAAGACAATAACAAACAAATATACAAACGAATACTTTCAATTTGTTGTATAATAATATGAAATAAGTTTAAACTATAAAACAGAAAATACAAATCATGAAATATACAAATTCTCAATGATTTTAGTTTCAAGAATTATTTTCCTCTTACACCCTCTCTAACTACTGTCTTCCACTTTCTCTCTCACTCCCTGGTGATCCAAATTTCATTTTAGTCCGGTCATGGACCGGGTACTTTAGCTAGTATAAGTATAAAAATGTAAGTATTTTTAAATCGTCTATACAAGTATAAAAGTGTAAATATTTAAAACAAAATGTGTATACAAGTATAAAAGTGTAAATATATTTTGGAAATTTTGAATATAAGTAGAAAACTAGAAATATTCATATTACAGATAAAACACACCTGGCTAAGAAATATACCAATATGAATATATCACACTTCCACAAATATTGTAACTTTATATCTTCTGTTAACCAACATAATATATATTCAGTATATTTATTAACTAATATAATCTGTTTGAGCGAAAAAATGAGTTAGGTGCGTCGATTGATTTGCTTTTAAAAATATTCTAAAGTGACCGATAAACGTGTTCATTAAATGTTCACTGATTTTTGTATCAGTTATTCACAAATTTTAATGCTAATGCTTTTGAATGCTCCGTGTTGCAAATCAACCATAATCTTTTCTCTTCATTTTTGTTTACACTACAAAGAAATTACACCGTTTTGCCACGATAATCATTGGGTATAATTTCAAATTTATGCATAGCTTAAAAATGAATTGAATTTCACTGGTCGGTAGTAATTGATCTGCGAGACAAGCTTGCTAACCATAAGAACATGACAACCTACCCTACTTTTAAACAGTAAGATTAGCTTATATTTCACATACAGCTGCTAAGTATCAGTAACCAAGTTAGGATCGAACTTATTACTCAGCAGTAAGGAATTTGTTTAAAATTATACAACTACCAGGTGCATAGAATGTGCTCTTATGCCTCAGTTTATTATGCTTCTGACTTAGAATCTGGTTATTTCCTAGTTGAGTAACATGATATTACAGGGTGAACCAGAAAAAACAGAACCCAAATTATATATTTTCTCATTAAACTAACCCTAACCCTAATCCTAAACCCTAACCCCACCTAGTTGAGTAACATAATGTTACAGGGTGACCCAGAAAAAACAGAACCCACAACTTTTGTAATAAAACTGTTAATTTTTCTTTTTAAGTTTACGTCCAACAAGGGTTAGGGTCAGGGTTAGGGTTAGTTTAATTGGAAAATAAATAAATAATTTGGGTTCTGTTTTCTCTGGGTCACTCATGTTATTCAACTAGGAAATAACCTAGAATCTTTTATTTATACATTCATGCCAGTCACTCAAGAATTTCTTCCAACTCGGACTCAAACTCTAGTAACCGAACAACTGCTTGCGACAAAGACTCCAACGCTGAAGCCGTGTCAGTGCTACTGTATATCAGCAACACCTGGACTCTAAGGAAATGCTTGGAGAAAAAGCTAGATGGGAAATACACAAGGATGCTGCGTACTGTCTTGAACAAATCTTGGAGGCCGCATCCCACAAGAAAGGAGTTCTACAGCCACTTACCTGCTATTACACAAACTATCCAATTAAGACGAATAAGACATACTGGACACCGCTGGAGAAGTAAGGATGAATTCTTAAATGACGTTCTCCTGTGGACACCTACACATGAACACACCAGTGTTGGCTGGCCAGCAAAGACTTATATTGATTAGCTCTGTACAGACACTGGACGCTATGCGGAGGACTTGTCAAGAGCGATGACCGATAGGAACGGGTGGTGCGAGTGTGTGTGTTAGTGTGTGTGTCATGAGAATCCGTGCTGTCAGCACAACTTAATGATGAGGATAAGGACTGCAACTTTAGTGAACAATAATTGCTTACGGCACCGACTACGAACTCCAGTAACCCAAGAAGTGCTTCCAATGCAGACTCCAGCTCCAGTCGGCAAAAATGGTTGAAAAGAATGATAATCTAAAAGTACATTTGAAGTTGGAATGGATTTTACTAGTTAAAATTTATTCTACTGGTTATAACTTATTGTTATGTCTGGATTAGTTCTTAGCACATTGTGACTGTAAACGACTCATACTTGAAGATTACCGCATCTGAAAAGAACCACATGAAATAAAATCTATGAATAATACAATAAAAATCAGTAATTACGCTACAAAGCAAAAACACGCCGAGCAGATGAGAGACAATATGAAATAATGTTGTTTTGCTGACCAATGGGAATAAAGTGGAAACTTAGCAATAAGTGAATGTAAACACAATATGAAATATCATTGTACTCAATTGAAAATACAAGGAAGTGCAAAAAACAATAAGCTTAAAATAATTAGAATTTCGAAATAAAAATACAACACCTTGTCAAGATAGATGCAGAAAACTAATCTGATAAGAACAAATAAGGAACCGTGTCTGAAAGATAAGTATCGTGTCAGCCTCTTCTTACATCTGATGTGTGTTTTCAGCTTCTCAAATTCTTCTATGTTCGACCGGGTCGTATCGAGGTTTTCCTTTCGGGTCGAACTTTCTCCCTTTCTCTCCCCACTCTCTCTCTATTCCATTTTCTATTCTTGCTTTCATTTCAGGAAAACAGAGACATATTTTCGTGTACAAACTTTCTTTATATTAATTCCCCTGAATCCAATTTTAACCTGCACGCGGGGAGAATCAGTAGCAACACATATGGAAAGACATGGTGGGTATGATTTCAACCCTGCTGACTAAATTCCACTTTCAAGATAGTTTCCTGGTCACGTGACTCCCTACGATAATTTCAGACGAACTGCAGGTTAAGACTTGTCTATAAAATCCTCAGTGATTTTCCCTGTAATATTTCAGTGTTACCATTAATTTCCAAATCTACATTACACTTCTTTACAAAAATAATAGGCAATGCCTATCAATTATGTAACACTATAAAAAAAGGAACACATCTTTAAAAATGACTGCAGAACGATGAACGGCCTAATATATATATATTTGTATTAAAAAAAAAAGAAGAAAAAGACAGAAAGCCCGGTAAAAAATACCAGATATACTTGTGTATAAGTTAATCTTGTATACAAGATATCTTGATTTATGGTCAGGAAATCATTAATTTATTGACTTTATTTTTAAAGTCAAGGATTACTACAAGTCCTAATCCTTCAGATTATGTTTTTAATTTCAACCTCACAAAACTATTGCTCATGTATACGAAGACCCCTTATTTAGATCGTTAATATGTGGAATTTATTTTTAATGTAGAAAGTTTCACCTCGTCCAAGTCCTTGATATTATTTTTTAATTCTAGCCTTCAAAAATTATTGCTCGTATATAGGTCGAACTTTGATTTATAGTCATGAAATCACTAATATATAGAATTTAGTTTTGAAGCTAAAGGTTGCTCTTAGTTTTTCTGATGTTTTAATTACAGTCTTAAAACATATTACTCATACATAGTATGACGCCTCATTGCTTATTCTCTAAAAATTAGATCTTTAAAACTCGATTTATTAACGTGTATATAGATACAAACAAAAGTGTTGGGCCAAAAATTATGATTTTTACATAAAAGTTAAATTAGATGAAAAAGTGAAATGTCTAAAAACATGTGTATATTATCAAAATTCTATATATATATATATATATATATATATATATATATATATATATATGTTATAAAATTAGTATTATTATTATTAAATAGGGTATATATTATTCTATTAGTTATAATTTAATGATAATACACACACACACACACACACACACTTCACTTAGCATAAACGGGAAAAACTATTACGGTATTTTTTTAAAAGCCCTGATGAAGGTCTATCGAAACAGACCCAAACACTGCAACGTAGGCGAAATAAATATTATTCGTTTATAAACTTTTTTTCAATTTTTACAATATTACATACTGTCAGATTCATTTCCACTTTTTCTTCACACACACACACACACACACACATATATATATTTGTGTGTGTGTGTGGTCTGTGTGTGTGTGTGTAATAATGGACTCTCTCGTAGATTTCGATGCATGAGGGTTCATCCAACGTACACAGTGTTTTGTTTATAGTGGTGAAAACTTGTGTTGGACCATTCGCACTTTTTGGCACCGTCTATAGCTAGGAATGACACAAACCCAATTAACGACTGACATCAGGCTTTTCAAATTCAGAGTTTTACTTCTCTTAGACTGGTTACCGCTTCAGGGTTAAAGAGCTCAGCCTGCCCTACTATTTTACCCATAGCTGGAGTGACAATATATGGATTCATACCTTTCTCAGGGGTATTAGCGCAATGTGAAATGCAAACAGCCTTGTCGAGAATTTGACTCGGGTCGACGAGTCCATTTCCTACGACTCTAACCATTATGCCATGCGCCTTCATATATATATATGTATATATATATATATAAAAATATATATATATATATGTGTGTGTGTGTGTGTGTGTGGAGGCGCGTAGCATAATATATGATATATATATATATATATATATATATATATATGGGTACTTCCATGTCAAATCATCCAGAAAAAAGTAACATTGTCACCTTACCCTTCAATTTTTCCGAATTTTTTCCAGGTGTGGACTATGTTAACATTAGACGATTGCCAAAATTTGAGCTTTCAATTCAAAAATTGGCGGAGTTTTTAGCTCTCCAAATTTAGTAGGGTTGGCGAAAATAGTGACATTTTTGTAATCTATTTTGTCTGTAAAATGAGTTCTACAGCTTCCCTACTACTAAAAATTGGTTTATAAAAGCATTTTTGTCCATGAAATCAAAAATGCCATCAAAAAAGTTTTAAAGTCAACCAATTTTAAGTTATTGAGGATTTTTGAATTTTTCCTAACAAGATCAATATCCCGATGTGGCACTGCATCTATGACAATATTTTTCTATTATTAATTCACATATATTGAACATTATTTGTACCAAAAAGATAGTTTGATATTTGCTCAGAACCGAAGCTACAATATCAGTTAAAATTTTGCAAATCAGAAATCATTAATAACTTAAAATTGGTTAATTTTAAGACTTTTTGACAGCATTTTTGGATTCCCTGGGCTAAAATGCTCTTACAAACCAATTTCTAGGAGTATGCAAGCTCTAGAACTCATTTTACAGATTATATTACAAAAGTCGCTATTTTTTGCGACATCCCACCCAAATTTGGAGAGTTATGTCAATTTTTAGAATCAACATAACTCCGCCAATCTTTTGAATAAAAACTCAAATTTTGGGGATTTGCTAACTTTAAGATAGTCCACATCTATACAAAATTTAAAAAAAATTTAAGTGCAAAATTTTAACAAATTTTTGCAAAATGTTATAGCTTCAGTTCTGAGCAAATATCAAACTATCTTTTTAGTACAAATAATGTTCAAAATATGTGAATTAATAATAGAAAAAATTGTTGTGGTAGACGCAGTGCCACATCGGGATATTGATCTTGCTAGGAAAAAATCATCAATCATCAATATCTTAAAATTGGTTAACTTTAAGACGTTTTTTATAAACTAATTTCTAGGAGTAGGGAAGCTCTAGAACTCATTTTACAGACAAAAATAGATTACAAATAGTCGCCATTTTTCGTGCGTCCCCCCTCAAATTTGGAGAGCTAAAAACCGACATAACCCCGCCATTTTAAAAATTGGAACATCAAATTTTGGGGATTGGCTAACCTTATAATCCACACTTGTACAAAATTTCAGAAAAATTGAAATATATATATATATATATATATATACATACACGTGTAGCCAAAACATAAAGCCAACAGCGCTTGGTAATTTCAGATTCTCCCTATGAGATATTCAAACCAAGTGCACTTGGTGAACCGATCTTCGCAACTCATTTCCATCTCAGATATGCCCTGCAGAAAATCATTCGTATATGGTAACTTATTTAACTCACCCAAATTAGTTGAAGAAAAATCAACGTTTGGGTGAGAAGTATATTTTTAAATACCTCCAATGTTGCGTTGTTTTACACTCTCTTATTTTTTTAAAATCGGGATAATTTGAATCTAAAAAAGTTCTATAGAACTAATGCGAATGAACCTATGATATTAGCTAATTTTATCTTTGAATTCGATATCAGATATCAATCTCAGGTTCAATATTATTTCAGCTTTGCGTAATATATGATGCAGGGAATATGTGATGCAGGGAAATACTGCATCAACTTTTACTTTTAAATATTAGTATCCACGAGCATTGCTTTTATAATACATTTCATAGGACGAGTTGGATATGAAGAGGTAATAGGAAAACCGTGTCTGCTTGGTGTACATTGCACAAAATAATGCTGATGTGTTACAATAATATCGAGAACAAAGATCAATCAGCATATTAGATTTAGTCTCAAGCACACATTGATTCCTCAGTTATCAACTCTTTGTTGCCCAGTGTTTTTCATAGACCAGTAAAAAAAAAGAATTTTCAAATCAAGACCAACAAAAAAGAAAAAACAAGAAAAGAAATGGTACCGAGTGAAACAAAAAAAAAAGAAGCTTATGATATATCTATTAAACGGACAAAATATAGACAATGTATTTTAGACTGTAGAACATCTAATTGAATTTATATCTAATGCAACGGAAAAAATGAAATAAAAAATCAGGGCTGACCGCAAAAAGATTATTTTTATTTGAAGTTAACAGAAAATAATAAAATAATTCAAAAGTGGTGATAGCGAGGGATTTGGTTGCGTCTGCATATCTACATCCGCTACCCAACCACAAACGCAACTCAGCATTATTTATTCACATGAAGCAGATACAGAGACTGCACATCACAGCCTGAGCACACGACTTGAAATTTTATTATCTTGAACGGGAGACAAAACTGGTCTTCCTGTAGTCTTTATTCTTCCTTAGCTATTTTCATTCGCCCACCGATCCATACCGATAAATATTTTCGTCTATCGCCTTTCGCGCCAAAATTCATCGGGCCCTTCATGATTATTAAACCTACTTAAAACCCAAAATTTAGGATATGGGAAAACAATGGGGGTAGCAATGTGTGTGACAAAACAAATTCAATGCGGCTGTCCAAGTAAGAAATGAAGAGTCATTCGATCAACTCATTTGCATAAATAGGGGCTGTGAAAGAGGAAATATGCAGACAATATTTTCCTCATGCCATCGATATCAGTACGAGCATGGAGAGTGAGCCAAACTTATTTAGAGTCACTTTTTTTATTGACTAGCGCGGCAATGAGGTTCTGATTTATCACTGATGAAAATGTTAAGTTGGTTGGTTGGTTAGTTGGTTGTTCTAATGGTATATAAACCCTGATGGGTTATTTAATGCCAAATATTGTTTCTTTTTATATATTTGTTAAAGAAATAATCTTCATTAACTTCATATGTATTAATAAATATATGTGATTGATCCCCAGCCACCACAATCCTGTCCTCAGGAATTACAGACCGCCACTCACGCCAACAGGTGACCCCCTATGCAAAGGAACAGGTAAAGTATTCTACAGCCCCAGATGACAGGGCAGCCAATATTAGACACTATGGGAATATATCTTTGTAGCTTAAATCTTGCTCTATCCAACGGTATTAATATGTTCCCTTTATACACAGATATGTTGAAGTTTTCGTGGAAATAAATTAGCGGCATTACTTTCCGAGCTTTCTACGTACAGAGGTATAGTAAAATATTCAGAACCATTCATGGGTTTCACAATGATGAACTGCGCTCTTTGAACATGAAGACAAGGACGTTAATTACTATTTATAAAGCCTATGCATCGGAAATGTGTCTTGACCATTAAAAGAGTTAAAGACAAAACATGGCATTATCAAGAGAAATTAATCAGGGTAATTGGTAACGGCAACAACGCTGATAAAAAATAACAAATATTAGCGAAAAAAAAGAATTCCAAACTAAAATAAGATTAGGAAACAGACAAATTCATGAATAATTTAATAGACAAATGAGATGTGGGTCTAATTGTACAGAAGAGACAATGAAAGAAGGAAATACAACTTCTAATAACGGTAGATTAGAACAAGTGTATTAGAGCGAACATCAATGGAAATGTAGACAAAAATCTCAACAAAATAGTAGATGTCGCTATAAATGAATGTGTCAAATTGGCTTAGAGGGCGGACAAGAAGAGACATGACTGGATAAACACATTGATTTACAGAGAACTTGGCGACCATTTGGAATTAACCACGTGGAAAAATAGTTTAAACACAAACCAGAAGCAGAGGCGGGGCGGAATTGAAAGAGAGGGAAAAGCTACATATGTCGGACTCTTCAGATGCTGTGATTGCCTGTAAGGTGGCGAGGAGGGAAGGTAGATAGAAAAACTATTTTCCCTTCCCAAATTGTAGAGTGTTTTCTATTTTTTTTTCTTTGATTTCTTTTTGATGTCTATCTGATCGAGTAGATGCAAGTGCCACACGTAAGAGAAGAAGAAGAAAGAAATGAATAAACACTATCAATGTGCAGTCGTCTGGTTTATTCACGTATGTTTCTATGTTGGTTCTGATGAAGTGACCCAAAATATTATGTACACTTGAGGTCTACTATGGCCTAAAGATGCAGACATTTCTAGCTGGCGGTTAAAAACTGTTTTGAACCCTAGATCAAGGGACCCTTCGTGAAACTTTGGAATAAAATGTCGTATATCTTGGCTGTTGATATGAGAATCTTCATAATTACTATTATTCCTATTTCCCAGTAAATTCCATATTTGATCATTTTCATCTGAGTTTCTAAGGTTTGGTTTGGTTTCTTTTCCTTAATGGCATATCAACCTTTGTGTGATATTTAATGTAAAGGCCACCCTTGTATGTATTTACAAACCCTTCCGCACGAGAAGGATGTGATACAAGATCAATTTCTATGCGGAGTTTAATAGGTAATTTAGAGGTAATTTCAGAGTTTTCCTTCTCCTAACCGGTTGCCATACCGAGGTTAAAGAGTCCTGTCCGCCCTACTATTTACCCAGAAAAAAATAAAGTAAAACAAAAGAAGGTATTATTTATATCTTATTTGAAAAGCTTGTGATATTGTCTTATTGAAACAGTCTCAGAGACCCACCACCACCAAAAAGAAAAAAACCCTCAAAACAAACAAACAAAAATATACACACAAATATTTTCTTGTATTTCTTTAGTATATATATATATAAGGTCGAAACTAGTTGAGATTAAACAACATACAAGAAATATTCCTGATTGTCTTAGTAATAATTTTTGTTCACACTATATATATTATATATATATATATATATATATATATATATATATATATATATATATATGCGCGTGTGTTTTATTGATAATATAGTTTCTTATATTTCTAAATAATGTGTGCTCAATATCAGTGATAGAGAATATATATCTAAGTAAGTAGAAATACGCTTCTATGCGATCCTCAGAACAAGAGCTTTTGTTCTAAGGATCAGATAGGCGAATAACTCTATACCATATATATATATATATATATATATATATATATATATATATATATATATATATATATACCCCAACACATATCCGAGACTAGCCATAACTTCAATTTCAACAGTATCTCGATATTAGACCACATCCACAACAAAAGGGTAATCTTTGAAGCAGGTACCATAGCCACATCACAAACTATAAACACTACAACTGGTTTTTTCAACATTTCCTTATTTTTAGGCAAAATAATCGTTAATAGCTTGAAGACGCCAAATTCAATCCAAACCATCAATCACAACACTACACAAAGCACCCCACCGTAAGAAAATCAAAAACAAAAAAAAACATGTTTCTCCTACCATAGTTTAGGCCTAACCAATACTTCAACTTAGTTACTCCACGTCCCACATCCTCTCACGCATTATGGAATCAACACCTGGCCTACATTCTCCCATTACCTTTCAATTTTACCAGCCCTATCCTCTTAGCTCCTCCCATGTCCCTACACCGCAACTTCAAGGTCTTCCATGCGTCCAGAAATCTACACCGACAGATACTGATTACACCTTCTTCATATACGACCAGCAATTCTCATATTCCACATGTCACTTACCATCTCCACACAAGATTTCACTACATGTCCTGACGAAGGTTGCAAAAACCAAACCGTCGACATTACCAACAAAAATAAACCCATCCTTTGATATACTTTTTCTTTGTCTTTTGTTCTACATACTGCCGGATTTAATTCCCCATT
This sequence comes from Doryteuthis pealeii, assembly GCA_023376005.1. Taxonomy (NCBI): domain Eukaryota; kingdom Metazoa; phylum Mollusca; class Cephalopoda; order Myopsida; family Loliginidae; genus Doryteuthis; species Doryteuthis pealeii. The sequence continues at coordinate 121,771,351 of CM042139.1, forward strand.
TTACTCCCGTATATATATATATATATATATATATATATATATATATATATATATATATATATGTGTGTGTGTGTGTGTGTGTGTGTGTGTGTCTGTTTGTGTAAAATATTTTAGATTGGAAAATGTCAGTAACTGTTTAGCAACCTATTTTAAGAGCATTCTAATGAAGTTATTGTGAATACATTCTCTGAACAAATGACACTTCACAAACGACAGTTCAAATTAAACCCTAACTAATCAATTTCCTGGTGCTTTTGTCGGCATCTTTGCTCATCTTCGTCTTCAGTTGAGTTGATATACATATAACTTGATCAGCGTTAACTGTCAAAGCTATGATTGGCCTCAAATCATTCTACGTATAGATTTAACATCATCAGTCTTTATACGTTGATGTTGACAGTGATAGTTACCTTTTTGTTTAATAGAAGATAATGATTGAATGACAGAAGAAACATTTTGCGATGAACAGTTTTACATTTAGTATTACTTCATAGTAATTTCTCCATGATCTTTTAATTAAAAAATAATCCCACAGAAAAGAAAAGAAAAGAAAAGAAAGAGTTTGATGATGAAATCAGTACACACGATTCTCTGAACCGTTAGAAAATCCAGAAAAATATCTCTATAGTAGTTGATTTACTTGTCTATATCGGGTCAATATCGTGATGACGGCTGGTTATTGAAAAAAAATTGTTATTGATTAAAAATGATCCCAAAGCCAAAATAAAGTGATGCATTATGAAATCATGGTTCTTTCAAACATTAGAAAATCCATAAAAATGTCTCTGTAGTAGTTGATGTACTTGTTTATGTCGGGTCAATATCGTGATGACGGCTGGTTATTTTAAAATCTTTGTTATTGATTTAAAAAAAACAAATGATGAATTGTGAAATCAGTACACATGATTCTGTCACAAAATACCACTAAATATCTATGTAGTAGTTGACGTACTTGTGTATATTGGGCAAAAGATCAATATTGGGATGACGGATGGTTGATTAAATTTTTTTTTATTGTTAATGAAAAATAATCCCACAGAAAAACAAAAGAAAGCAATGAATTATGAAATCAGTTTATACTATCCTGCCAACCGTTAGAAATGCCAGAAAATACCCATGTAGTTGTTGACATACTTGATATGTCCAGTGAAAGGTCGTTATTAGGATGATTGCTTATTATTCTTTTGTTAATTAAAGACTTATCATACAGAAAGCAAAAGAAAACAATGCATGGGGAAATATCTATATAGTAGTTGATGTACTTGTCTTTAAGAGGTCTTTAAGAGGATGACTGCTGGTTATTTCTTATATTTTTATTGTAAATTTTCAAAATTACAGCGAAAGGTTACAAACAGTAGCAAGCTAGTATCGCAGATTAAATACTACTGAATAGCGAGTTTGATTCTGGCTGGATCCCCCATATTTGTGAACTTGCGCCACACCCTACCTGTGGTGATAGGATTTGTTAAATAAATACATCATATTGTTGGTTTGGGTGTTCCATCGATATAATGTTTGGCAAGCTCGTCTTTCAGATCAATTACTACTGAATAAAGAGTTCGATTCTTGCTGGATGTCTTATACTTACGACCTTGTGTCACATCCTACCCATAGTGAACGGTTGGGTAAATAACAACATCATATTGTTGGCTTGGGTGTTCCATCGATATAATGTTTGGCAAGCTCGTCTTGCAGATCCATTACTACTGAATAAAGAGTTCGATTCTTGCTGGATGTCTTATACTTACGACCTTCTACCCATAGTGAACGGGTTGGGCAAATACCTACCCTCAAAGATACCAGATATTCTTTTAGACTAATGTTACTAGTGCTCTGAGAAAATTTTCTCGGAATTTTGTAGAGGAATATTTGAAAATTAAAGAGAGTGACGTTTAAGAAAATGTAATAATTTTTGTTTTGATTGTGAATCCGACATCACATTAGAATACGCTGACTGTATCAAAAGAGTTGGGTCTCATCTATGACCTAAATTGCATTTGGGATCGACGCACCAGTCCTGCAGCTCTGGGAAGTGTGGACTAAATCTTCATTGTCCGTATTTGTAGGCCTACTCTGGCCCAAAGTGTTAGTAGCTGCTAGGGTCCCATCAATTATTCAAATAGATGTGTTTGAAAATTGTTAGTATTAGATAGGAATACTTGATACCATATAACTGAGTAAATTATTTGCAGGAAGAATGATTAATTGTTTACTTAGGATTGTTATCATTAGTTACTTGAAACTGCAAACAAATTATCATTATTAAATAGAAAAAGGTTACTTGAAAGCATATAATTGTTTATAAAATATTGGTATTGGATAGGAATAGTTAAAATGATACAAACAAATTATTTGTATAGCCATGCTTGATATCAAATAACTATGAGCAAAAATCTCTTCAAGAAACAACATCATGAAAAATATAAATATAAATGTGTAATGTTAGTATTTACTCAACCCATTTGCCTCCGAGTAGTGTGGCACAAGGCAGCCAGTATGAGGCACTGAGTGAAGATCGAACTCACTTTTCAGTAGTAATGAATTTGCGAGACTATCTTGCTAACCTTTATACAACGATCTTACACCCTTTTTATTTACCTAACCTGTTTCCCCGAGTAGGATGGGACATATGGGGTATCTAGCGAGGATCTATCTCGCTTTTCAATTGTAATGGTTCTATCAGACTAGCTTGCTAACCATAACACCATGATGATACGCCTAAGTAAACGCATAATGCATGCGATTTCGTAACCTCTGGGCATAAAATGCCACTACATGGATTGACATAAATCACTCAATCAATGTAGTGTTTTATTTTTTTATCCAGTCTCTTGTTTTCAAAAGAGAGGGTGACAAGAACTTTCGTACACATCCAATAGTTCCTCTTGTAGCCCTTGTAGCTAATTGGGAAGAACTCCAGTCAAGATATGGACGTTCCTATTTTGCCAATACTTAAATATCCTATGCGTAATACAGACGTAACATTCCTGACTTTCAAATGTTTGAATAATTTGTTAAGTGAATCGTAATCAAGACTCACCTTGTTAAGCAGTTTGCTTTAACAAACTTCTGACGTAATACCGTCAATAGTAAAGGGAAAAGTCATTAACATACCTGAGATTTTTCGAACAATCGAATCACTTCTAAGCATTTTGGGTGTTGTTAATACAACGATTTAGCCGATCCAGTCTTCAGCCTACATCAGTAGTAATACAATCTAAGGCAAAAAGGGGAAGGAATTTTCTTTATTTTTTCTGAAAATGTTCGTATTCCATATTGTTTCTGGTGTTCAGCCGATAAATTCTAAGCTTTCCTAAAATGTAATATGTATCTAAGTTTAAGAACTTTCAGATATAGACATTAACCTGAGTAATAGATGATATAATCACATTTTTTCCTTGTTTTCTTTTTTGAACAGACTTCTAATTAATAAGGTATGTTCTCCGTGATGTAATGGCTAAAATGCCGGACTACGACATCTTTGTAAGTGAGTTCGATCACCAATTGCATTATTTCGTTTACTTTCAGACTAAATACCCTTGGGAAAGGTATAACCCCCTTATCTCCCCATTCATGGTTTAAATAGTACCACTATTTGTTTTTTTTACACGGATAGCACTGGCATTAAATAACCCACGGAATTTTATATGCCATTAGATAAAGCAAGTAAAATATCTTTCGTTTACATATCGTAAACACAATGACACAGAAAAAGTTAGTCATAGATGTACTATTAGGACTATTTGTCTTACTTACCACGGTTTGTCCATTAGGCAACTCGGTGTCGTTGCGACCGCTAGGTTAAAAGGCAGGATCGATAAAGTCAAATTCTATTTTCTCTTTGACTCTCCAACCGTATATCGTAACACACAAATGTGTCTCTTTTCTACAGGACAGGGGGCTTTGTCCCCCACAGGCATTCCGTGTATCTGTACACGAGGGCCTTTCCAAACCAGTAAGTGATGAATTTTGTTCAGTTATCTCAAGACTATTTACAAAGACTCTGTTCCTATTAGGACATTTATTTTATACACATACATTCTTTGTATTCTTCCATCCTTCGTATTATTTTTGTCGAGTTTTGCCAGACAATAAAGTCTACCCGTTATCACTTTGGTCGGGATTTGTTATTTACTAAGATTAGCTATGACACAATGCCGGAAGTATAGAGTACCCAATGAGAATCAAGCTCACTAACATTGTTCTAGTAATCTAGCTTGTTAACCATTACATAACGTGAGATGCTTAAAACCAACAACATCCTCTGTTAAGTTTCCGGCAAATAACAATCCATACCACAGTACAAGTGAGCTACGTTTCTGATTGGTTCTACCCTAGATCCACGTGGTTCTATTTGCTTAAGTGGGTGTGGACACCCCCCACATACACACTTCAGTATAGGTTTGAATCAACCAGAGGCGTAGATCCCCTGCACAGAGGTATGAATTGGGATCGACCAGGAAATTAACATATCTGGAGTTGCAGTAATAGATTCATCCATTTATGATTTTTTTCCTCAGTCATTTCGTTGGTGTTTTTTTTTGGGGGGAGGGGAGGGGGTTGTAGCAAAACAAAAACAAAACATACCTGCCCCTTATGCATCTGGCCAAGGCTGAACAATAGATCGGTCGAAATGTGTTAACAATGCCAAGAAGAGGTTCACCGGTCCGAAAAATTTCCAGTATTTCTTTGACGTAAATAGTTACAAAGCTTAGTTGGTTGTAATGGCATTGGTTTGTACGGAATAAGTACAGCATTTGTCTTACGGACTTAATTATACCTGTAAAACGAACCAATTTTCTTTCTGTTGCTATATTCGTAAATAGAATATAAATTCGTGTCAGAGTCTGCATTCGTAAAAAAAATTCTATAGATATTGTCTATATATACATATGTATAATACATACATGAAAACAAAACACACACACATACGTTTCTATGCATATTGTGTGCTAATACTGTAGAACACAAAAGACGCACATGAACATATTATTGTATATACAAAGGAATCTGGTAATCCTTAACTTGTTCCCCGTAAATTCCTAGTATAAAATAAATTGAACCCTCATTTTATGTCCGTGTTTTTGCAATAAATGTTTTATTTTTCTTGCACCCGTTATTTTAAACTTTTAGAATATACACATTGAAGTGAATATTAAAATAAATAAATAAAATATAATTAGTATTGTAAAATAACGGGTGCAAGAAAAATAAAATATTTATTGCAAAAACACGGACATAAATGAGGGTTCAATTTATTTTATAGTAGGAATTTACGGGGAACAAGTTAAGGATTACCAGGAAACTTATATTCTTTTTTTTTCTTAGTAATGAGGACCATTCCATGTGTAGTTTAATTGTAGTGATTCAGGTAAACAGTAGTGAGAGCTCGAAGTGTCTAGTGCCAGTGAGTAGACGGACAGAGCAATATATTTAATAAATGAAGGAAAAAACTTTAAATTTGCTTCATTACGAAACAAATTTAAAGTTTTTTCCTTCATTTATTAAATATATATATATATATATATATATATATATATATATATATATATACACGCACACACATATATATTTATGCAATAAAAGACTTAAATGGTGTTGGGATTTTTTAATATATAAGGTGTGTGATGGATCCCCGCTCCTACTTATAGACTAGAATAGATCATGTGATCTATTCCTTGGCCGATCACTGGCAGTACTCTGAGGCTGATACAATTCTTAACCGACCATACTGGTCATAATTACGCCAGCATTCTTTGACGACAGATTTAGGATTAAATCACTGAACCTTTACCAATACACAGGATAGGACTTATACGCTTACCAAAGGATCACCAAAGGATTCCATATCATAGGACTTTCTTTAAGCCCTATTTTAACTGGCCAAGGATGGCATTTAAAAACTTTACATTCCATTTTACGGTTCCATTCTGGTGTGGAGAATAGGGGGCAGATCTCTCCTGTTTAAAAAATTAATTAACAGTTAAAAAACAAAAAGTTTTCAATATCTAAGTGATAGAGACCTTACTTGATACAAACTTCGTCGGCGGGGCTTAGAATATGCTGAGTGCAGAGGGATAAGAACCCCATTCACCAATGTCCTGTGTATGATAATAAACTATATCTGGTGGTGAGGCACCGTTTTTGGAGATTTGAGGAATGTGGAGTACCCTTTCATTGCTATTACTCCCAGGTCCACTCTGACCTGAAGTTGTTGTATATGTTAGCGTGCCAACTATGGGTCAAATAAAAATGTTTAAAACTTATTCGTATGCGATAATAATGTGTGCTAAGAACTCTTAGGAACAACTACACAATTTCCTAACATCTAGGCATAAAATAACTCTAGAAGGTTTGACATGCCTTAGAAATAAATCAGTTGATCAAAACTTTTTGGGAGCTCCTCAGTTTCTAGCAAATAGCTAAAGTCTAACATCTACTTTACTCATTTATATATATATATATATATATATATATATATATATATATATATATATATATATATATTTAGCGATTCCGAGGTCACCCTTTTTTGGGAATGGGAAGATGCATCCTCCCATTCCCAAAAAAGGGAGACCTCGGAATCGCTAAAAATTACAGAGGCATAACTCTTACTGCTATTGCAGCTAAGATATATAATGCCCTTCTTCTAAACCGCATCCAACCCGAAATCGAGAAAATCCTTAGGAAAAACCAAAACGGTTTCCGCAAAAATAGATCCACAACCTCACAAATCCTGACTATACGACAAATTATAGGAGGGGTTCGAGCAAAGAATCTAGAGGCAACGCTACTATTCGTAGATTTCTCTAAGGCATTTGATTCCATACACAGAGGGAAAATTGAACAAATACTACTAGCGTATGGTCTCCCCAAAGAAACTGTTGCCGCCATAATGATGCTCTACAAAGACACTAAATCGATGGTACGCTCGCCTGATGGAGACACAGATTTCTTTGACATTGCCACTGGGGTCCTACAGGGAGATACTTTGGCTCCATATATATTCATTATTTGCCTAGACTATGTACTCCGAACTTCATTAGATACCATAAAAGAAAAAGGTTTCACACTAAAAAAGGCAAGAAGCAGGCGATACCCCGCACAAACTGTCACAGATGTAGACTATGCTGACGACCTCGCACTTCTTGCAGATACACCGACACAAGCTGAGGCACTACTACACAACCTGGAGGAGGCAGCAAAGAATATCAGCCTCTATGTGAACTCTGATAAAACCGAGTTCATGAGCTTCAAAAAGCAAGGAGACATCTCCACACTAGACGGTAGGCCTCTTAAACTAGTGGGAAAATTCACATACCTAGGTAGTAATATCTCATCCACAGAAAGCGATGTTAACACACGAATAGGAAAAGCATGGTTGGCCACCAATAAACTATCAATCGTATGGAAATTCGACCTCCCTGACAAGCTAAAGAGACGATTCTTCCAGGCTGTGGTCATATCGGTACTGCTGTATGGCTGTACCACCTGGACCATAACGAAACACCTTGAGAATAAGCTAGATGGGAGCTGCACAAGAATGCTGCGAGCAGCCCTGAATAAGTCGTGGAAACTGCACCCAACCAAGAAGCAGCTGTATGGCCACCTGCCTTCCATATCCCAAACCATACGAGTAAGGAGGGCTAGGCATGCGGGGCACTGCTGGAGAAGTAGGGATGAGCTCGTAAGCGACGTATTACTGTGGAGGCCAACACATGGACATGCTAACGTAGGCAGCCCAGCCAGGACCAACATTGACCAACTATGTAAAGATGCTGGATGCTACGCGAAGGAGCTCCCAGAGTCGATGAATGCTAGGGAGGGTTGGCGAGAGACCGTCATGGATATCCGTGCAAATTGCGCGACATGATGATATATATATATATATATATATATTATATATATATATATATATATATATATATTACTTTTTTGTTGGTATATATGATGAGTCTAATTTTCAATGTACATATTATATCTATATCTACATATATATATATATATATATATATATATATATATATATGTGTGTGTGTGTGTGTGTCTATAATATATATATATATATATATATATATATATATATATATATATATAGGAATTAGTGGGAAGCATGAGTAAAGTGTGAAATAAATGAGAAACTGAGGTATAAGTTATTTGGTAACTTCCATTTTATTTCACCCAATATTTCTAGATAACGATCTCCCTTTTACAAGGATTTTCTTTGACTGGCTGACTACTGTGGTCGCTGGCGTTTTTATGGGCCAGGAGTGTTAATTTTTTGGCCTGCTCTGTTTCTCATTTATTTCCCACATTACCCATGGTTTGCACTAAATCTCCAAAATATATATTATAGACATATATATATATAACACATATATAGATATATATATATATATATATATATATATATATATATATATATATATATATATATATATATATATATGATATCTGCATGTATGTGTGTGTATGTGAACCATTACACCTTCTACCCTTCTCTGAAAGTAGATAAGTGCTGTCATCTGATATATATCATTCCGGAGACAGTTGGAAGAACAAACATTTATTTTCATGCCAACACTGGTATTAGCATCTTTTATTTTGATGTATTCGGCGAATATAATTATTCTCAATTTCTCCTCTAAGCACAATTTACAAAATTGTATTTAGAGGAGAAATTACCAGAATAGATTCATTACAAGAATACGCTTTCTTTAACAGCATTCACTCGACTTCAGGTGCCACAACGTTCGCATCTATACATACCCATGTGTACTTAGACAGCCAAGTACTTTTAGCGTAACGTTTTTTTTCTAAGCTTCAATTCCTTTTTACAGTAATTGCTGAAAATATTATGAAGTCTTGGAAAAGTTTTTATTGATTAGGATTTTGAACATCTTTTCTACTTAAATATTTACCTATTTGTTGTATGGTGGATTGAACCATATATTGTTCTATTAGACCCATAGGGTACTATAAATTAGACATTAGCGAGTACTCACACTTTTTCAATACTCCTTCATATTATTTTTCACCTAATTAAAAACTTTGTTGTGACTCGGGTTTTACATGAATCATTGTTCAAATAAATCTTGACATATTTTTTTTCATTTTTTGAATATTTAAAATTTCTTCCGAACAAAATAAAATATGAAATATAAACATTTTTCTGGGATTTTTTTCTTGTTTTTATTAGTTTCTTTGTTTTGTTTTGTTCGTTTTTTACTTTTTTTTAGAAAAGTCCAAATAATATTAGTCACGTCACCAATGATACATTGATCGAGTTTATAAGTAAAAATGAAAAATAATTTTATAATCGAATTCGCAAACAGTTTGTTGCAAGCATAAGAATTCCTAAACACCAACCTAGGGTGACAAGATATCCACGGTAAAGAGAAAAGACATCCCTTTCTGGAGATCTGAGGAATGTGAAGTAACCATTTATTGGCATTACTCACAGGGCCACTATGGCCCGGAGTGTTAGTACCTCTGAGTGTTCCATCTTTGGAGGAAACAGTTTGACTGTTTAAAAATTATACGCATTTAATTGGAGTATGTGTTAAAAAGTCTTAAGAAACAACTACAGATAAATGTTTATATGAACACACAATAAACGTATTTCCCTAACCCTTAGGGATAAAATAAGCCTAGACATGTTTTATTTTAGTCTTGATTGAAGTATAAAAAGCTTCAATATAAAAGATTTTCTTCTGTTGTTATGTTCATAAATAGAGTACAAATTTGCGTCACTGGCTGAGATCTTATGCGTATAATGTTTTGAATGGATATTGTGTACAAATACTTAACACACACACAGGCACACAGACACGCAGACACATATATATATATTAAAGAAAATGTAAATAAATCCGACTGTATGTAAATATAGAAAGTTGAAAAAAAGAGGATGAATTTATTTATGAATAGAAGGAATAGTTATATCTTCGTTTCAAGCGTTACGGTTTTTATTATATTGGATATATTAAACATCAGCAGCAAGAAACTCTTTCAAAGAATGTTGAAAATAGCATTACTTGAAATAATGCAAAAATAAAAATAACACTGGTATCTCATTTCATCAGATATATTTACGAAGATGAGCATCGAATTTCTCGAAATTATTAAACTGATTGAATGAAAAAGCATTTGGAATTTCTAGAAGCTATTAAATTTAATCAGTGAAATAGCCATCGGCCACCAATCAACATTGGAATTTCCTACAACAACTTCAGACATTGTCCTTGTTTCAATTAGTAAATACTGCCGTTATCCTTGCCTTCAGTTCATATTTGGTGGTTTACAGAATTTTGGTCATACGAACCTCGCCTCACACATAATATATATATATATATATATATATATATATATATATATATATATATATAATGAGTCAGACGAACCTACAATTAGTTTTGCTTGATGCTCTTCAGGGCTACGATCTTAGCCCTGAAGAGCATTAAGCGAAACTAATAGTAGGTTCGTCTGACTCATTAGATTTATCTTTATTATTTGCTCTACTTAGGTATTGAGCACTTTTTACTTATTAGATTATTCTCCTAGCGGTTATATGAATATATATATATCTTATATACATATATATACATACAAATTGTTTTTTTCTTTTGGCCAAATACTGTACCAATAGATTATTTTTTGTTGGTACGACTATCTTGGTCTTTTCTTTTTTTCAAAATTTTTTTTCTCCCCGGTTGATGTTAGGTAGTATATTTTTACAATCAAACTATTTGCTGTTTTTTTTCTCACCGCGAGGATTTACCAACACACTTGGTATATTATATATATATATATATATATATATATATATATATATTATGTGTGAGGCGCGGTTCGTATGAGCAAAATAAAAAAAATATTGTGTATGTATGTTACACGCTCTATCCTTCTCTGATATATATATATATATATATATATATACACATTAATAATATATATATATAAACACATTAATAACCCGTCCTTCGAGGCGGGGTCCGGTGTGCTTCGGCCACTGGACCGGTGTGTAAAATTAATAGCGTCGATCACAGGGGGCTATCCCCCCAGGCAATACCTGCCCCCTCGATTTAAAGGGACAGGGCTGGGTTTATTGCCCAGCGCCTGAGGTGTCCCCTTAAGGTGAAATGCCGATGGGATCGACGCAATTTTTGTGCTTACCACCCATGAGCTTCGGCTTGTGGGTGGGCCCACATAAAAATGTCCTTGTGTCACACCCTCATAAGTGGGATGAGAGGCAAATACCCCTATATATATATATATATATATATATATATATATATATATATATATATATATATATATATATATATCAGAGAAGGATAGAGTAACGTACACACATACACAATATATATATATATAACCCTGTCGGAGGGAAATCGTAGGTATACACCGCTGATGAGACTTAAATAAAGTTGAAACAGCTGTACGGTGTTCCCGTGGCGCACTTTATTACCCGGGTTTGCTTGTTATGATTATTTACAATAATTATCAAATTTTATACGATAAACGCATTGTAATTGCCTTCAAAATATATAAATAATAATATACTTTACATAACAATGCTTCAAAAGCAAATTCTCAAATTCTCTCTCCCCCCCTCTCTCTCTCTCTCTCTCTCTCTCTCTATATATATATATATATATATATATATATATATATATATATCATCACGTCGCGCTGTTGGCACGGATATCCATGACAATCTCTCTCCATCGGTCCCTATCGCTCATCATTCTCGTGAGGTCCTCTATACAGCATCCTTATCCGCACAGAGCTGATCAATGTACGTCTTTGCTGGTCGGCCCACACTGGTGTGTCCATATGCTAGCTTCCACAGGAGGACGTCGCTTATGAGTTCGTCCTTGCTTCTCCAGCAGTGTCCTGCGTGTCTTGTCCGTCTTACTCGGATGGTTTGGGTGATATGTGGCAGCTGGCTGTATAGCTGTTTTCTAGTGGAGTGTTGTTTTCACGTCTTGTTCAGGATTACCCGCAGCATTCTTGTGCAGCTCGCATCTAGTTTATTCTCTAGTCGCTTCGTTAGGGTCCAGGTGGTGCAGCCATACAGCAGTACTGACACGACAACAGCCTGGAAGAATTGTCTCTTTAACTTGTCTCTGAGATTGGATTTCCATATGACCGATAATTTATTTATAGCGGCCCATGCCTTTCCTATACGTGCATTAACGTCGTTTTCTGTGGAGGAGATATTACTGCATATATATATATATATATATATATATATATATATATATATATACATACATATATATATATAGGCATATATATATATATGCATACTATTACACGCACTCTAGTCCTCTGAAAGTAAATAAGTGCGGTATGCTGATATATACAATTCCGTGAACAGATGGTAGAGCAATAATGTATTCTCATTTCAACACTTTGGTATTAGCTAAGATCTTTTATTTTCGTTGCTTTACGGAATCTAATTATTCTTAATTTCTTCTTTAAGCACCATTTTCTAAATTCTGCTCAGCGGAGAAATAACAAGAATAAATTCATTACAAGAATACACTTTCTTTATCAACTTTCATTCGACTTCAGAAGCCTAAACGTTTGAATGTGTAGATATGTATGTAGAGAACTTAATACTTTTAGCTCGACATTTATTTTCAAAGTAGGTTTTATGCTTGTGAAATTGTTGTTTCCAGGTGTCATTGTAACGCTCTAAATGGACGTACACCATTTAAGATTAAGTTTTTAGTGTTGTTTGATAAACAACGTTTCTGGTAAAGTATTTTCGCTTTATGTATTTACCAGCTCTTCTGAATACGGTGAAGTCACACTGATCACCGAAGTTAAGCAGTGATGAGCCCATTCAATCCTTTATTGGGTGACCACTTATGCAATAGCAGGTACTGTAAGCGAACTGGGTCATTTGTTATCAAAATGACTTGATTTGGAATTAAATTACCCGAAAAGAGTTGATATGCCGTAAAACAACCAACCAGCGAACCAACCAGCCAACCCTTTCACACGAGCAATTTCTTAAATGGAATTCAACAGGTTTGAATTCAGAGTTTTCCATCTGCTAGACTGGTTGTCTAACTAAGGTTAAATAGCCCAGTCAGTCCCACTATTTATATCTGGAGGAAGAATAGTTGGATACATACCTTTCCCAAGAATATTACCGCTATATGAAATGAAAACTGCCTCATCAAATATTTAAACTCGTGTCGACTTCGACCATAACCGTTACACACAACGCCTCCAAAATATGCCCTGTATATGATAGCTAATCTCACTTCTACAATTGCAGAGATGGGGGTGGGGTGCCCAAATTAGTTTTACAATCATTTGTATCATAATTATCATTTACATAATTCAGTGCATATTTTCCATACAGCCGTAAATGATTTTTACATTTTATTATGTTTTTATACAATACAGTGCTATTTCTCTCATCTATAAAAAGGTAACAAAATAAAATAGGGTGTTTTTGACCGGGGAGAAGGCTAGAATGAATTAATGGCATTTCAGTTTATTTCAATGTGGAAAGTTGATTTGATATACGAGGAAATTGAGTTACAAGCAGGACGAAGTTAAGGAACCACTGTAGGTCATAATATATCAAAAGTTTCTTTAGCTCAGTTATATTCTATTTCAGTATATTTGACATAGACACGCGTATTCAGTTAATCATATGCGTTTGGAAATATTACCACATATGTGCGTTTATAGGCTTGTGCGATTATATAGTGTCTGCACGCGAACGCGATTGCGTACATATTATTATAAAACCAAATATGACAAATCACGGGTCAGAGTTTTGACAGAAAACCTTCTCTATACACCTTATTTCGATCACTCATTTTTTATTTGTTTTAGATGGAGAAAATATGAATGTCTTTTTCCTAAATGAGAAATATAGCCTAAAGGAATTCTGTGACTGCAATGTATGAAGAAGGGTTATAATAACATCAAGAAATAAACTGACTTCAGTAATTTTATATATCATTTGAGCTTTGGGAATAACTAGATTTATTGTTGTTTTGATTTTTAATTTTTATTCTGTTGATCCAGGTCTTCAGTTTCATCTTTCTGACAATTAAGGTTTATTCAACGTTTATTCAGAAATATATTGCTCGTTTGCAAGATTTAGGAGAATTCTGAAACAAGGGCAATGGGTTCCATGTGATCTTATGGAAAGGATCATCGGTTCTTATTTAAACACACACACACACACAGACACACAGACACATACACATATCTATATATTTCATATTATATATATATGTATATATATATATATGTATAGCTCAGTCGGTAGAGCGTTCGGCTAGAAACCACAAGGTTCCTAGTTCGATACCGGTCCTCGCCAACTCAGCATATGAGTAGCACAGGGATCTGTGCGGTAAAGTGAGGAGCTGATGGTAGGTGTGGCGCTCCATCTCAGATGCTAAAAAACAATCTCCTTGGTCTAGCGCTATTGAAAAGGGGATAGACTCCCTCGCCGACTGGCTGATACCCACTTTAGGCCGCCCCGTCGACTCTACTTTACTTATATATATTATATATATATATATATATATATATATATATATATATATATATATATATATTATCTACTTTGAATTTACTCGATTGAATTGCATATTTAAGCAAAGAGCACAAAAAAAAAAAAACACAGAAAAGGTCGGTAACTTTTCTGCATTGCGAAATTTACCTTTTGCAAATAAGACGAAGGAAACGAACATTGAACTGGAACGTGAAATCATTCGACGCATGTATATTCTGCAGACCCCACGTCTTTAAGATATGATTTTGTGTTGTTTATATTCAATTATGTGTCTGGTTAGGGAGATAAAACTATTTAAAAGTTAATGACTTCAAAACCGGAATAGTTTTTTTCTGATAAACTTAAGAGGTGTAAAGTCACATAAAATAAAAATGATACAGTGAATGAATAATCATGCTTTGAATCTTTAAAAAGAAGTTTTGTAAGAAAATTCTGGAAAAATGTGCATCGAATTACTAATATTTCCAGCAACGTAGTATTATTTGTTAGGAGTCTCGTGCAGCGTAATGATTAAGGTTATATGGAGGCGCGTGGCATAATGGTTAGAGTCGTAGGAAATGGACTCGTCGATCCGAGTTCAATTCCTAGACAAGATTTTTTGCATTTCACATAGCGCTAATACCCTTGGGAAAGGTATCAATCCATATATTCTTCCTCCAGATATGGGTAAAATAGTAGGACAGACTGGGCTCTTTAACCTTGGATAGGTAACCAGTCTAAAAGAAGGAAAACTCTGAATTTGAAAAACATGAGGTTAGTCGTTGATTATTTTTGTGGCATTCCTTGTGCACCAATTCCTTCCTATCGACTGTGCCATGAAGCGGATGGACGAACACAAGTCTTCACTACTATAGACAAAACACTGTGTGGGTTGTTCATTGGATGAACCCTCATGCGTCGAAATCGACGGGAGAGCCCATTTTCATTCCAATGGTCAATGTGCTAGTCTAGCGAACTGTTATTAGAGAGTTGCCGCCTTGTTTTTTGTTTTGTTTCCTTCAGGTTCACTTTGAAATAAAGAATTTATTTTGATTCTTACTAAACACAGAGAATAACTTGTATCCTCGATGGGGTCCTCTTTGCGAAGCGGCTAATGAGCTGGATGTAAATGATTCCGAACTCCAGTCGTACTATTACGTCCACTTTTGGACTAATACCCTGGGAAAGGTATGAACTCCTAAACCTCAATCTATGGGTCAAGTAGTACCAACACTGTTCTTCTACAAGGATTACTTTGGCATTAGATAACCCACGAAGGACGATATGCCATTAAACAAAAAGACCAAACAAACCAAAACTTTTATCTTCGATAGATTATGTTTATGTTGAGATAGTGCATGTCTTGTATCTAGTCAGAATTGTCTATAATTATTGAGCAACGTCTTCGTCGTCATGCATCACAGAATGCAGATGGAAATTTTTCTTGCAATGTGTGTGACCGCATCTTCAAATCCAGAATTGGACTAATGAGCCACCAGATTGTCCACAACTGATGAACGACATGGAGTGACGTCATCGTTGTCTGCGACGGACTTCTAAAAGGAAAGGTTGATTATTGATTAATTTTAACGCGTTTATTGTATGTTCATATTTACATCTGAGTTGTTTAAAAAAAATTTTTTTACGATACTATCAAATACGAATAATTGTAAAACACATCTAATTGACCCATGGATGAGATCCTAACAGAGTGGACCTGGGAGTAATGGCAATGCAGATATACTCCACATTCCCCAGATCTGAATTGCAGGTGCTTCACAATTAGATGCAGTTTAGAGTCATATCCTGGACACCCGCTTTGAGGTTGGGGTTTACTCCTATTCAGGGGATACAGTCAACATATTTTAAAACCTGGCGACATGTCGGAAATTTTCATTGTCTCTAATTCTCTGAAAAGTGTTTAGATAAGAACCAATGATCCTTTCCATAAGACCACATTGAACCCATTGCTTTTGTTTCCGAATTCTCCTAAATCTTGTAAACATGATATTACATTAATATATTTACCGAGCAGTATATTTCTGAATGAACGTTGAATAAACCTTAAGTGTCCCCCTTGAAATTGTCAGAAAGATGACGCTGAAGACCAGGATCAACTGAATAGAATTTAAAAATCAAAACAACAATAAATCTAATTATTCCCAAAGCTCAAATGATATATAAAATTACTGAAGTCAGTTTATTTCTTGATGTTATTATAACCCTTCCTCATACATTGCAGTCACATAATTCCTTTAGGCTATATTTCTCATTTAGGAAAAAGCTAAGACATTCATATTTTCTCCATCTAAAGCAAGTAAAAAATGAGCGATCGAAATAAGATGTATAGAGAAGGTTTTCTGTCAAAACTCTGACCCGTGATTTGTCATATTCGGTTTTATAATAATATGTACGCAATCGCGTTCGCATGCAGACACTATATAATCGCACAAGCCTAGAAACGCACATATGTGGTAATATTTTCAAATGCATATGATTGACTGAATACGCGTGTCTATGTCAAATATACAGAGGGAGAATATAACTGAGCTAAAGAAACTTTTGATATATTATGACCTACAGTGGTTCCTTAACTTCGTCCTGCTTGTAACTCAATTTCTTCGGATATCAAATCAACTTTCCCCATCGAAATAAACTTAAATGCCATTAATTCATTCTAGCCTTCTCCAGTCAAAAATACTCTATTTTATTTTGTTACCTTTTTATAGATGAGAGAAATAGCACTGTATTGTATAAAAAGTAACGCCACTTAGGTGGCGACCCGTGATTATTAAGGAACCTTGGTGAATGAGCAGTGATGACATGCAAGAATCCACTTTGGCCTTTACTTAGGCTAGACGGGCGGTCGAAGAGGCCTCCCGATCAATCGACTTGTCATGTCAAGCCCTAGCACATATATGATTGTCCCAAACGTATTGTCCTGAGGGTCTTAATGTCTTGGATATGACATTAAACTATGTCTGATGGTAAAGTTCTAATTCTGGAGCTCTGAGAAATGAGCAGTACCCCTTTATCACCATTACTCCCAGGTTCACTTTGAACCGGAGTAATAGTACCTGCAAGGGTCCAATCTATGAGTTAAATAGAAAAAATGAGTTTGAAAAAAAGCGTTTAAAAATTTGAGTTAAAAAATGGAGTACCCATCAAAATAAAACCTTTCGGAATAAAATAACCCAACAGAGGTTGACATGTCGTAAAATCCACACACCCAACTAACTAGAGAGTTCCATTTACACTGGGCCCATAATCTATGTATGTACCTATGTATGTGTATGTATGTGCATATATATATATATATATATATATATATATATATATATATATATATATATATCTGAGTTCGACCCTACCCAAGGATAGTTGTGTCTAGCCACACTGAAGAGGCATGATATGCCGAAACACGTGTCTGTGGATGACTTATTAATATATATATATATATATATATATATATATGTGTGTGTATATATATATATGCGTATATGTATGTATATGTTAGTATATATGTATGTATGTGTAAGTACTGATGCGTATGTGTACAAATATATATGCATGTATATGTATATCTAAGTATATGTATATATGTATATATATGTATATATATATATATGCGTATGTAGATATATATGTGTGTGTATTGTTGCGTATGTATGTGTATATGCACATACGTGTATAAGCTTAGCAAACCTGATAATGGTCTGTATTTTATTTTGACACAGGTTGTATATAAATGCAACTATATATATATATATATATATATATATATATATATATATATATATATATGCGTGTATGTGTGTGTGTGTGTGTGTGTATATATATATATATATATATATATATATATATATATATATCGGTTTAGCTGAGTCGGTAGAGCACCCACCTCGAAATTGCAAAGTTCTGTGTTCGATACCGGTCCCCACCAACTCAGCGCATGAATAGCACAGAATGGGTAATCTTATTCCTGTGATGAAGCAAGGAGCTGCCGGTATGTGTGGAACTCCACCTCAGCAAAAACAATCTTCCTGGTCTAGCGCTAGCGAAAAAGCAATATGCTCCCTCGCTGTCCGGCAGATACCAACAAAAGGCCACTCCAACAACTTTACTTAATTTTATATAGATAGATAGATAGATAGATAGATTGTTCTTCATATATAAATATATATATTTACCAACCCCTCCACACGAGCAGGATGTGACACAAGGTCAATTTCTTAAGGGGCGATTAACTTGTTTGAATTCAGAGTTTTCCTTCTCCTAGACTGGTTATCTATCCAAGGTTAGAGCTCAGTCCACTGTATAGCTATAGCTAGGGGGAACGTAGTTGGATGCATACCTTTCCCAAAGGTATTAGCGCAATGTGAAATGCAAACAGCCTCGTCCAGGATTTGAACTCGGGTCGACGAGTCCATATCCTACGACGGTAACCATTGTATCATGCGCCTTTTAATGTATATATCCAGGATAGAGCAATAACTTTTTGCTAACAAAAATGTTGCTATTGGTTTTTAAACCAATAGCAACATTGTTGCTTGTGTTTAGATTAAATTAAGTGTGCTAATTCCGAATCCCTTTTCTTGCACGTCAGGATTTGGTACAATGTTCAGCATGTGGCAGTTGTATACTTTGCGAAAATATCTTCTTTCTATCCATTCACATCAATCTTGGCATCATTAAGAATCACGTAAAATCAATGGTCCGCAATTGCTCAGGATTTCTGTATCTAAACATCAAATTTTGGCAACGAGCAAAGTAACACAAATCTGAAGGCAGTCATTTTCACTGGACCCGAGATCAGATAATAGATGTCTGATAAGAAGTTCAGAGCTAAAGTGAATCCACTTGTAATGCCGGTACATAACTTTCTTGGGTTTTATGGCGCGAAACTCTATACGGATTTAATAAAACAAGATACTAAACAGCATATCAAAGAATTGGATGCAAGATGTCTCTTGAAATGTGTTTTTGTTGGTATCCTAATCTCAATATCTTTCAAACGGATCTGGGTAGTGAAAACGACGAACATGGCGAGAGGTTCCACCAAGAGACATCAGAGGCGAAAATGCGGAGCCAAACCCGGTTCAACAAAGACATGAAATTTGACTTCTTTTTAATTTAATTTTCATACTATTTTTCAGATATTATATGTAGCAATTTTACTGATGATTACATTAAATTTAGTAATTATGATCGGAGAAAGTACATAGGGTCCCCCAAACATAATATATCAGTGATGGTGCTTCAGTTTCAATAGTAAGAAGTGTTTTAATGTTACTAGTATACTTTCTTAATCTGTTTTATTTGAGGGTATCTGTTATTCTGGTCTTGGCTGGGTAACCGACTTCTTCTCTGTTCTTTTGGATCTTCTCGTCCTGATCCTATGATTGAGCTTTCTTATTGGAATTCCTTGTGTTTTTCATGTCCTATGTTGTTTTTTGTTTTTTAATGATCACAAGACGATATTGTTTTTATTTAGAGTTCATATTTCATTTTATAACCCCAAGCAAGGCAAAAACGCGTTGGGAAATGGTCCTTTGGATGAGAAACGCCATCATACATGCGTCTCATCCAGTCACCCAGTCACAACTGATTTTCAAACAATTTCTACACAGTTGGCAATTATACCAATAACCTCATAGCATACGTAGCTAGTAGCTAGAGAAAAAAAATCAAAGTCCAGCTTTTGAATTTGGATCTCTTAGTTGATTTTTCAATGTCAATAACAATCATACCACTACACCTTCCAGTCACAAATACAAATGTTAAAATTAGCTATTTTACTGATGATTCCATTAGATTTAATAAATTTACACCGAAGAAAGTACAGGGTGGCCCGCAAAATACTGAAACATTTTAAAAATTCATTGCTCTCTTTTTTTATTTAATGTTTATATGCTTTTTCAGATATTATATGTAATTTAAGCAAATTGAAAATGTCAAGATACAATGTGAAATAATATAATTAGAATAATGGAATTTTGCTATTTAATTGAGAGGTTTCAACATAAGAAGGTCTTTGGTGGCAGAATGATTTCAAGAAATTCAGAATTCAATTCACCTGCTTTGTATTCCCAATTATTTTTGTGGTGTTATTTAAATGAGTGTTTGTATTTAAATAAGCTTATGGCATAGTTACTGCTCAAGAATAATATTCTTGCAGAGATAGAAGGGTTGATTCCATAAACCTTGAGTAAATGCATAGTGCTAGAATTAAGGTGTAACTTTGTATCCGTGAAAATGTAGGCAATCTCCAAGATATAATATTTCGAAAATAGCAAAAACTATATTTATTAGGACTAAATAACTAAATTTTTTAATGTATCAATTTTTAATGTATATTTATTTGATTGACAATCCTTTTTTTATGAAAAAGTTATTGAATATATATATATATATATATATATATATATATATATATATATATATATATATATATATATATATATATCCTTGGACTATATTGACTATATTTCATGACTAAGTAATTTTTTAATGCATCAAGTTTTAATGTATATCTATTTGATTGACAATCCTTTTTGGCGAAAAAGTCATTGAAAATAAAAATAAAGATATTTTTTTTTAGAAAATTCAATATAAAGAAAATTCTTCGCCATATCAGCGGGGTTTTATAGCACGAAACACACTGCTGATTTGATAAACAAGATGCGCACGGTATATCAAAGAATAGGATGCAAGATGTTTCTCACAAATGCGTTTTTGTTCCTGTCCTAATCTCGATATCTTTCGAACGGAGCCGGGTGCTCAAAACGATGAATATACCGAGAGGTTCACTCAGGAGACAACTGAGGCGGAAATGCGGTACCAAGCCCGGTTCAAGACAAACATAAAAAATGCTGCTTATTCCTACTACAACATTACAGCACACAAGAGCAAATGTTTCATATTTTATCAAATGATAGAAACAAATTACATATTTTAGTTGGTTAGGTTTCTTCGTTTAATGGCACATCAAACTGTAGAAGAAAAAATAGTGGTACTATCTAAACCATAGCTGGAGTGATGAGAGGGCTCATACCTTTCCTAAGGGTATTAGTCCGAATGTGAACGTAATAGCACGACTAAAGTTCGAACTCGCTTACTACGATGTCGCAGTCCAGCCGGTTAGCGACTACGGCATTGGGGAATCCCCCGTAAATATTCTATATTTATTCAATTATTTCCTCTCATAGCTGAACATTTACTTAAACATAACTATACAATTGTAGTATAGTGGCCGCCTCCCACCGCGAGTGAACGTGGTCCCTAGTTAGTTGACCGAAAAATGGGTCAATCACGGAATCTATTGCTGTGTGTGCCAAAAATGATCACACGTGAAAGTTGAGTATTTTTGAAAAGTGAGAGACAGTCAGTTAGTAGTCAGCAGACGACAAGTAATGTTCTAAATCTCGGGGCTGGTGAGTTCTCATTGGGGGCGAGTTTTCATTTAGCAATTCTTTCATCGACCCGAGAATACTACTTCACGTCTTCCTGATTTGAGACCAATCCAGAGGGAGGTTTAAACACCGATAATAAAGCGATTTCTTTCTGACAGGTGAGGCGCCTGTCACATTTAGAATACGATTCATATAAGAATTATGACATACCAAGGATTTCTGCTGATGTTTAAGATTTATTAAAGAGAAGTGAAAAGTAGTTTTCTTTTTGTAAGCCAGAATAAGTAATTTTGTTAAAATTAAAAACATATTAAAACCAAAATGTTAGATAATGGTTAATTCTTCTGACTGAGTTTATAAATTAAGGCAAAGGTTTCTGGAGCTACTAAATTTATAAGTTTATCAAAGCTGTCAAAAGTTCCAGTTGTTTTTTGCAGACGCAGGCAGACTGCACTGCCTGACCTTTCCAAAATCACACCGGTGGACATTGAAATATCAAAGGCTGACACCGATCGCAAGGGCTCAAGATTGTTTCTCTTCTTTTCAATCTGGGATACTAAAACGTACTGTCCAGTCAAAAAGGGGTCTAGGGTGTTGGCTTCTCCATTCGATCTCTGTCAATAATAGCTAAGTCCTGATTGTCTAACTAATCAGATTTTTAGGTCAATGTTGTGGTCTTGCTAGGGGCCAGAATAAAGACACAAGCGAGGAAATGAGGTAAACAAATATATTAACAAAGAACAGTAGTACAAACATATACAAATGACAAGGTAACTCGCGAGGCGGTCTATCAACTGTCCGACCATACCGCTGGGATATTGACTCTCGCCTAAGAGCAGTACCTGCTGCTATTTATTGTTGGAAGAGTTCATGCGTGCGTGGTAAATTAACATAACAGTCAACAATTCTCTTCTATAAACTATGTGCTCCAAGACTGTTTTAAACAGAGAATGGTGACCTAGGCCAGAACTCGATGTATCGAGAGAAAGGATATCAGGGTAGAAGACAACACCCCACATCTACTACTAGAAGAACATCTTGTCTCTAGAAGATAACACAGTCCACACCACTGAGAATCTTCGAGCAGTATAAAGACCAGTCTTGCCGATGAAAAACTCAATGCTAATTAATATAAAGCAGAAATACCAGCCAAATTTTGAAGATAATGAACTTTTTATTCATTGTTAATTTCTGTCTTGATAAATACAACATTAGTCTCGATACTTTTTGAAAACATCGCGTATCTGCGCGTATGATAAAAGTGATTGATTGAATTTATCCTTTATCATTGGAATTACGAACTGTATCGAAATTCCTTTGAACTAAACAAATTACGTTGTGATAAGACTTCTGTCTCGCTGTAAATAGAATTAGCTTTGAAAGTTATGGTCATTGTGAAATCATAACGGACATTTTTTTGCTTTTGGCTGAGAAGCTAAATGTATGTTACAAATATCATTATGCGTTATGAGTAAAGGGTTGTGTATAATATCAGAATGGATATAGCTAACTAAAAAAAAAAAAAAAAGCAGCAGTAAGATAAATAGAATAAGTTAAAATAAGTTAATTACATATAGATTTGGTTTACTTAGCTATTAATTCAAAACGAAAGAATAAAAGTGAACAGAAAAGAATATCAGACACATAGTGTACTTTATCATATATAACAAGATCAACGGTTTTATTGTGGTCTTTTTAGTATAAAATCAATATGAATATATTATAATATTATCAGTGAATTCCAAGAACAATCATATTAACACTGCTCAGTCGGTAGAGCATTTGCCTAGGTATTTCAAGGTTCCGGGTTCGATACCGGTACTCACTAACCTAGTGCATGAGTAGCCCAGCTTGGATCAACTGATCTGCACGGTAAAGCATCTGGGAGCTGACGGTAGGCGTGACGTTTCATCTCTGCAAAAAACCTATCTACTCTAGCCCATGCGAAAAGGGGATATGCTCCCTCGCTGTTCGGTTGATACCAATAATAGGCCATTCCGCCGGCTTTGCGTTATTATGATTTTTGAAAAGATTTTAATATTAGAATTTTTAAAAAATTCCAAATATTTTAAATTAAAGTTTTTAAAGATGTCTACATTAAAGAACCTTCTGTTTTAGGAAAAGCATAAATAAATAGTTCGGTTTGCTTTGGTTTGGTTTGGTCTATTTTGTTTAATGGCATAACAATCTTTATGGCTTATTTAATGTTAAAACCAGGCTTGTACAAGAACAGTAGTGGTTCTATTTAACCCATAGCTGGGTATAAGAGGATTCATACTTTTCCCAATAGTATTAATGCGAACGTGAATTGTGCGGTTGGAGTTCATAGTCTAGCACGTTAACCTCTACACCACGAGCACTCCCTGCATAAATAGACACAGGAAGGGATTATTTATATATTAAATGTCTTTGTAATTTCTTGATGTGCAGGATCATCTGCCAATAAATTAGCACATTTACTGGGCACAAATACTTAAGTAATTTTGAAGGATCAATCTACAGAGGAGTATCATTTTTAGAAGAAAGTAAGAAGATCCGGGTAAAATAAGTAAAATGAGATTTGCAATAAATAAAAGAGTTTTCATGACACAAATCATAATAAATAAAGATGTTGATACTGAAATAATTTGATATATTTGTGTTGATCAGTGATCTTTTTGGCACAAATACTTAAATAATTTTGAAGGGTCTACAGAGGAGTATAAATGTAAAAAGATCCGAGTAAAATAAGTAAAATGAGGATTGCAATAAATTAAAAAAAGTTTTCATTACGCAAGTGTTAATAAATATGTTTGATAGAGAAAAAACATTTTTGTGTGTAATCAGTGATCTTCTTAGTGGTTGCCCAAATTCCCAGTGGTCTACACAGACTCAGGCAATACAAATTGATTTTGGGGTTTGTTCAAGTAATTATGATCAGCACTTTCCCAAGGGTAATGCTTAAGAAGTTACTGGACAGAAGAATCTTAACATACAAAAAAGAATCTGTTTTATTGCCGGATATTTCAGGAGCCATTAAACACTTTGAGGAGAGAAAAACCAAAATTAAGTTATCAGCTTGGCAACTCTTCCAAAAAATATAAGTTAGTATTTCATTCAGATTAATCGATTCTATCAAAATTTTAGAAGGATAGAAAAGTAAAACGTTTTTTTTCATTTGAAAAAAAAAAAATTCTCTTAAACTGCCTTCTTTTAAATATTCAAAATGTATAGATTTTAAACTAACAACACTTTAATCTGTAAGAAGCGTAAAGCACTTCCTGATACCAATGGTTTGTCGTATATAACACAGGCATCATTTACAATATATCTTGTTGCTACATTGTCAGATGCATCTACAACATTGTCATAATTTCTAATGATTTCAACAATATTTTGGCTGTTCAGCTGCAGATGATAATGAATGTATTCAACAGCAGAATTCAGCTGGACAGGCTGTCACCAAGGAAAGACTCTTGGAGAATCCCAGCCTGGATTCCGTGTGAATAATTTGTCTATGCAGATTGTTTAGTTCATCGGCATCGTAATCTACAACTCCAAGTTTGCCAATTCCAGCAGCTACAAGATAGATAGAAACAGGACAGTCTAGTCCCCCGGCGCCAAAAACCAAAACTCCACTTTTGGAAAGTGATTGTTGACCTTTCACACCAATATGTGGCAGAATAAGTTGCCTGCTGAAACGAGCAATAGACTCATTATTGAGTTTATCATCAGAACTGGAATTACCAAACGCACAAAAAGTTCTGGACAATCTTCTATCGGTGTACAGACTCTCAATAAAGACCGTTTTTTTTCTCGAATTCTTGAACTGGCTAGTTCAAATCCTTGGATAAAAAAAACAAATAAATTTTTCCGTCGTCGACTCTGTCACTCCTTACACCGTCTTGATCATTCTGCCTCAGTGTGAACAACTGCCTGCTTTTATTACAGTTCGCCTAGCCGTTATATAAATTACACCTCGTGCCGTTCGTGGCTCAGCAATTCCTTGCCGCTTAGGTCGGGGGGGGTCGGCTATGTCAATTACACTGTATTATATATATATATATATCGTTGATTAAGATGCCCGTCGTTTTATTTCTTTCAGAAAATTAATTAATTTCATTCTCATAACAAATATATTTTCTATGATAATCATTTGTTAGTGTTTCATTTACTTTTCTATTTTCCAAATCGCAAAAACTAATACAAATTGCATAGCCACGCTTATGATTCCGCTTCAATCAATTCACAAAAAAAAAACTTTTGTCTTAATTATCTAAATTCTCGATATACCTGAGATAACTACGAAATGCTAATTAGACTAACACACTCCATCCTAAATAAAAGCACGCGGAACCCTGTGGTTCCTAGTCGGACGCTCTACCGACTGAGATAAAACCAGCCCTATATATATATATATATATATATTAATATATATATATATATATATATATAATCTGGATATTGAAACATACCAAAATTTGAAAAAATGTCGGGCCCTCTCATGAGATTAGCCTAAGGCCTACAAGAAGGTAAATTC
Organism: Doryteuthis pealeii; assembly: GCA_023376005.1. Taxonomy (NCBI): domain Eukaryota; kingdom Metazoa; phylum Mollusca; class Cephalopoda; order Myopsida; family Loliginidae; genus Doryteuthis; species Doryteuthis pealeii. Next base: position 121,797,818 of record CM042139.1, read on the forward strand.
TTATAGCTAAATCCTTAATTATATATATTGGATATTGAAACATACCAACATTTCGGAAAAATGTCGACCCCTCTAATGAGATTAACCTAAGAAGGTAAATCCCTCTCAGTGTTTTACTTTCCAAAACCATGTATTCTTAATTATTTGGTTCAATTGTACTGATAGTAAAATTTCATAATTCGTTTACGAAAGAAACTGTTATTTAAGAAGATCAAGTAGCTGTGGTCTTTAAATAGACTTTTTTCCTCAGTGGTAACGTGGTTCGTTTCTCTGACATTTCATCAAAAATTCCGTTGGGGATTGGCTTCGTTAGTATTAGATTTTTCCCACCCAAAAATGTTTATACTCATGTATAAAAACAACAACACTATTAAAGTGGCTAAGCCAATCCGTAGGTTAATATTGGCCCTGTGTTTGATTTTTCTTTTCCTTATCAAGTGCTGAGTAATTATATTTCAAACAAAGAAATCAATCTTTTTTTTGTGAGCTATAACCAACTTGGTAAGAATAATTATCGGATTGGTGGCTTTGATATTGACATTTAAGTCCAGATGAAGGGGGTATTTGATTTCTTATGACACATTGACCCTAGTGCAATGTTCCTTTGCAAGCGCTTTTTTAATGTACTTATCTTCTCTCTCTCTCTCTCTCTCTCTCTATATATATATATATATATATATATATATATATATATATATATATATATATATATAAGCCCGCAATGTTCTCCATTTTGGCATCCTCAAGCACGAGTTGCACCTGGCTGTACTCGAGGCCCTCCTCATCAACATATTCCGCCCCGCTCTTTGCATACAAAAGCAATTTTATTCTTTAACACTTTTCGGTCATACCGTTCCTGATCCCACCAACATGAAGAAGAAATATATATATATATATATATATATATATATTTATATAATGTGTGTTTGTGTCTATAAAGTCCTGCAATATATATATATATATATAATATATTGGTATTTTTTTTTCTAGTATTGGAGAATTGAAAAGAAAGTGCTCGTTTTCGGGTGTAAAAGATGTATCTATTTATTCATTATAGTTTGCAATACATTTAATCTGCGATTGTTACCATTGGTCTCAAGGCAACGTGTTAACCATATAATCTTCATACAATGACTGTTATTTACCCAGTAGCATTGCAACCAACAAAGCCTTCATCAGCTTTCTCCTGGATTTTTTTAATGTATTTCCTCTTGTCTGGTGGAGAAAGTTCAAGTTTAGACAAAAATGCAAAGGTTGAGTTGGTAATAAATCCCGGCATCCGACTTCGATGGGAAATACATCTGTTATCCATCTGTTTCTGACGCATTGTTCCCGTAGGTCTTCATATTTTTCCAACTTACGCCTATGTGCCCAATCAAGATCTTCTTTATATGGAACTGACAATTCAACGATAAAAAACTTCCTTTTGATTAACAGACAAAATGTCAATATCAGGGCCGTTAACGTTATTTCAGTTGGAAAAACAAGTTGATGTTCCAAGTCACATGCAATGCGTCAGTCCGTGGAGCCATCAAATAGTGACGACATGTGCCTATTTTAACGCGAAAATCTTGAAATGTTTCCTTCTTTAACAAAATGTACTGCTTTGTTGATGTTATTAACAGCTTTATTTGCAGTCTCACAACATATCTTCGACGCCTCCGCAACAATCTCGAGGACTTCATTGTCTCCACCTGTAGCTTCTTAGAGCATACTCGCATCCCGTGAGAATATGTTTCAGGCTAGCAGTTTTCCCACATGCTTTGCATAGGTCTGACGTAGCTAACCCCCAGACGCGAAGATTGACTAGTGTTGGTAATATGTCGTAGACTGCCTTTATCAGGAAACTTAATTTTTTAGGCTCCATATGCCTGATGTCGCTCCATATTACAGCTCTCTCTTTGTACTCTCCCACCTGGTCCATGCGCCCTGTTTTTACTTTGTCCACAGCTGTAGCAATAGGCTTGACTTCCTCAAGTTGGTGAATTTCCTCCGAAATCATAATCCTTTTATTTAACGTGGATTCTTTAGACCAACAACGTTGTGGGTGAAGACCTATCTGATCTTCCCTTGCCACAGTTCCAATTATTTCTTTCACCTTGAGGGATGATTCTGCGTTTTCTACAGCTATTTGCCTTCCATTATATATATTATATATATAATATATATATATATATATAATATATATATCCCATTCTGTTTCTATCTGTCTATCTCAGTCTGCTTCTATCTATCTATATATATCTATTTCACTCTGTTTCTATCAATCTATATATCTATCTCATTCTGTTTCTGTCTACTTAACCTATTCGTTTTTATATCTATCTATCTATGATTTATATCTATCTATCTTATCTATTAAGTTGGATTTGGTTTATTTGATTGTTAGATGCTCCGTTGGCGAAGAAACAAAAAAGCACACCTCACCGCAAAAATACATTAAACAAAACACCGAAAAAATGAAGAAACTTGTGATGTTATAACCTAGCATAAAAGCAAATTCTACCTCAATTCAGAAAGATTATAAATGCCCTCCCCATACTTGAGAAAACCAAACATTTAGGGATTAACTTTTTGCCTTTTGAACCGCTCACAGCGGGTCTCCCACCATTCGATCCCACCGTAAACCGATGGCCGCGGCTTTCGCACGTGTCACTTGTTTACACTTAAAAAATCACTACGCGAACACCTCTCCCATCTTTATTTGAATAGAATGAGTTGTGAGGTGAATAGATTAGTGAACTTTTGAAATATCCATCATACAGATCAAAATACCAAGAAAATTTGATACAGCTGTGCAGGGAACTTGTTTTAAGTACTCATGTATATAGTGTTTGATCTAATACTTTAATAGCACACACAGACGCACACACACACAGACACACACAGGTACATACACACACACACACACACACACACACACACACACATATATATATATATAATGGGTGTGTTACATAATTGATATGTTTCCTATAAATTATGTACAGTTAAGTAGAAATTAGAAATAATGTTAATTCTTTATCAATTTTTTAAAAAATTTGCACACTGAGTTTTTTTCACACCGCCTTTAGAGATAAAGAACCACACACACACACACCACACATACACACACACACACACACACACACATTATATATAATATAATATATATATATATATATAAGGATCTCAACAAGCTACCAAAAAAGCAATAGGACAAATAAGACTAGCCGTGTTTCCCTGAGAAATTGATTAATTACCGATATTAGGAACACTATTTTAAAAAGTTCTGCAGTTTCACTAGTTAAATTTGTTTTTTCAGAACATTCCTAGATTTTAATGACTAATGCATATTAATTAAGTCAGTGTAAAAGATATGTTCCTTAAATTAATCTGTTTGATAACAGCATCTTAGATTCTTAAATTACCACAGTTGTGTATTCATTAGATAGATACTGAAAAGATAATATTAAATATAATCCTGAGCTTTTTGCATCATATATATATCGCTGATGAGACTTGATTAAGTGAAACAGACTGTACGATGTTCTAGCATCGCATCATTCTTTGTCGAGTTGGCTTGTCATGATTATTTTCTATAATTATCGAAATTTATACGATATACGCATTGTAATCGCCTTCAAGGAAAAATATAAAAATAATATATACTTAGTATTATCTGCATTATTCGGACTATTTCCCACTCTTCATTGTTATTTGTATAACGTTTCGCCGATATACCCTCCGGCCTTCTTCGAGTATTTCTTGTCGGACTCGGGAACCTTCTCGGACTCGGGAACCTTCAAGCTCCGTAATGGCTCCCGAATACGACAAGAAAGTTCCCCGAGTTCGAAAAGAAGTTCCCGAGTTCGAAAAGAAGGTTCCCGAGTCCGAGAAGGCCCGAGCGACAAGAAATACCTGAAGAAGGCCGGAGGTATATCGGCCGAAACATACAAATAACAATGAAGATGGGGACAATAGTCGGAATAACGCAGATAATACTTATCTTCAAGCCTTTCTCAAACATTCAGAGAAGAAATAGTAATATATACTTATCCAACAATGCTTCTAAAAACAAACATCCAAAATCTTATTTCCTTCACCGGGGCATGGGTTTAGTTGTTGTTATTCACTCAACGCCCGCGTACCTCATGAGTAGAGGCGAGCTATTATCATTGACAGATTAATTTCGCATGGATTCTCCGTTGACGAGCGGTAAAGTCACACACTTGCCTGCTGGACTACCGGTTCGATTTCAGTCGGAGGAAATCGTTGGTATACATCGCTGATGAGACTTAATAAAGTTGAAACAGACTGTACGATGTTCTAGCATTGCATAATTCTTTGTCGAGTTGGCTTGTCATGATTATTATCGATTTTTATACGATATACGCATTGTAATTGCCTTCAAGCAAAAGATATAAATAATATAATAATAATAATATATATATATATATATATATTTACCCAACCCATCTGCAAGAGCTCGCCCTGTCGTTGGGACAGTAGAATCACAGAAATGCACCTCTAAGTGGGTAAAATCCCCAAAATGGTGCCACCTGTTGGCCTGTGGGGGGTCCGTGATGCTTAAGGACGAAATCCCGGTGGCTGACACCCCCCTCCATCAATCGAGTAGCCAAGACAAGCCCTAGCACCTATAACATTGTCTCAATTCTATTGCCTTTATGGCAACACCCAACCCTTTTTTATCATATATATATTTATCAACCCCTCCGCACGAGCAGAATGCGACACAAGGTCAATTTCTTAAGCGGACTTCAATAGGTTTGAATTCAGAGTTTTCCTTCTCCTAGACCGGTTGCCTAACCAATATTAAAGAGCCCAGTCTGCCCTACTATTTTACCATAGCTGGAGGGAGAGTAGGATTCATACCTTTCCAAGGGTATTAGCGCTAAGTGAAATGCAATTAGCACGTCCAGGATTTGAACTCGGGGCGACGAGTCCATTTCCCATGACTTTAACCATTACATCACGCGCTTCCCTTTTTATCATATGTGCGAGAAGCGGTGGCTGACGTCTTATTCTCCTAGGTAATACGTTAAACGGCATATAATGGTGAAGTTTCAGTTTTTTGAGCTCTGTGAATGTGGAGTAGCCCTTCATCCCCATCAACCCTCAGGTCAATTCTGACACGGAATATAAGCACTTACCTGTTTGGGTCCTCTCTATGAGTTAAATAGAAAAGAAAACCTTTTAAAATGTGTTTTAAAATTGAGTTTAAAAAAGCCGGACTGCTCCCCTAATATTACCCCTAGTTGAAGGGGACTAGTTTGATGCATACCTTTCCTAAGGTTAAGCCCCCCCCCCCATCGTGGTGTGATGGTTAGCAAGCAAGTTTCGCCATAGCTATTACTACTAATAGCGATTTCGACCCTCGCTGATGCCCAATTTGTGACCTTTATGTCACATTTCCTATGGCGAATGTATTGGATAACTACCTCTTACAACCTTGTGTTATGTGGGGATTTAAATAAAATAAAATAAATAAAAATTAAATAAATAAATAAAAAGTTTCTGAGCATCTGACTCTGGCGTTCAGAGTTAACGGTCTAACCAATAAAGTCTCCATCTATACTTCGAAACAGTTGTGTCTTTTTATTTCTCTTCATCTCTTCATTTCATATATGCCTATAGTTACATACTATTACTGGCGATGGGTTGAGTAAATACCTACCTTTCCGCAGAGTATTTCCGCTATGTGAAATTGCAAACAGCCTAGTCGAGGATTTGAACTCGGATTGCTGAGTCCGATCTCTATGACGCATTTTTCACATGTAGATGCCTATAGAAAAGTTTAGATTTGCCCCAATTATATTTATGTCATTGTCATTAAAATTTTCATTTCAGCACCTCAAGTGGTTTATTTAACATTAGTATATTTGGGCAAGGTGCGAATTCATTTTTACCTCCGCTACGAATTGACCAGTAACAGAGATGAGGACATTTAACCATATAAAAAGCTATCATCTTAGAAAAGGTTTCTGGTGGGAAAAGTTGAATGGTCAACGACCAAACTGGCTTTCCATACCCGTTTCATGTAAATGTGGTGAGTAATTAAACAACACAGTAGGAAAAAAAATGACCTAAAAATAGCCCATGATTATTCATGAGTTAAACATTCCGAAATGTGTTTATATATCACTAAGAAATAAAAGTTTACATAGTATATGTGTGGATAATTTGCATAGCGGTTTGAACGAAATCGGGCTTAATGAATAATTACTTGATTTTATCAGTTCTAATATAGTTTTATTATATTAATGTATTAAAGCAATCACATGTATACTTTATATATAGTTAATCTAAGATGAAATTAAAATAATAATCTTTTTCATATGGTTCTTATTTAGTTTTTTCTCATGTAATATATTTTTATTGCATTAGAACTTAAAATCCCGCAAACGCAGGTGTTCTCTCTCTCTCTCCCTCACACTCACTTACACACACACACACACACACACACACACCACACAACCATAATATATATATGGAGCAACTTCGTTGACATTACTTCAAAAAAATTCAATTTAATAAAAAAATAACAGCGTCCGTAAAACTAACCGACGTTATTTAAAATCCTAAATGTGACATTGAGTAAAGAAAACTCCAACAAACACCATAGGATCTTTGCTCAACAGCCTGATGATTGCTATTTAGCATGAAACCGCGGTCGCTGATATGAACGTTGATCTATGAAAACATTGTAAAATAAATAAATATATTATATATATATATAATATAATTTGCTCCATTTATAAGTAAAGAGTTCCAATATCATGATAGAGCATGTATATCTAAAGTTAGATTATGGAAAACATGATGTCAATGGTGCTTGGTTACTGACAGTTTCTCGCCTAAGTCAAAGGAATTAACTAACTAGAGAGTGTAACTCGATAGAAAAACAAAACAAAAAAACACAACAAAAGTAAATCGTTAAGAAGGTAATGCAAATCTTTGATTAAGCATATCAAAGAAAAGATAAAAGAATCTGGAAGAGCCATGATTGCCTTCACATCCTGGAGGGAAAGTACACACACACACGCGCGCGCACATGCGCGCGCACACACACACACACAAACACCACGCCGCGCGGGCACACAACATAAAAAACAGAGAGAGAGATGAGAGAAGAAGAGAAGAGAGGAGAGAGAGAGAGAGAGAGAGAGGCGCGTATAAAGTTTCCTCCTCATTTTCTGTGTGAATTGTATGCATGTGTGTGATTTTGAGAAATGTGTGTGTGTGGTGAGTTGAGAGTGAGTGATATATATATATATATATATATTATATATATTATATATATATATATATATAGAGAGAGAGAGAGAGAGAGAGAGAGAGAGAGAGAGAGAGAGAGAGAGAGAGAGAGAGAGAGAGAGAGGGGGGAGTATTCGAAACTTCTTTATATCTACAGATGAAATATCGTATTAGAACAGTTGCTACATTCTTAGCTATTAAAGCTGGATATGAAAATAACCTTAAAATTAAAAACCTGGGCCATGTTATTCAGTGTGCAATCAAATAAAAAATACATAACATTTTCTTTCCACATGTATATTTGAGTATATAGATAATATAAAAATAAAATAAAGAATGTTTTTTAATACTATTATTTTTATTATTATTTCCCTTTTTACTTTTACTTATTCTTTTGTTCTGATTAGAATTAGTGGTGTCATCTTTTTAAATTTAACTACGCCCCGACTGAAGTTATTAAGCAAATACATTAACTTCAAATTAGGTTTGCAAAAGATTGTTAAATTTTAAACAATCAATTAAGTTGTCATAAACAAAGCCGGAGTTAAAATTTTGAGGTATTATCAATATGATTTATTGATTATTTGAGTTATTTGATGTATTTAAAAAAAAATTCCGTTTGAAAGTTATGAGGCGAAACCAAATAATTACATTTTACTTCAATAAAAATGTAATAAAATCATCAAAAAATTGATTAACCAACACTAAAACAAATAACGAACACATATTATAAATCTTTGAATCGTTTATATGTTAATATGCAAAGCGCCATTGATATTTCCAGTATGTAAAAATTCTCTCACACAAATTACTTATTTTTTTACCCATGTTTCAACATAAAGAAAAATAGTTTTATCAGATTTCAGAATCTTAAGCCGATGATGTTATGAGGTTTCATAATACTCTCGCATTTGCAGTAGGAATTGCAACAAGGTTAGATCCGTATTAAGTTTAGGCTCCTTGTTGCCCTTGTCTTACCAATTCGACGGTAATTGGAACTTAGTATGATTATTCTACACCCATATTGGCGTCAATATGATGATGATAAATAAACCTGGCTTTACCTTTACTCCTTTTTCCTGATCCATCTCGAGAACGCATTTCAACAAGTAAGGCATTTAACAAGGTTCAACTTTCGAGTATGGGTGCAGAAGAATTTTAACTAAGGTTTATTTACGATAAACACTCCTAACAAAGAAAGAAAATCCTTTCTCGAACAAGTCATCAATAAAAGACACCAAGAAAAGACAAGATTTTGCCTATTCTCTCTTCCATAGTAAATGATAAAAGGGGAGATTGTTTGGCCAATGATAACATTTTATTGCCTCGTTACATGAAGATAAGCAAGGAAACGTATTATCAATGTAACGAACATAGCAACACAGTTTAGGAACTTTGTCTAAAAGCTATATTTCCAAAAATCCTATGAATACATCGCCATAATATATACATACAAGTTTAGGTAATGACTCAACAGAAAAAAAACGGTCGGGAAAGAAATTAAAAAAACACCGAAGGCAGTCAGAATAATAAATACTGGAAATTCCCAATACGTACTGTAGTTCTGCAACAAAAGTAACACCAAAGTTTCATTGAGAAGGATTATTCAGAATAATTCTGACAGCTTATTGAATATATTATATATATAAATATATATATTTATATATAGATATATATTAGTATGTGTTGCGATTTTGCTTACATAAGATATACATTTAAAAAGGACAAAAAGCTTTTATTGAGTCAAGAAAAATTTTCTGTTGGGGATGACAATACATACATTATTGAATATTTAGAAAACCAAAGAAAGACTTCGACAAAAACAAACACAAGGATTTTTATATACTTGAACATTTTGAAAACTAGGAAAATATCTGAATATCTCAAACGAATTAGTGTGACGAAAGCCTATGAGGTCTACGTGCGCCTTAACAGTACATTTTGTATTGTTACATTTATACGATTTTTTTGAGATAACTTATGAGTTAAATTATACATCTCGAATGAAAGTCATGGAAAGTAAAATGTGAAATATAAAAATCTAATAATGACATTTACTGATGTAACCAGGAGTTAAATTGAAACCCGTCGGCCCACAAAGGTTGATTGATATAAAAATCGAGACTACAAGTAAGAAATAAAGACTTTTTCATTTATCTCTGACAAATCAATATTTCTTTTCTGAATATAAAATAGCCGTAGAGACGAAAAAAAAGAAAAAATCAAACTGATTTGATTTAATTTCCAAAAGAAATATCTTAAATTCTCATTGTAATACAATTGAAGTAAGTCCTTCCAATAAGAATATCATTTGAAAAGTCTCCATGTTTTCTTTCTTTACTCTGATTACGTTTCTTTTAAGCAATAGCTTTGCCAACGGTGAAGGAAAACTCTGAATTTCAAAACAGCTTATCACATCCTGCCCATGAAAACATCCTTATCACACACACACACACGCGCGCGCGCGCGCGTGCCATGCGCCCCACACGCACGCCCACGCAAACAACAACAAACAACAAACACAGTTAATAAATCAATTTCAAATATCCAATATATAGTATCCATTAATAAAGTTGACGGTTAAGCTCAATCAGTAGAGCGTTCGACTAGGAAACCACAAGGTACCTGGTTCGATACCGGCCCTCGCCAACTCATGAGTAGCACAGGGATCTGTGCGGTAAAGTTAGTGTGGCGCACCGCCTCAGACGCCAAAAAGCAATCTCCTTGGTGGGGAAAGGGTAGAATCTGGGTTTAACCACCCCGACGACTTAAAAAATCAAGTTTTAGGTAGTGAAGACATTAAAGTCAACGATGCGTGATTTGAAAATCGCCATAAGCGAGAAACTGACAGATACTAATTTGCTATTAGCTTTATTTCTTGGCTACCCATAACCTAAGTTTGAATAATATATATATTTATTATATATATACAAACACACACAACCACATACACAAACACACAACACACACACACACACACACATATAATATATATATATTTTTTTAGGATATGTGCTTAATTGAAGTCGTATCTAATTTGAAAATTAATTAGTTAATAATTAATGAATTTTAGGTGGGCATATATGTTCAAATGTAAGGCTAACGATCGAGAAAAAAATGTCAATCCCTGAATGTACATTTCAACTCCTTTAAGTCTCTCAGCAAGGTCGAAATGTACAGAGATTGACATTTCTCGATTCGTTTAGCCTTACATTTAAACATATATGCCCCCTAAAATTCATAATTAATATTAACTAATTAATTTTCAAAATTAGATACTGACTTCAATTAAGCACATATCCTTCAAAATTGTCGGCTTAAAGCCATAGAAAAATAAACACATCTGTTGTTTATTTAACCTCATACTATATATAATATATATTATATATATTATATATATATATATAATATATAATTATAAAGATTGATAGATGTATTATTAAGAATAGTTTGTATAAAAATCAGATAAGATTTAAAAGATATAAAGTAAAGTGTATAAACTAGCACAACAATCAAATTAATTAAAGGGCAGCTTAATATTTCCTCTTTTATTTCGTGAAAACTTCATCAGAAACTATTACAACAATAATATATATGTAATATCAAAAAATGATTGATGAACCAACATGTTGTCCAAAAATTAAGTTATTTGGAAAAGAATGCAAAAAGGGCCTGTTTTAAAACTTGTACTTATACTAGCTAGCACCGCAAGTTCTCCGTTGTTTTTAACCACTCATCGAAATGAGTCAGAGTTGCTGATACAAGTACTATATATATATATATTATATATATATATAATATATATATATCAGTAATATATAATATATATAAGTCGGTAGAACGTTCGCGATGAAACCAACAAGGTTTCCTAGTTCGAACCGGCCCTCCTAACCTCAGCGTATGAGTAGCACAAGGATATGCTGCGGTAAAGAAAAGCTGATTATAAAAATGTTGGTGCTCGCCTTCAGACGCTAAAAAAACAATCTCCTTTGGTCTGCTCTAATGGAAAGCGAAATAGACTCCCTCGCTGTGCTGACTAATGCCCATAAGCCACCCCGACGACTTAAAAATATCTAAGTAGGGTAGTGAAGGGATCTGTGGGTAAAGTAACGGAGCTGATGGTTAGGTGTTGTACTCCACCTCAGCCAGGCAAAAACGCAATCTCATTGCTGTAGCCGCTAGTGAAAAGGGGATAGAATCCCTCGCGATTGAGGCTGATATCTCGATTTTACGACGACTTTACTTATAATATATATATAGTACTATATAGTATATAGTATATATGATATAATGAGGATTCTTAATTAATATATTCAATCATTGCATACCCTCTCAGCGACCTTATGTTATGCATTCTCTTGATGATATTGTTACTTAACTATAATTATTTTCAGAAAGAATGAAATGAACATGACAACACACCTCAAATCACCTGACTACTGACAAGACCCACACTCATAACAGTGATCTGAGATATAAAGACAAGGCTGGCATCTTGACTTCGGAAATACTCACAGGACTAGTTCTGAAAATGCAAAAACAGGATCACCAACCCACACTGAAACCTACTGTTAAAATAATTGCATAGACTGCCTGTCGCGTCATTCCATCCGCCTAGATTAATTCTTTTGCACGCAAAGAAATGATTCGCACCAGACGATTGGTAACGAATGACGACGAATCATCTTTAGATTTTGGTTTGGTTTCTTTGTCAATGGCAATACCAATGTGCCAAGGTTATTTACATGACAAAGCAATTACTCTTATAGAAAACAGTATAGTACTAGGTAGTACGTTTTTAATAGCTGTCTCTGTACGACACAGGATGTGCCTCACGATTTGTTTTTAAGCGTCCCGTAATAGGTTCCTTCTTCTGACTTGGTTCCCATTCCAACGTTAAAGGCCCAGTCTTCCATACTATTTACCCATGGAGGGAAAATAGTAGGATTTCATACCTTTCCAAGGTCCAAATGTACAATAGATATCAGCCTCTTCTAGGATTTGAACTCCTGGGTAGAGGTTGCCTAGTTTAATCTAAAGCCTAGTGAAATGAGGATTTCATACCTTTCCAAATGGTATTAGTTCTGAAAGGAACATAATAGGCGCGACTTGAATTCGAATCCTCACTTACTACGTGGCGCAGTCCAGCACAATTAGCACTCTAAACCACAGTCACAACCTAGCTTAATGCATCCTGGAGGTGAAACTTTTCTGTTATGGAGCTCTGAGGGACGTACTAGTTGCGACTGGAGCTTCGAACTCGCTTACTACGATGTTGCAGTCCCAGTACGCTTAGCCACTAGACCATCTTTAGATCCTTACTTGTATTAGATCATGATGACACTTTGATTATGAAAAAATTGCTTGCAGTGACTCAGTAAAAGGGATATTAAAACTTCCAGCTAAGACTATATTTTATTAAAAGCGGAAGATTTGAGTTATACTTTAGTATTATTAGATAAACAAAACAATAAGAGCATTTCTTCACTGTTTTGCTAAGAACTGAAAAATGTTTTCTTTTGAGGTTTAAAAGAAAGGAAAAGGCCTGAGTAGGCGGTATATTCAGGTTGTTTGGATAAGCCGAGTCTAATATTGATTTATATCAGTATAAGACTTACCTTCAAAAGCAATACTTATCTTGTGAATTCCTCTCTAACCGCAGCCAGACAAATTTGCAGGGAAAAATAGGTTTGAAAATAGATGAAATTATTATGTGGTAACCTAGACAGAGAAAGATGTCAGGTATGAAAGCCAGCAGGTACATATAAGAAAAAAGTAGACAAACAATCAGATTTTATGAATGCAAAAATACTTATTTTTTCGCAAAGATGACTGATTATATATATTTCAAAAACACATACGAATTCACCCCCCCATATATATATATTATTATAATATATAATATATTAATATATTATATATATATATACTATACATAAATGTTTGTGTGTGTGTGTGTGCCAAGAACAAGCAAACACAAAAAGCCAAGAGAATAAAATAGATAAAAAGCAGAATTTGTAAAAATAAATTCTTTAAAATACAGCCTTCTCAAAAGTTTACTGTCTTTATCTCTTGCTTTTTGTGTTTGCTTGTTTTGCACCACACACACACACACACATTTATATAATATATATATATATAATATATATATATATATACTATATTGATTTATAATATATATATATTAAGGGGGTATTCGTATCGTGTTTTTGAACTATATATAATCAGTCATCTTGCGAAGAATAAGTTATTTTTTCCATTCATAAATCTGTGATCTGTTGTCTACTTTTTTCTTTATATTGTAGGCACCTGCCCTGCTTTTCATACCTGACATTTCTTCTCGTCTAGTACCACCCATTAATGTTTCATCTATTTTCAAACCTTATTTTCCCTGCAAATTTTGTCTCGCTGCGTTAGAGAGGAATTCCACAAGATAAGTATTGCTATGAGGTAAGTCTTTGACTGATATAAATTCAGTATTAGGCTCGGGCTTATCAACCCTGAATATACCGCCCTAGCTCAGGCTTTTCCTTTCTTTTTCTAAACCTCAAAGAAAACATTTTTCAGTTCTTAGCACCAAGGAAAATCTCTATTTTTGTTTATTTACTAAAGTATAAAACTCAATCTTCCCTTTTATAACAAATAATAGTCTTACTGAAGTTTAATTCCCTTACTGAGTACTGCAAGCAATTTTTTCTAATCAAAGTGTCATCGATATCTAATACAAGTAAAATCTAAAGATGGTCTAGTGGCTAACGTACTGGACTGCAACATCGTAGTAAGCGAGTTCGAACCCAGTCGCACTATTACGTTCCCCAGAGCTCCATAACAGAAGTTTCACCTCCAGATGCAATAAGCTGGTTGTGACTGTGGTTAGGTGCTAATGTGCTGGACTGCGCCACCGTAGTAAGTGAGTTCGAATTCAAGCGCCCGCTATATGTTCACTTTCAGACTAATACCATTTGGAAAGGTATGAAAAATCTCTCATTCCACTAGCTTTAGATTAAATAGCACCACTACCAGGAGTTCAAATCCTAGAAGAGGCTTTGATATCATTGTACATGACCTTGGAAAGGTATGAATCCTACTATTTTCCCTCCATGGGTAAATAGTATGGAAGACGGGCTCTTTACGTTGGAATGGGAACCAGTCTAGAAGAAAGAAACCTATTAAGGACGCCTTAAAAACAAATCTTGAGGGCCCACATCCTTTCGTACAGAGAACCTATTAAAAAACGTCGATACATATGTACACTACTGTTCTTCTATAAATATTGCTTGCATTAAATAACCCTTGCACATTGGTTGCCATTAAACAAAGAAACCAAACCAAAATCTAAGATGATTCGTCTCATCGTTACCATCGTCCTGGTGCGAATCATTTCTTTGCGTGCAAAAGAATTAATCTACGGATGGAAATGACGCGACAGCAGTTCTATTGCATTATTTTAACAGTAGGTTCAGTGTGGGTGTGATCCTGTTTTTGCCATTTTCAGAAACTAGTCCTTGAGTATTCCGAATCAGATGCCAGCCTATGTCTTTATATCTCACGATCAGCTGTATGTGTGGGTCATTGTCAGTAGTCGAGGTGATTGAGGTGTGTTGTCATGTTCCATTATTCTTCTAAAATAATTATAGTTAAAGTAACATATCATTCAAGAACGATGCATTAACACTAAGGTCCGCTGAGAGTTTGCATTGATGATAATATTATTAAAAATCTCATACATACTATCATATATATATATTATATATATATATATATTAAGTAAAGTCGTCGTAAAAATCGGTATCAGCCAATCTATCGAGCGACTTCCTATCCCCTTCACTAGCGCTACAAGCAATGATTGTTTTTGCCTCTGAGGTGGAGTACAACACCTACCATCAGCTCCTTACTTTACCACCACAGATCCCTTCACTACCCTAACTTAGATATTTAAGTCGTCCGGGTGGCTTAGTGGGCATTAGTCAGACAGCGAGGGAGTCTATTTCGCTTTCCATTAAGAGCTAGACCAAGGAGATTGTTTTTTAGCGTCTGAGGCGAGCATCCACACCTATAATCAGCTCTTTCTTTTACCGCACATATCCTTGTGCAAACTCATACGCTGAGTTAGCGAGGGCCTGTATCGGAACTAGAACCTTGTGGTTTCAATCCGAACTTTCTACCGACTATATATATATATATATTATATATACTATATTATATAAAATAATTATATATATATATATAATACTTGTATCAGCAACATCTGACTCATTTGATGAGTGAAAAACACGAAACTTGCGGTGCTCTAAGTATAATACAAGTTTTTAAAACAGCCCCTTTTTGCATTCTTTTCCAAATAACTTTTTTTGGAAACATGTTGTTCATAATCATTTTTTGATATTACATATAATATATGTGTATATTTCTGATGAAGTCTTTCACGAAATAAAGAGGAAATATTAAGCTGCCCTTTAATTAATTTGATTGTTGGCTAGTTTATACACTTTTACATTATATCTTTTAAATCTTATCTGATACAAACTATCATCTTTACATCTATCTATATATATAATATATATTATATATATATATATATAATATATATATATTATATTATATATGAGGTTAAATAAACAAACAGATTGTTTATTTTTCTATGGCTTAAGCCGACAATTTTTTGAGGATATGTGCTTAATTGAAAGTCGTATCTAATTTTGAAAATTAATTTAGTTAATAATTAATGAATTTTAGGCGGGCATTATATGTTTAAATGTAAGGCTAAACGAATCGAGAAAATGTCAATCTCTGTACATTTGACCTTGCTGATTGAGACTAATAGGTTGAAAGTACATTCAGGGGGATGACATTTTTCTCGATTCGTTTAGCCTTACATTGAACATATATGCCCACCTAAAAATTCATTAATTATTAACTAATTAATTTTCAAAATAGATACGACTTCAATTAAGCACAATCCTAAAAAAAATATATATATATATATATGTGTGTGGTGTGTGTGTGTGTGTGTTGTGGTGTATGTGTGTTTGTGTGTGTTTGTATATATATATAAATATATATATATATCATAACTTAGGTTATGGTAGCCAAGAAATAAAGCTAATAGCACATTAGTATCTGTCAGTTTCTCGCTTATGCGATTTTCAAATCACGCATCGTTGACTTATGTCTTCACTACCCCTAACTTAGATATTTTTAAGTCGTCGGGGTGGCTTAAACCAGATTCTACCCACTTTCCACAAGGAGATTGCTTTTTGGCGTCTGAGGCGGTGCGCCACACCTAAACTTTACCGCACAGATCCCTGTGCTACTCATGAGTTGGCGAGGGCGGTATCGAACCAGGTACCTTGTGGTTCCTAGTCGGACGCTCTACTGATTGAGCTAAACCGTCACTTATTAATGATACTATATAGTTGGATATTTGAAATTGATTTATAACTTGTGTTGTTGTTTGTTGTTGTTTGCGTGCGTGCGTGTGGGCGCGCATGCGCACGCGCCGCGCGCGCGCGTGTGTGTTGTGTGTGATAAGGATGTTTTCATGGGCAGGATGTGATAAGCTGTTTTGAATTCAGAGTTTTTCCTTCACCGTTGGCAAAGCTATGCTTAAAAGAAACGTAATCAGAGTAAAGAAAGAAAACATGGAGACTTTTCAATGATATTCTTATTGAAGGACTTACTTCAATTGTATTACAATGAGAATTTTAAGATATTTCTTTGGAAATTAAATCAAATCAGTTGATTTTCTTTCTTTTTCGTCTCTACGGCTATTTATATTCAGAAAGAAAATATTGATTTGTCAGAGATAAATGAAAAGTCTTTATATTTTCTCGGACGCATCAACCCTTTGTGGGCCGACGGGTTTCATTTAACTCCTGGTTACATCAGTAAATGTCATTATTAGATTTTTATATTTCACATTTTACTTTCCATGACTTTCATTCGAGATGTATAATTTTATACTCATAAAGTTATCTCAAACAAAATCGTTATAAAATGTAACAATACAAAATGTACTGTTAAGGCGCACGTAGACCTCATAGGCTTTCCGTCACACTAATTCGTTTGAGATATTCAGATATTTTCCTAGTTTTTCAAAATGTTCAAGTATAAAATCCTTGTGTTTGTTTTTGTCGAAGTCTTCTTTGTTTTCTAAATTCAATAATGTATGTATTGTCATCCCCAACAGAAAATTTTTCTTGACTCAATAAAAGCTTTTTGTCCTTTTTAATCGTATATCTTATGTAAAGCAAAAAATCGCACACATACTAATATATATTATATATATAATATATATATATAATATATATATATATTATTCAATAAGCTGTCAGAATTATTCTGAAATATCCTTCTCAATGAAACTTTGGTAGTTAACTTTTGTTGCAGAACTACCAGTACGTATTGGAATTTCCCCAGTATTTATTATTCTGACTCCTTCGGTGTTTTTTAATTCTTTCCGACCGTGTTTTTTCTGTTGAGTCATTACCCTAAACTTGTATGTATATATTATGGCGAATGTATTCATAGGATTTTGGAAATATAGCTTTTAGACAAATTCCTAAACTGTGTTGCTATGTTCGTTACATTGATAATACGTTTCCTTGCTTATCTTCATGTAACGAGGCAATAAAATGTTATCATTGGCCAAACAATCTCCCCCCGTCTTTATCATTTACTATGGAAGAGGAGAATAGCAAAATCTTGTCTTTTCTTGGTGTCTTTTCTTGATGACTTGTTCGAGAAAGGATTTTCTTTCTTTGTTAGGAGTGTTTATCGTAAATAAACCTTAGTTAAAATTCTTCTGCACCCATACTCGAAAGTTGAACCTTGTTAAATGCCTTACTTGTTGAATGCGTTCTCGAGATGGATCAGGAAAAAGGAGTAAAGGTAAAGCCAGGTTTATTTATTCATCATCTATTGACCCAATATGGGTGTAGAATAATCATACTAAGTTCCAATTACCGTCGAATTGGTAAGACAAGGCAACAAGGAGCCATAACTTAATACGGATCTAACCTTGTTGCAATCCTACTGCAGAATGCGAGAGTATTTATGAAACCTCATAACATCATCGGCTTAAGATCTCTGAAATCTGATAAAACTATTTTTTCTTTATGTTGAAACATGGGTAAAAAAATAAGTAATTGTGTGAGAGAATTTACATACTGGAAATATCAATGGCGCTTTGCATATTAACATATAAACGATTCAAAGATTTATCATATGTGTTCGTTATTTGTTTTAGTGTTGGTGTTAATCAATTTTTGATGATTTTATTACATTTTTATTGAAGTAAAATGTAATTATTTGGTTTCGCCTCATAACTTCAAACGGAATTTTTTTTAAATACATCAAATAACTCAAATAATGTCAATAAATCATATTGATAAATACCTCAAATTTTAACTCCGGCTTTGTTATGACAACTTAATTGATTGTTTAAAATTTAACAATCTTTTGCAAACCTAATTTGAAGTTAATGTAATTTGCTTAATAACTTCAGTCGGGGCGTAGTTAAATTTAAAAAGATGACTCCAACTTAATTCTAATCCAGAACAAAAGAATAAGTAAAAGTAAAAAGGGAAATAATAATAAAAATAATAGTATTAAGAAAACATTCTTTAAATTTATTTTATATTATCTATATACTCAAATATACATGTGGAAAGAAAATGTTATGTTTTTTATTTTTTGCACACTGAATAACATGGCCCAGGTTTTTAATTTTAAGGTTTATTTCATATCCAGCTTAATAGCTAAGAATGTAGCAACTGTTCTATACGATATTTCATCTGTAGATATAAGAAGTTTCGAATACTCCCCCCCCTCTCTCTCTCTCTCTCTCTCTCTCTCTCTCTCTCTCTCTCTCTCTCTCTCTCTCTCTCTCTCTCTTATATATATATATATTATATATATATATATATATATATATATATATATATATCACTCTCTCACACTCACGCACACACACACACAATTCTCAAAATCACACACATGCATACAATTCACACAGAAAATGAGGAGGAAAACTTTATACGCTCTCTCTCTCTCTCTCTCTCTCTCTCTCTCTCTCTCCTCTCTCTCTCTCTCTCTCTCTCTCTCTCTTTTATGTGTGTGTGCCCGCGCGCGTGTGTTTGTGTGTTGTGTGTGGCGCGCGCATGTGCGCGCGCGTGTGTGTGTGTACTTTCCCTCCAGGATGTGAGCAATCATGGCTCTTCCAGATTCTTTTATCTTTCTTGATATGCTTAATCAAAAGATTTGCCATTACCTTCTTAACGATTTACTTTTGTTGTGTTTTTTTGTTTTGTTTTTCTAATCGAGTTACACTCTCTAGTTAGTTAATCCTTTGACTTAGGCGAGAAACTGTCAGTAACCAAGCACCATTGACATCATGTTTTCCATAATCTAACTTAGATATACATGCTCTATCAATGATATTGAGAACTCTTTACTTATAAATGGAGCAAATTATATATATATATATATATTTATTTATTTTACAATGTTTTCATAGATCAACGTTCATTATCAGCGACCGCGGTTTCATGCTAAATAGCAATCATCAGGCTGTTGAGCAAGATCCTATGGTGTTTGTTGGAGTTCTTTACTCAATGTCACATTTAGGATTTTAAATAACGTCGGTTAGTTTTACGGACGCTGTTATTTTTTTATTAAATTTGAATTTTTTTGAAGTAATGTCAACGAAGTTGCCTCCATATATATATATATGTGTGTGTGTGTGTGTGTGTGTGTGTGTGTGTGTAAGTGAGTGTGAGGGAGAGAGAGAGAGAACACCCTGCGTTTGCGGGATTTTAAGTTCTAATGCAATAAAATATATTACATGAGAAAACTAAATAAGAACGCATATGAAAAGATTAATTATTTTAATTTCATCTTAGATTAACTATATATAAAAGTATACATGTGATTGCTTTTAATACATTAATATAATAAAACTATATTAGAAACTGATAAATCAAGTAATTATTCATTAAGCCCGATTTCGTTCAAACCGCTATGCAAATTATCCACACCATATACTATGTAAACTTTTATTTCTTAGTGATATATAAAACACATTTCGGAATGTTTAACTCATGAATATCATGGGCTATTTTTAGGTCATTTTTTTTCCTACTGTGTTGTTTAATTACTCACCACATTTACATGAAACGGGTATGGAAAGCCAGTTTGGTCGTTGACCATTCAACTTTTCCCCACCAGAGAAACCTTTTCTAAGATGATAGCTTTTATATGGTTAAATGTCCTCATCTCTGTTACTGTCAATTCGTAGCCGGAGGTAAAAATGAATTCGCACCTTGCCCAAATATACTAATGTTAAATAAACCACTTGAGGTGCTGAAATGAAAATTTTAATGACAATGACATAAATATAATTGGGGCAAATCTAAACTTTTCTATAGGCATCTACAATGTGAAAAATGCGTCATAGAGATCGGACTCAGCAATCCGAGTTCAAATCCTCGACTAGGCTGTTTGCATTTCACATAGCGGAAATACTCTGCGGAAAGGTAGGTATTTACTCAACCCACTCGCCAGTAATAGTATGTAACTATAGGCAATATGAAATGAAGAGATGAAGAGAAATAAAAAGACACAACTGTTTCGAAGTATAGATGGAGACTTTATTGGTTAGACCGTTAACTCTGAACGCCAGAGTCCAGATGCTCAGAACTTTTTATTTATTTATTTAATTTTTATTTTATTTTATTTTATTTAAATCCCCACATAACACAAGGTTGTAAGAAGGTAGTTATCCAATACATTCGCCATAGGAAAAATGTGACATAAGGTCACAAGTATTGGGCATCCAGCGAGGGTCGAAATCGCTATTCAGTAGTAATAGCTATGCGAAACTTGCTTGCTAACCATCACACCACGATGGGGGGGGGGGGCTTAACCTTAGGAAAGGTATGCATCAAACTAGTCTCCCTTCAACTAGGGGTAAATATTAGGGGAGCAGTCGGCTTTTTTAAACTCAATTTTAAAACACATTTTAAAAGGTTTTCTTTTCTATTTAACTCATAGAGAGGACCCAAACAGGTAGTGCTTATATTCCGTGTCAGAATTGACCTGAGGGTTGATGGGGATGAAGGGCTACTCCACATTCACCAGAGCTCCAAAACTGAAACTTCACCATTATATGCCGTTTAACGTATTACCTAGGAGAATAAGACGCTCAGCCACCGCCTTCTCGCACATATGATAAAAAGGGAAGCGCGTGATGTAATGGTTAAAGTCATGGGAAATGGACTCGTCGCCCCGAGTTCAAATCCTGGACGTGCTAATTGCATTTCACTTAGCGCTAATACCCTTGGGAAAGGTATGAATCCTACTCTCCCTCCAGCTATGGGTAAATAGTAGGGCAGACTGGGCTCTTTAATATTGGTTAGGCAACCGGTCTAGGAGAAGGAAAACTCTGAATTCAAACCTATTGAAGTCCGCTTAAGAAATTGACCTTGTGTCGCATTCTGCTCGTGCGGAGGGGTTGATAAATATATATATGATAAAAAAGGGTTGGGTGTTGCCATAAAGGCAATAGAATTGAGACAATGTTATAGGTGCTAGGGCTTGTCTTGGCTACTCGATTGATCGGAGGGGGTGTCAGCCACCGGGATTCCGTCCTTAAGCATCACGGACCCCCCACAGCCAACAGGTGGCACCATTTGGGGATTTTACCCCACTTAGAGGTGCATTCTGTGTATTCTACTGTCCCAACGACAGGGCGAGCTCTTGCAGATGGGTTGGGTAAATATATATATATATATATATATATTATTATTATTATTATTTATATTTTGCTTGAAGGCAATTACAATGTATATCGTATAAAAATCGATAATAATCATGACAAGCCAACTCGACAAAGAATTATGCAATGCTAGAACATCGTACAGTCTGTTTCAACTTTATTAAGTCTCATCAGCGATGTATACCAACGATTTCCCTCCGACTGAAATCGAAACCGGTAGTCCAGCAGGCAAAGTGTGTGACTTTACCGCTCGGTCAACGGAGAATCCATGCGAAATTAATCTGTCAATGATAATAGCTCGCCTCTACCTCATGAGGTACGCGGGCGTTGAGTGAATAACAACAAACTAAACCCATGCCCCGGTGAAGGAAATAAGATTTTGGATGTTTGTTTTTAGAAGCATTGTTGGATAAAGTATATATTACTATTTCTCTGAATGTTTGAGATGAGGCTTGAAGATAAGTATTATCTGCGTTATTCCGACTATTGTCCCCATCTTCATTGTTATTTGTATGTTTCGGCCGATATACCCTCCGGCCTTCTTCAGGTATTTCTTGTCGGACTCGGGAACCTTCTCGGACTCGGGAACCTTCTTTTCGGAACCTTCTTTCGAACTCGGGAACTTTCTTGTCGTATTCGGGAGCCATTACGGAGCTTTGAAGGTTCCCGAGTCCGAGAAGGTTCCCGAGTCCGACAAGAAATACTCGAAGAAGGCCGGAGGGTATATCGGCCGAAACGTTATACAAATAACAATGAAGATGGGGACAATAGTCCGAATAATGCAGATAATACTAAGTATATATTATTATTTATATTTTTCCTTGAAGGCGATTACAATGCGTATATCGTATAAAATTCGATAATTATAGAAAATAATCATGACAAGCCAACTCGACAAAGAATGATGCGATGCTAGAACATCGTACAGTCTGTTTCAACTTAATCAAGTCTCATCAGCGATATATATATGATGCAAAAAGCTCAGGATTATATTTAATATATCTTTTCAGTATCTATCTAATGAATACACAACTGTGTAATTTAAGAATCTAAGATGCTGTTATCAAACAGATTAATTTAAGGAACATATCTTTTACACTGACTTAATTCAATATGCATTAGTCATTAAAATCTAGGAATGTTCTGAAAAAACAAATTTAACTAGTGAAACTGCAGAACTTTTTAAAATAGTGTTCCTAATATCGGTAATTTAATCAAATTCTCACGGAAACACGCTAGTCTTATTTGTCCTACTGCTTTTTTGGTAGCTTGTTGAGATCCTTATATATATATATATATATATATATATATATTATGTGTGTGTGTGTGTGTGTGTGTATGTGTGTGTGTGTGTGTGTGGTTTCTTTATCTCTAAAGCGGTGTGAAAAAAAACTCAGTGTGCAAATTTTTAAAAATTGATAAAGAATTAACATTATTTCTAATTTCTACTTAACTGTACATAATTTATAGGAAACATATCAATTATGTAACACACCCATATATATATATATATATATGTGTGTGTGTGTGTGTGTGTGTGTGTGTGTGTGTATGTACCTGTGTGTCTGTGTGTGTGTGCGTCTGTGTGTGCTATTAAAGTATTAGATCAAACACTATATACATGAGTACTTAAAACAAGTTCCCTGCACAGCTGTATCAAATTTTCTTGGTATTTTGATCTGTATGATGGGATATTTCAAAGTTCACTATCTATTCACCTCACAACTCATTCTATTCAAATAAAGATGGGAGAGGTGTTCGCGTAGTGATTTTTTAGTGTAAACAAGTGACACGTGCGAAAGCCGCGGCCATCGGTTTACGGTGGGATCGAATGGTGGGAGACCCGCTGTGAGCGGTTCAAAATAGGCAAAAAGTTAAAATCCCTAAAATGTTTGGTTTTCTCAAGTATGGGGAGGGCATTTATAATCTTTCTGAATTGAGGTAGAATTTGCTTTTATGCTAGGTTATAACATCACAAGTTTCTTCATTTTTTTCGGTGTTTTGTTTAATGTATTTTTGCGGTGAGGTGTGCTTTTTGTTTTCTTCGCCAACGGAGCATCTAACAATCAAATAAACCAAATCCAACTTAATAGATAGATAGATAGATATAATCATAGATAGATAGATATAAAACGAATAGGTTAAGTAGACAGAAACAGAATGAGATAGATATATAGATTGATAGAAACAGAGTGAAATAGATATATATAGATAGATAGAAGCAGACTGAGATAGACAGATAGAAACAGAATGGGATATATATATATATATATATATATATATATATATATATATATATAATGGAAGGCACAATAAGCTGTAGAAAACGCAGAATCATCCCTCAAGGTGAAAGAAATAATTGGAACTGTGGCAAAGGGAAGATCAGGACTAGGTCTTCACCCACAACGTTGTTGGTCTAAAGAATCCACGTTAAATAAAAGGATTATGATTTCGGAGGAAATTCACCAACTTGAGGAAGTCAAGCCTATTGCTACAGCTGTGGGACAAAGTAAACAGGGCGCATGGACCAGGTGGGAGAGTACAAAAGAGAGAGCTGTAATATGGAGCGACATCAGGCATATGGAGCCTAAAAAATTAAGTTTCCTGATAAAGGCAGTCTACGACATATTACCAACACTAGTCAATCTTCGCGTCTGGGGGTTAGCTACGTCAGACCTATGCAAAGCATGTGGGAAAACTGCTAGCCTGAAACATATTCTCACGGGATGCGAGTATGCTCTAAGAAGCTACAGGTGGAGACAATGAAGTCCTCGAGATTGTTGCGGAGGCGTCGAAGATATGTTGTGAGACTGCAAATAAAGCTGTTAATAACATCAACAAAGCAGTACATTTTGTTAAAGAAGGAAACATTTCAAGATTTTCGCGTTAAAATAGGCACATGTCGTCACTATTTGATGGCTCCACGGACTGACGCATTGCATGTGACTTGGAACATCAACTTGTTTTTCCAACTGAAATAACGTTAACGGCCCTGATATTGACATTTTGTCTGTTAATCAAAAGGAAGTTTTTTATCGTTGAATTGTCAGTTCCATATAAAGAAGATCTTGATTGGGCACATAGGCGTAAGTTGGAAAAATATGAAGACCTACGGGAACAATGCGTCAGAAACAGATGGATAACAGATGTATTTCCCATCGAAGTCGGATGCCGGGGATTTATTACCAACTCAACCTTTGCATTTTTGTCTAAACTTGAACTTTCTCCACCAGACAAGAGGAAATACATTAAAAAAATCCAGGAGAAAGCTGATGAAGGCTTTGTTGGTTGCAATGCTACTGGGTAAATAACAGTCATTGTATGAAGATTATATGGTTAACACGTTGCCTTGAGACCAATGGTAACAATCGCAGATTAAATGTATTGCAAACTATAATGAATAAATAGATACATCTTTTACACCCGAAAACGAGCACTTTCTTTTCAATTCTCCAATACTAGAAAAAAAATACCAATATATATATATATATATATATATATTGCAGGACTTTATAGACACAAACACACATATATAAAATATATATATATATATATATTATATATATATTCTTCTTCATGTTGGTGGGATAGGAACGGTATGACCGAAAAGTGTTAAAGAATAAAATTGCTTTTGTATGCAAAGAGCGGGGCGGAATATGTTGATGAGGAGGGCCTCGAGTACAGCCAGGTGCAACTCGTTGCTTGAGGATGCCAAAATGGAGAACATTGCGGGCTATATATATATATATATATATATATATATATATATATATATATATATATATATATATAGAGAGAGAGAGAGAGAGAGAGATAAGGTACATATTAAAAGCCGCTTGCAAAGGAACATTGCACTAGGTCAATGTGTCATAAGAAATCAAATACCCCCTTCATCTGGACTTAAATGTCAATATCAAAGCCACCAATCCGATAATTATTCTTACCAAGTTGGTTATAGCTCACAAAAAATAAGATTGATTTCTTTGTTTGAAATATAACTTACTCAGCACTTGATAAGGAAAAGAAAAATCAAACACAGGGGCCAATATTAACCTACGGATTGGCTTAGCCACCTTTATAAGTGTTGTTGTTTTTATACATGAGTATAAACATTTTGGGTGGGAAAAAATCTAATACTAACGAAGCCAATCCCCAACGGAATTTTTGATGAAATGTCAGAGAAACGAACCACGTTACCACTGAGGAAAAAAGTCTATTTAAAGACCACAGCTACTTGATCTTCTTAAATAACAGTTTCTTTCGTAAACGAATTATGAAATTTTACTATCAGTACAATTGAACCAAATAATTAAGAATACATGGTTTTGGAAAGTAAAACACTGAGAGGGATTTACCTTCTTAGGTTAATCTCATTAGAGGGGTCGACATTTTTCCGAAATGTTGGTATGTTTCAATATCCAATATATATAATTAAGGATTTAGCTATAAGAATTTACCTTCTTGTAGGCCTTAGGCTAATCTCATGAGAGGGCCCGACATTTTTTCAAATTTTGGTATGTTTCAATATCCAGATTATATATATATATATATATATATATATATATATATATATATATATATAGGGCTGGTTTTATCTCAGTCGGTAGAGCGTCCGACTAGGAACCACAGGGTTCCGCGTGCTTTTATTTAGGATGGAGTGTGTTAGTCTAATTAGCATTTCGTAGTTATCTCAGGTATATCGAGAATTTAGATAATTAAGACAAAAGTTTTTTTTTCTGTTTAAGAATTGATTGAAGCGGAATCATAAGCGTGGCTATGCAATTTGTATTAGTTTTTGCGATTTGGAAAATAGAAAAGTAAATGAAACACTAACAAATGATTATCATAGAAAATATATTTGTTATGAGAATGAAATTAATTAATTTTCTGAAAGAAATAAAACGACGGCATCTTAATCAACGATATATATATATATATAATACAGTGTAATTGACATAGCCGACCCCCCCCCGACCTAAGCGGCAAGGAATTGCCTGAGCCACGAACGGCACGAGGTGTAATTTATATAACGGCTAGGCGAACTGTAATAAAAGCAGGCAGTTGTTCACACTGAGGCAGAATGATCAAGACGGTGTAAGGAGTGACAGAGTCGACGACGGAAAAATTTATTGTTCTTTTATCCAAGGATTTGAACTAGCCAGTTCAAGAATTCGAGAAAAAAACGGTCTTTATTGAGAGTCTGTACACCGATAGAAGATTGTCCAGAACTTTTTGTGCGTTTGGTAATTCCAGTTCTGATGATAAACTCAATAATGAGTCTATTGCTCGTTTCAGCAGGCAACTTATTCTGCCACATATTGGTGTGAAAGGTCAACAATCACTTTCCAAAAGTGGAGTTTTGGTTTTTGGCGCCGGGGGACTAGACTGTCCTGTTTCTATCTATCTTGTAGCTGCTGGAATTGGCAAACTTGGAGTTGTAGATTACGATGCCGATGAACTAAACAATCTGCATAGACAAATTATTCACACGGAATCCAGGCTGGGATTCTCCAAGAGTCTTTCCTTGGTGACAGCCTGTCCTCAGCTGAATTCTGCTGTTGAATACATTCATTATCATCTGCAGCTGAACAGCCAAAATATTGTTGAAATCATTAGAAATTATGACAATGTTGTAGATGCATCTGACAATGTAGCAACAAGATATATTGTAAATGATGCCTGTGTTATATACGACAAACCATTGGTATCAGGAAGTGCTTTACGCTTCTTACAGATTAAAGTGTTGTTAGTTTAAAATCTATACATTTTGAATATTTAAAAGAAGGCAGTTTTAAGAGAATTTTTTTTTTTCAAATGAAAAGAAAAACGTTTTACTTTTCTATCCTTCTAAAATTTTGATAGAATCGATTAATCTGAATGAAAATACTAACTTATATTTTTTGGAAGAGTTGCCAAGCTGATAACTTAATTTTGGTTTTTCTCTCCTCAAAGTGTTTAATGGCTCCTGAAATATCCGGCAATAAAACAGATTCTTTTTTGTATGTTAAGATTCTTCTGTCCAGTAACTTCTTAAGCATTACCCTTGGGAAAGTGCTGATCATAATTACTTGAACAAACCCCAAAATCAATTTGTATTGCCTGAGTCTGTGTAGACCACTGGGAATTTGGGCAACCACTAAGAAGATCACTGATTACACACAAAAATGTTTTTTCTCTATCAAACATATTTATTAACACTTGCGTAATGAAAACTTTTTTTAATTTATTGCAATCCTCATTTTACTTATTTTACTCGGATCTTTTTACATTTATACTCCTCTGTAGACCCTTCAAAATTATTTAAGTATTTGTGCCAAAAAGATCACTGATCAAACACAAATATATCAAATTATTTCAGTATCAAACATCTTTATTTATTATGATTTGTGTCATGAAAACTCTTTTATTTATTGCAAATCTCATTTTACTTATTTTACCCGGATCTTCTTACTTTCTTCTAAAAATGATACTCCTCTGTAGATTGATCCTTCAAAATTACTTAAGTATTTGTGCCCAGTAAATGTGCTAATTTATTGGCAGATGATCCTGCACATCAAGAAATTACAAAGACATTTAATATATAAATAATCCCTTCCTGTGTCTATTTATGCAGGGAGTGCTCGTGGTGTAGAGGTTAACGTGCTAGACTATGAACTCCAACCGCACAATTCACGTTCGCATTAATACTATTGGGAAAAGTATGAATCCTCTTATACCCAGCTATGGGTTAAATAGAACCACTACTGTTCTTGTACAAGCCTGGTTTTAACATTAAATAAGCCATAAAGATTGTTATGCCATTAAACAAAATAGACCAAACCAAACCAAAGCAAACCGAACTATTTATTTATGCTTTTCCTAAAACAGAAGGTTCTTTAATGTAGACATCTTTAAAAACTTTAATTTAAAATATTTGGAATTTTTTAAAAATTCTAATATTAAAATCTTTTCAAAAATCATAATAACGCAAAGCCGGCGGAATGGCCTATTATTGGTATCAACCGAACAGCGAGGGAGCATATCCCCTTTTCGCATGGGCTAGAGTAGATAGGTTTTTTTGCAGAGATGAAACGTCACGCCTACCGTCAGCTCCCAGATGCTTTACCGTGCAGATCAGTTGATCCAAGCTGGGCTACTCATGCACTAGGTTAGTGAGTACCGGTATCGAACCCGGAACCTTGAAATACCTAGGCAAATGCTCTACCGACTGAGCAGTGTTAATATGATTGTTCTTGGAATTCACTGATAATATTATAATATATTCATATTGATTTTATACTAAAAAGACCACAATAAAACCGTTGATCTTGTTATATATGATAAAGTACACTATGTGTCTGATATTCTTTTCTGTTCACTTTTATTCTTTCGTTTTGAATTAATAGCTAAGTAAACCAAATCTATATGTAATTAACTTATTTTAACTTATTCTATTTATCTTACTGCTGCTTTTTTTTTTTTTTTAGTTAGCTATATCCATTCTGATATTATACACAACCCTTTACTCATAACGCATAATGATATTTGTAACATACATTTAGCTTCTCAGCCAAAAGCAAAAAAATGTCCGTTATGATTTCACAATGACCATAACTTTCAAAGCTAATTCTATTTACAGCGAGACAGAAGTCTTATCACAACGTAATTTGTTTAGTTCAAAGGAATTTCGATACAGTTCGTATTCCAATGATAAAGGATAAATTCAATCAATCACTTTTATCATACGCGCAGATACGCGATGTTTTTCAAAAAGTATCGAGACTAATGTTGTATTTATCAAGACAGAAATTAACAATGAATAAAAAGTTCATTATCTTCAAAAATTGGCTGGTATTTCTGCTTTATATTAATTAGCATTGAGTTTTTCATCGGCAAGACTGGTCTTTATACTGCTCGAAGATTCTCAGTGGTGTGGACTGTGTTATCTTCTAGAGACAAGATGTTCTTCTAGTAGTAGATGTGGGGTGTTGTCTTCTACCCTGATATCCTTTCTCTCGATACATCGAGTTCTGGCCTAGGTCACCATTCTCTGTTTAAAACAGTCTTGGAGCACATAGTTTATAGAAGAGAATTGTTGACTGTTATGTTAATTTACCACGCA
This sequence comes from Doryteuthis pealeii, assembly GCA_023376005.1. Classification (NCBI taxonomy): domain Eukaryota; kingdom Metazoa; phylum Mollusca; class Cephalopoda; order Myopsida; family Loliginidae; genus Doryteuthis; species Doryteuthis pealeii. The sequence goes on from CM042139.1 coordinate 121,827,952, forward strand.
CGCATGAACTCTTCCAACAATAAATAGCAGCAGGTACTGCTCTTAGGCGAGAGTCAATATCCCAGCGGTATGGTCGGACAGTTGATAGACCGCCTCGCGAGTTACCTTGTCATTTGTATATGTTTGTACTACTGTTCTTTGTTAATATATTTGTTTACCTCATTTCCTCGCTTGTGTCTTTATTCTGGCCCCTAGCAAGACCACAACATTGACCTAAAAATCTGATTAGTTAGACAATCAGGACTTAGCTATTATTGACAGAGATCGAATGGAGAAGCCAACACCCTAGACCCCTTTTTGACTGGACAGTACGTTTTAGTATCCCAGATTGAAAAGAAGAGAAACAATCTTGAGCCCTTGCGATCGGTGTCAGCCTTTGATATTTCAATGTCCACCGGTGTGATTTTGGAAAGGTCAGGCAGTGCAGTCTGCCTGCGTCTGCAAAAAAACAACTGGAACTTTTGACAGCTTTGATAAACTTATAAATTTAGTAGCTCCAGAAACCTTTGCCTTAATTTATAAACTCAGTCAGAAGAATTAACCATTATCTAACATTTTGGTTTTAATATGTTTTTTAATTTTAACAAAATTACTTATTCTGGCTTACAAAAAGAAAACTACTTTTCACTTCTCTTTAATAAATCTTAAACATCAGCAGAAATCCTTGGTATGTCATAATTTCTTATATGAATCGTATTCTAAATGTGACAGGCGCCTCACCTGTCAGAAAGAAATCGCTTTATTATCGGTGTTTAAACCTCCCTCTGGATTGGTCTCAAATCAGGAAGACGTGAAGTAGTATTCTCGGGTCGATGAAAGAATTGCTAAATGAAAACTCGCCCCCAATGAGAACTCACCAGCCCCGAGATTTAGAACATTACTTGTCGTCTGCTGACTACTAACTGACTGTCTCTCACTTTTCAAAAATACTCAACTTTCACGTGTGATCATTTTTGGCACACACAGCAATAGATTCCGTGATTGACCCATTTTTCGGTCAACTAACTAGGGACCACGTTCACTCGCGGTGGGAGGCGGCCACTATACTACAATTGTATAGTTTATGTTTAAGTAAATGTTCAGCTATGAGAGGAAATAATTGAATAAATATAGAATATTTACGGGGGATTCCCAATGCCGTAGTCGCTAACCGGCTGGACTGCGACATCGTAGTAAGCGAGTTCGAACTTTAGTCGTGCTATTACGTTCACATTCGGACTAATACCCTTAGGAAAGGTATGAGCCCTCTCATCACTCCAGCTATGGTTTAGATAGTACCACTATTTTTTCTTCTACAGTTTGATGTGCCATTAAACGAAGAAACCTAACCAACTAAAATATGTAATTTGTTTCTATCATTTGATAAAATATGAAACATTTGCTCTTGTGTGCTGTAATGTTGTAGTAGGAATAAGCAGCATTTTTATGTTTGTCTTGAACCGGGCTTGGTACCGCATTTCCGCCTCAGTTGTCTCCTGAGTGAACCTCTCGGTATATTCATCGTTTTGAGCACCCGGCTCCGTTCGAAAGATATCGAGATTAGGACAGGAACAAAAACGCATTTGTGAGAAACATCTTGCATCCTATTCTTTGATATACCGTGCGCATCTTGTTTATCAAATCAGCAGTGTGTTTCGTGCTATAAAACCCCGCTGATATGGCGAAGAATTTTCTTTATATTGAATTTTCTAAAAAAAAATATCTTATTTTTTATTTTCAATGACTTTTTCGCCAAAAAGGATTGTCAATCAAATAGATATACATTAAAACTTGATGCATTAAAAAATTACTTAGTCATGAAATATAGTCAATATAGTCCAAGGATAAATATATATATATATATATATATATATATATATATATATATATAATATATATATATATATATATATATATTCAATAACTTTTTCATAAAAAAAGGATTGTCAATCAAATAAATATACATTAAAAATTGATACATTAAAAATTTAGTTATTTAGTCCTAATAAATATAGTTTTGCTATTTTCGAAATATTATATCTTGGAGATTGCCTACATTTTCACGGATACAAAGTTACACCTTAATTTCTAGCACTATGCATTTACTCAAGGTTTATGGAATCAACCCTTCTATCTCTGCAAGAATATTATTCTTGAGCAGTAACTATGCCATAAGCTTATTTAAATACAAACACTCATTTAAATAACACCACAAAAAATAATTGGGGAATACAAAGCAGGTGAATTGAATTCTGAATTTCTTGAAATCATTCTGCCACCAAAGACCTTCTTATGTTGAAACCTCTCAATTAAAATAGCAAAATTCCATTATTCTAATTATATTATTTCACATTGTATCTTGACATTTTCAATTTGCTTAAATTACATATAATATCTGAAAAAGCATATAAACATTAAATAAAAAAAGAGAGCAATGAATTTTTAAAATGTTTCAGTATTTTGCGGGCCACCCTGTACTTTCTTCGGTGTAAATTTATTAAATCTAATGGAATCATCAGTAAAATAGCTAATTTTAACATTTGTATTTGTGACTGGAAGGTGTAGTGGTATGATTGTTATTGACATTGAAAATCAACTAAGAGATCCAAATTCAAAAGCTGGACTTTGATTTTTTGCGTTTTACTGCTAGCTACTAGCATTAAGAAAGTAAAGAAATCCCTCCTCTCCCCATCAGTTATAATCTATTGAGGTATGGGTCAGCGACTCTTTACTTTCTTTTAAAGGCTTAGTAGCCTAGGCAGTAAAACGCAAAAAATTCAAAGTCGCAGCTTTTTGAATTTGGATGCTTTAGTTTGATTTTTTCAATGTCAATAACAATCATACCACTACACCTTCCAGTCCACAAATTACAATGTTAAATTAGGCTATTTTTACTGATGATTCCATTAGATTTAATAAATTTTTTTTACACCGAGAAAGTACAGGGTGGCCCGCAAAATTACTGGAACATTTTAAAAAATTCATTGCTCCTCTTTTTTTTTATTTAATGGTTTATATGGGCTTTTTCAGATATTATATGTAATTTTAAGCGCAAATGAAAATGTCAAGATACAATGTGAAATAATTATTAAGATAATGAATTTTTGCTAATTAATATGAGAGGGTTTCAACATAAGAAGGTCTTTGGTGGGGCAAATGATTTTCAAGAAATTTCCAGAATTTCCAATTCACCTGCTTTGTATTCCCAATTATTTTTTGTGGTGTTTTAATTTAAATGAGGTTTGTATTTAAAATAAGCGCTTATGGCATTAGTTTACTGCTGCAAGAATAATATTCTTGGGCCAGAGATAGAAAGGTTGAAATTTCCATAAACCTTGAGTTAAATGCCCATAGTTGCTTAGAAATTAAGGGTGTAACTTTTGTACGTTGAAAAATGTAGGCAATCTCCAAGATATAATATTGCGGAATAAGGCAAAAACTAAATATTTATTAGACTAAATTAACTAATTTTTTAATGTATCAATTTTTTTTAATGGTATATTTATTTGTTGACAATCCTTTTTTTATGAAAAAGTTTATTTGAATATATAATATATATATATAATATATATATATTATATATATATATATATATTATATAATATATATATATCCTTTGGACTATATTGACTATATTTCATGACTAAGTAATTTTTATGCATCAAGTTTTAATGTATATCTTATTTGAATTGACAATCCTTTTGGCGAAAAAGTCTTGAAAATAAAAATAAAGATAATTTTTTTTTAAAGAAATTCAATATAAAGAAAATTTCTTCGCCATATCAAGGCGGGGTTTTTATACACGACACACTGCTGATTTTGATTAAACAAGAATGCGCCACGGTATATCAAAAGAATTAGGATGCAAGACTGTTTTCCTCAACAAATGGTTTTTTTGTTCCTGTTCCTAATCTCGATATCTTTTTCGAACGGGAAGCCGGGTGTCAAAACGATGAATATACGCGAGAGGTTCACTCAGGCAGACAAACTGAGGCGGAAATGCGGTTACAAACCCGGTTTCAAGACAAACATAAAAAATGCTGCTTATTCCTACTAGCAACAATTCAGCAAACACCAAGAGCAAATGTTTTTCAATATTTTATCAAATGATAGAAATAAAAAACAAATTTACGCATATTTTAAGTTGGTTAGGTTTTTCTTCGTTTATGGCACATCAAACTGTAAGAAAGAAAATAGTGGTACTATCTAAAACCCATAAGCTGGAAGTGGATGAGAGGGCTCATACCTTTCCTAAAGGGTATTATCCGAATGTTGACGTAATGGGCACGGACCAAAGTTCGAAGCTCGCTTACTACGATGTTCGCAGTCCAGGCCGGTTAGCGATACGGCATTGGGGGAACGGCCCCGTTAAATATTCTATATTTATTCATTATTTTTCCCTCATAGCTGAACATTTTTACTTAAACATAAACTATTACAATTGTAGTATAGTGGCCCGCTCCCACCGCGAGTGAAAACGTGGTCCCTAGTTTAGTTGACCGAAAAATGGGTCCAATTCACGGAATCTATTGGCTTGTGTTGGTTGCCAAAATGATCACACGTGAAAGTTGAGTATTTTTTTTGAAAGTGAAGAGACAGTCAGTTAGTATCGCAGACGACAATAATGTTTCCTAAATCCTCGGGGCTGGTGAGTTTTCCTCATTGGGGGCCGAGTTTTCATTTGCAAATTTCCCTTTCATCGACCCGAGAATACTACTTTCACGTTCCTGATTTGAGACCAATCCAGAAGGAGGTTTAAAACCCGATAATAAAGCGCGATTTCTTTCTGACAGGTGAGGCGCCTGTTCACATTTAGGAATAACAATTCATATAAGATTATGACAATACCAAGGATTTCCCTGCTGATGTTTAAGAATTTATTTAAAGAGAATGAAAAGTAAGTTTTGCTTTTGTAAGCCAGAATAAGTATTTTGTTAAAATTAAAAACATATAAACGCCAAAATGTAGATAAGGTTATATTCTTTGCTGACTGAGTTTATAAATTAAGGCAAAGGTTTTCGGAGCTACTAAATTTTATAAGTTTTATCAAAGCTGGTCAAAAAGTTCCAGTTGTTTTTTTTGCAAGACGCCAAGGCAGACTGCACTGGGCCTGACCTTTTCCCAAATCACACGGTGAACATTGAATATCAACAGTGACACCGATCGCATAGGGCTCAAGATTGTTTCTTCTTCTTTTAATCTGGATACTAAACGTAACTGTCGCAGTCAAAAAGGGGTCTAGGGTGTTGGCTTCTCGCATTCGATCTCGTCAATAAATAGCTAAGTCCCTGAATGGTCTAACTAATCAGATTTTTAGGTCAATGTGTTGGTCTTGCTAAGGGGCGCCAAATAAGACCACAGCCCGAGGGAAATGAAGGTTAAACAAAATATATTAACAAAGAAGGCAGTAGTACAAAACCAATACAAATAACAAGGTAACTCGGCGAGGCGGTCCATCAACTGGTCCGATCCATAACCGCTGGGATATTGACTCTCGGCCCTAGAAGCAGTAACTGCTGCTAATTTATTGTTGGAAGAGTTTCATGCGTGCCGTGGTAAATTAAACAAACAGTCAACAATTCTCTTCTATAAACTATGTGCCCAAGACCTGTTTTAAAACGAGAAATGGTGACCGCTAGGCCAGACTCGATGTTTCGAGAAGAAAGGATATCAAAAAGGTAGAAGCAACACCCCACAATCTAACTCGAAGAACATCTTGTCTCTGAAGATAACACAGTCCCACACCACTGAAGAATCTTCGAGCAGTAAAATAAAGACGTCAGTCTTGCCGATGAAAAAACTCAATGCTAATTAATAATAACCAGAAATACGCAGCCAAATTTTTGGAAGATAATAACTTTTTTATTTCATTGTTAAATTTTCTGTTCTTGAATAAATACAACATTAGTCTCGATAACTTTTTTTGGAAAAAACAAAATCCGCGGGTTATCTGCGCGTATGATAAAAGTGATTTGATTGAAATTATGCCTTATTCATTGGAATTTTACGAACTGTATCGAAATTCCTTTGAAAGCTAAACATAATTAACGTTTTGTGATAAGACTTCTGTCTCGCTGTAAAAGAATAGCTTTTGAAATTTATGGTCATTGTGGGAAATCATAACGGACAATTTTTTGCTTTTGGGGCTGAGAAGCTAAATGTATGTTAGCAAATATCATTATGCGTTATAGTCAGGGTTGGTGTAATATATATCAAAATGGATTAGCTAACTAAAAAAAAAAAAAAGCAGCAGTAAAGATCAATAAGAATAGTTTTAAAAAAGTTAATTTACATATAGAATTTTGGTTTACTTTAGCTATTAATTCAAACGAAAGAATAAGTGAACAGAAAAAGAATATTCAGAACACCTAGTGTTACTTTATCATATAAAACAAGATCAACGGTTTTATTGTGGTTCCTTTTTAGTATAAATCATATGAAATAATATTATAATATTATCAGTGAATTCCAAAACAATCCATAATTACACTGGCTTCAGTCGGTAGAGCAATTGCCTAGGTATTTCAAGGTTCCGGGTTCGATACCGGTACTCACTAACCTAGTGGCATGAAAGTAGCCCCAGCTTGGATCCAAACTGATCTGCACGGTAAGGCATCTGGGAGCTTGAACGGTAAGGCGTGACGTTTTATCTCTTGCAAAAAACCTATCTACTCCTAGCCCATGCGAAAGGGGATATGCTCCCTCGCCTTGTTCCGGTTTGGATTAACCGAAATAATAGGCCCAATTTCCGCGGCTTTTTGCGTTATTTTGATTTTTGAAAAGATTTTAATATTAGAATTTTTAAAATCCAAATAATTTTAAATTAAAATTTTAAAAGATGTCTACAATTAAAGAACCTTTCTGTTTTTTAGGAAAAGCAATAAATAAATAGTTCGGTTTTGCTTGTGGTTTGGTTTTGGTCCTATTTTGTTTAAATGGCATAACAATTTATGGCTTAATTTAATGTTAAAAACCAGGCTTTGTACAAGAACCAGTAAGTTGGTCTATTTTCCCATAGCTGGGTTAATAAGAGGATTCCATACTTTTCCCAATAGTAATTAATCGACGTGAATTTGTGCGGTTGGAGTTTCATAGTCTAGCCAGCGTTAACCTCTACAACCACGAGCAACTCGCCTGCCATAAATAGACACAGGAGGGATTATTTATATATTAAAATGTTCCCTTTGGTAAATTTTCTTGATGTGGCAGGATCAATCTTGCCAATAAATTAGCAACTTTACTGGGCACAAAATAATTAAGTAATTTTTGAAGGATCAATCTACAAGGAGTATCATTTAGAAGAAAGCTAAGAAGATCCGGGTAATAAATTTAAAATGAGAATTTTTGGGCAATAATAAAGAGTTTTTTCATGACACAAAATCATAATAAATTAAAGATGTTTGATACTGAAATAATTTTGATATAATTTTGTGTTTTGTCAGTATTCTTTTTTGGCAAAATACTTAAATAATTTTTGAAGGGTCCCTACAAAGAGGAGTATAAATGTAAAAAGATCCGAGTAAAATAGTAAAATGAGGATTGGCAATAAATAAAAAGTTTTTCATTACGGCAAGTGTTAATAAATATGTTTTGATAGAGAAAACATTTTTTGTGTTGTAATCAGTGATCTTTCTTAGTTTTTGGTTGCCCAAAATCCCCCATGGTCTTTAAGCACAGACTCAGGCCATACAAATTGTTTTGGGTTTGTTTTTCAATAATTATGATCAGCACTTTGCCCAAGGGTAATGCCTTAAGAAGTTTAGCTGGACAGGAAGAATCTTAAACATACAAAAGATCTTTTTATTGGGGGCCGGATATTTTCCAGGACCCATTAAAACACTTTGAGGAGAGGAAAACCCAAATTAAGTTATCAAGCTTGGCAACTCTTTCCAAAAAATATAAGTTAGTATTTTTTCATTCAGATTAAGATTCTAATAAAATTTTAGAAGGATGAAAAGTAAAACGGTTTTTCTTTTCATTTGAAAAAAAAAATTCTCCTTAAAAGCTTGGCCTTCTTTAAATATTCAAAATGTAATAGATTTTTAAACACAAGCCACTTTAATCTGTAAAAGGAAAGCACTTCCTGAATAACCATGTTTGTTCGTAATATAACAGCAGGCATTCATCAATAATCTTTGTTTTTGCTACATTGTAGATGGCATCTACAACATTGTCAATAATTTCTAATGATTTCAACAATATTTTGGCCCCCTGTTCAGGCTGCAGATAATAAATGAATGTAATTCAACAGGCGGCAGAAATTCCAAGCTGAGGACAGGCTGGTCAGCCAAGAAAGACTCTTGGGAAATCCCAGCCTGGATTTCCGTGGTAATAATTTTTGTCCTATGCCAGTTGTTTTAGTTAAATCGGCATCGTAAACTAGCAACTCCAAGTTTGGCCAATTCAGCAGCTACAAAGAATAGATTAAAACAGGAACAGTCCCTAGTCCCCCGGCGCCAAAAAACCAAAACCTCCACTTTTGGAAAGTGATTGTTTGACCCCTTTCACACCAATAATGTGGCAGAATAAGTTTTGGCGCCTTGGCTGAAACGAGCCAATAGACTCATTATTGAGTTTTATCATCAGAACTGGAATTACAAACGCACAAAAAGTTCTGGACCCAATCTTCTATCGGTGGGTACAGACTTCCTCAAATAAAGACGCCGTTTTTTCTCGAATTCCTTGAACTGGCTAGTTCAAAATCCTTGGGATAAAAGAACAATAAATTTTTCCGTCGTTCGATCTGTTCACTCTTACACGTTCTTGATCATTCCTCCTCAGTGGTGAAACAACTGCTCTGCTTTTAATTAACATTCGCTAGCCCCGTTATATAAATTAACCTCCGTGCCGTTCCGTGGCTCAGGCAATTCCTTCGCGCTTAGTCGGGGGGGGGTCGGCTATGTCAATTACACTGTAATAATAATAAATATGATATATCGTTTTTGATTAAAGATGCCGTTCGTTTTATTTTCTTTTCAGAAAAATTAATTAAATTTCATTTCTTCATAACAAATATATTTTCTATGATAACTCATTTTTTTAGTGTTTCATTACTTTTTCTATTTTCCAAAATCGCAAAAACTAATACAAATTGGCATAGCCACGCTTTGATTTCGGCGCTTCAAAATCAATTCTTAAAGCAAAAAACTTTTTGTTTTCTTAAATTATCTAAATTTCCTCGATATACCTTGAAGAATAACCTTAAACGAATGCTAATTAAGACTAACACACTCCATCCTAAATAAAAGCACGGCGGAAAACCCTGTGGGTTCCTAGTCGGACGCTCTTACGACCTGAGAATAAAAGCCACCCTTATATATATTATATATAATATATATATATATATATATAATTATAATCTGGATATTGAAACATACCAAAATTTGAAAAATGTCGGGCCCTCTCCATGAGATTAGCCTAAGGCCCCACAAGAAGGTAAATTCCTTATAGCTAAATCCCTTAATTATATATATTGGATATTGAAACATACCAACATTTCGGAAAAAAATGTCGACCCCTCCTTATGAGATTAACCTAAGAAGGGAAATCACCTCCTTCAGTGGTTTTACTTTCCAAAACCCATGTATTTTATTAATTATTTGGTTCAATTGTATGATGTAAAAATTTCTAATTCTTTAGCGAAAGAAACTGTTTTTTTTTAAGAAAGATCCAATAAGCTGTTGGTCCTTTAAAATAGACTTTTTTTCCTCAGTGGTAACGTGGTTCGTTTCTCTGACAATTTCATCAAAAATTCCGTTGGGGATTGGCTTCGTTAGTATTAGATTTTTTCCCACCCAAAAATGTTTTATAACTCTGTATAAAAACAACAACAACTTAATAAAGGTGCTAAAGCCAATTCCGTTAGGTTAATATTAGGCCCTGTGTTTGATTTTTCTTTTCCTTATCAAGTGCTGAGGTAAGTTTTATTTCAAAACAAAGAAAATCAATTTAATTTTTTGTGAGGCTTATAACCAACTTGGTTAAGAATAATTATCGGATTGGTGGCTTTTGATATTGACATTTTAAGTCCGCAGATGAGGGGGGTAATTGATTTCTTATTGACACATTGGGACCTAGTTGGCCCAATGTTCTTTTGCAAGCGGCCTTTTAATATGTACCCTTTATCTCCTCCTCTCTGTCTCTCTCTCTCATAATATAATATATATTATATATATTATATTATATAATATATATTATATATATAATAGCCGCAATGTTTCTTTCCATTTTGGCTCCCTCAAGCAACGAGTTTTGGGCACTGGCTGTACTCGAGGCCCTCCTCAAATCAACATATTCCGCCCGCTCTTTGCGCATACAAACAATTTTTTATTCTTTTAACAGCTTTTTTCCGGTCATACCGTTTTCCTGATCCCACCAACATGAAGAAAAAATATATATATATTATATAATATATATTATTTATATATTGTGGTTTGTGGGTCTATAAAGGTCCCTGCAATATAATATATATATATATATATTATTGGTATTTTTTTCTAAGTACTTGGAGAATTGGGAAAAAGAAAGTGGGCTTCGTTTTCGGGTGTAAAAGATGGTTCTATTTAATTCATTTAAATAGTTTGGCAATACAATTTACTGCGATTGTTACCATTGGTCTGCAAGGCAACGTGTTAACCATATAATCTCATACAATGACTGGTATTTAACGCCAGTAAGCATTGGCAAAACCAACAAACCCCTTCACAGCTTTCCTCCCTGGATTTTTTTAAATGTATTTCCTCTTGTCTGGTGGAGAAAGTTTCAATTTTAGACAAAAATGCAAAGGTTTTGACGTTGGGTATTAAATCCCCGGATCCGAACTTCGATGGAAATTCACATCGTTTATCATCTGTTTGCTTGACGCATTGGTTTCCGTAGTCTTTCATATTTTTTCCAAACTTACGCCTAATGTGCCAAATCAATCTTCCTTTTATATGGAACTGACAATTCAACGATAAAAAAGCTTCCTTTTATTAAGCAGACAAAAATGTCAATATCAGGCCGTTTAAACGTTTTTCAGTTGGAAAAAACAAGTTGATGTTTCCCAAGTCCAACATGCCCAAATGCGTCCCAGTCCGGTGGCAGCCTCAAAATAGTGACGACATGTTTGCCTATTAACGCGAAAATCTTGAAATGTTTCCCTTCTTTAAACAAAATGGTAACTGGCTTTGTTGATTGTTAATTAACACTTTAATTTGGCCAGTCTCACACATATCTTCGACGCCTCCGCAAACAAATCTCGAGAACTTCAATTGTCCCTTCCACCTGTAGCCTCTTAGAGCACTCGCATCCCGTGAGAATATTGTTTCCCAGGCTAGCAGTTTTTCCCACATGCTTGCATAGGTCCCTGACGTAGCAACCCCCAGACGCGAAGAATTGACTAGTGTTTGGTATATGTCCGTCTGGCCTTTTATCAGGAAAACTTTAATTTTTTTTAGGCTCCATAATGCCTGATGTCCGCTCCATAATTACAGCTCTCCTTCTTTTGGTTTACTCTCCCCTGGTCCTGCGCTGTTTACTTGTCGGCCAACAGCCTTGTAGCATAGGCTTGAACTTCCCCGCCTCAAGTTGGTGAAATTTCCTCCGAAATCATAACCTTTTTTATTAACGTTGGAAATTCTTTAGACCAAACACGTTTGTTTGGGTGAAGACCTAGTCCTGTTCTTCCCTTTGGCCACAGTTCCAATTATTTCTTTTCACCTTGAGGGATGTTCCTGCGTTTTCTCAGCTTATTGTGCCTTCCCATTTATATATATATATATTATATAATATATTTAATATAATATATATATCCATTCTGTTTTCTATCTGTTCTATCTCAGTCCTGACTTCTATCTATCTATATATATCTATTTCACTCCTGTTTTCTATCAATCCTATATATCTTATCTCCATTTCTGTTTTTCTGTTTCTACTTACCTTTCGTTTTATTATCTAATTCTATCTATGAATTATATCTATCTATCTATCTATAAGTTGATTTGGTTTTAATTTTTGATTGTTAGAAATGCTGCCGTTGCGAAGAAAAACAAAAAGCAGCACCTCACCGCAAAAATACTTAAAACAAAACACCGAAAAAAATGAAGAAACTTGTGGATGTTTATAACCTAGCAATAAAAGCAAATTCTTACCTCATTCAGAAAGATTATAATGCCCTCCCCTACTTGAGAAAACGCAAACATTTTAGGATTTTTTTAAACTTTTTGCCTATTTTGAAGCCGCTTCACAAGCGGGTCTCCCACCCATTCCGCTCCCCCACCGTAAACCGATGGCCCGCGGCTTCGCCGTTGTCCCACTTGTTTACACTTAAAAATCACTACGCGAACACCTCTCCCATCTTTATTTGAATAGAATGAAGTTTTGTGAGTGAATAGATAGTGACTTTGAAATATCCGATTCATACAGGATAAATACAAAGAAAATTTGGATACAGCTGTGGCAGGGAAACTTGTTTTTTAAAGTAACTCCATGTATCTAGTTGTTTTGATCTAATACTTTAATAGCACACACAGACGCACCACACACAGACACACACAGGGTACAACACAACACACCACACACACACACACAACACACATATATATATATATATATATGGGTGTGTTACCAATAATTGAATATGTTTCTATATTTATGTACAGTTTAATAGAAAATTAGAATAAATGTTAATTCTTTATCAATTTTTAAAAAATTTGGCACACTGAGTTTTTTTTTCACACCGCTTTAGAGATAAAGAAACCACCACAAAACACACACACATACACACACAACCCCACCACCATATATATATATAATTATATATTATTATTATATATAAGGATGCTCCAGCAAGCTTACCAAAAAAGGCAGTAGGCAAATAAACCTTAGCGGTGTTTTTTCCGTGAGAATTTGGATTAAATTTTAACCGAAATATTAGGAAAGCACTATTTTAAAAAAGTTTCTGGCCAGTTTTCACTAGTTAAATTTGTTTTTTTCAGAAACATCTAGATTTTTTAATGACTAATGCATATTGAAATTAAGCAGTGTAAAGATATGTCCCTTAAATTAATCTGTTTTTTGATAAGCAAAGCATCTTAGATTCTTAAATTCACAGTTGTTGTAATTCATTAGATAGATACTGAAATGATATATTAAAATAAATCTGAGCTTTTTTGGCATCCAATATATATATCGCTGATAGACTTGATTAAGTTGAAACAGACTGTACGATGGTTCTAGCATCGCATCATTCTTTGTCCGAGTTGGGCTTGTCCATGACTTTTTTTCTATAATTTACGATTTTTAAAATACGATTACGGCAATTGTTAAATCGGCCCTTCAAGGAAAAATATAAATAATAATATATACTTAGTATTTATCTGCATTATTCTAGGACTATTTGTCCGCCCATCTTCATTGTTTTGTTATCACGTTCCGGCCGATATACCTCCGGCCTCTTCGAGTATTTCTTTTTGCGGCCTCGGGGAACCTTCTTCGGACTCGGGAACCTTCCAAAGGCTCCGTAATGGCTTTTCGAATACGACAAGAAAAGTTCGCGAGTTCGAAAAAGAAGGTTCGCCGAGTTTCGAAAAAAAAAGTTCCCGAAGTCCCGAGAAGGTTCCCGAGTTTCCACCAGAAATACCTGAAGAAAGGGAGGGTAATATCGGCTCCGAAACTACAATAACAATGAAGATGGGGACCAAATAGTCGGAATAACGGCCAGATAATACTTATCTTCAAAAGCCCTCAATCTCAAACATTCAGAGAAATAAGTAATATATTTTATCCAACCAATGCTTCTAAAAACAACATCCCAAATCTTATTTCCTTTCACGGCGGGGGGCATGGTTTTATTTGTTTTTGTTTTATTCACTAGCTCAACGCGCCCCGCGTACCCTTCATGGAGGTAGGGCAGCTATTATCCCATTGAACAGATTAATTTCGCAATGGATTTCTCGGTTTGACCGAGCGGTAAAAGTCACAACACTTTGCCTGGCTGACTACCGGTTTCGATTTTTCAGTTCGGAGGGAAATCGTTGGTAATACATGCTGATGAGCTTAATAAAGTTGAAACAGACTTGTACGATGTTCCTCTTAGCATTGCGCATAATTCTTGTCCGAGTTGCTTTGTCCATGATTATTATCCGATTTTTATACGAATATAAACGCATCTGTATTGCCTTCAAGCAAAGATATAAATAATAATAATTAATAATATATATATATATATATATATTACCAACCCAATCTGCCAGAAAGCTCGCCCTGTCCGTTGGGACCAGTAAGAATACACGAAATGCACCTCTAAGTTGGGGGGTAAATCCCGCAATGGTGGCCAACCGTTTTGGCTTGGTGGGGGGTCCGTGATGCTTAGGACGGAATCCCGCGGTGCTGACACCCCCTCCGATCAATCGAGTAGTCCCAAAGACAGGCCCTAGCACTATAACATTGTCTCAATTCTATTGCCTTTCATGGCAACCCAACCCCTTTTTATCATATATATATTTATCAACCCCATCCGCACGAGCAGAATGCGACACAAGGTTCCAATTTCTTAAGCGGACTTCAAAATAGGGTTTGGAATTCCAGAAAGTTTTCGCTTCTCCTAAGACCGGTTGCCTAACCAATATTAAAGGAGCCCAGTCTTGGCCCTACTATTTTACCCAATAGCTGGAGGGAGAGTAAGGAATTCATACCTTTCCCAAAGGGTATTAGCGCTAAGTGGAAATGCAAATTAGCAACGTCCGCCAGGATTTGAACTCGGGGCACGAGTCCATTTCCCCCCATGAACTTTACATTACGCTCCACCGCTTCCTTTTTAATCATATTGTGCGAGAAGCGGTGGCCTGAGCGGTCCTTTTTAATTCTCCTAGTATACGTTAAACGGCCATAATAATGGTGAAAGTTTCAAGTTTTTTTGGAGGCTCCTGGTGAATGTGGAAAGTAGCCCTTCATCCCCATCAACCCTCGGTCAATTCTGAAACGAAGTATAAAGCACAACCTGTTTGGGTCCTCTCTAGAAAAGTTTTAAATAGAAAGAAAACTTTTAAAATGTGTTTAAAATTGAGTTTTTAAAAACCCGAACTGCTCCCCTAAAATATTGTACGCCTAGTTGAAGGGCAGACTAGTTTGGATGCATACCTTCCTAAGGTTAAGCCGCCCCCCCCCATCGTTGGTTGTGATGGGTTAGCAAGCAAGTTTCGCATAGCTATTACTAACTGAATAGCGGATTTTCGACCCTCGCTGGAATGCCCCAAATACTTGTGACTTTATGTTCAGGCAATTTTTCCCTATGGCGAATGTAATGGAAACTAACCTCTTACCAACCTTGTGTTTATGTTGGGGATTTAAAAAAAAAATAAATAAAAAAATTAAATAAATAAATAAAAGGTTCTGAGCATCTGGACCTCTTTTGGCGTTCCAGAGTTAACGGTCTAACCAATTAAGTTCTCCATCATATTCGAAACAGTTGGTGTCCCTTTTTATTTCTTCTTCATCTCTTGCATTTCATATTGGCCTATAGTTACTACTATTACTGGGAGTGGGGTTGAGGTAAAATAACCTACCTTTCCGGCAAGAGTATTTCCGCGCTATTGTGGAAATGCAAACAGCCTAGTTCGAGGATTCTTGAACTTCGGATTGCTGAGATCCGACTCTCTATGACGCAAATTTTTTTCACATTGTAATGCCTATAGAAGTTTTAGAAATTTGCCCCCAATTATATTTTATGTTCATTGTTCATTAAAATTTTCATTTTCAGGGCCCTCCAAAGTGGTTATGTTAACATTAAGTAATTTGGGCAAGGTGGCGATTCCAATTTTTTTACCTCCGGCTACCGAATTGACAGTAACAGAGATGAGGACATTTTAAACCATATAATCATCATCTTAGAAAAAGGTTTTTCTCTGGTGGGAAAAGTTGAAATGGTCCAGCGACCAAACTGGCCCCTTCCATACCCGTTCATGGTAAATGTGGGTTTGAGTTATTAAACAACACAGTTGAAGAAATGACTAAAATGCCATGATATTCTGAGTTAAACATTCGGCGAAATGTGTTTATATATCACTAAGAATTTAAAAGTTTACATAGTTATATGGTGTGGATAAATTTGCATAGCGGTTTTGAACGAAATCGGGCTTAATGAATAATTCTTGATTTTTCAAGTTCCTAATATATTTATTTATATTTATGTATTAAAGCAATCACATGTTATACTTTTATATTATAGTTAATCTAGATGAAATTAAATAAATTAATCTTTCATAATCGTTCTTATTTAGTTTTCTCATTATATATTTTATTGCAATTAGAACTTAAAAATCCCGCAATCGCCAGGGTGGTTTCCTTCTTCTCTCTCTCTCCCTCACCCTCCCTTACACACCACACACACAACACACACACCACCACATATATATATATATGGAGGCAACTTCGTTTTGCATTAACTTCAAAAAAATTCAAATTTTAATAAGAAATAACAGCGTCCCGTAAAACAACCGAGTTATTTAAATCCTAATGTGACATTGATAAGAACTCCACAAACACCATAGATCTTGCTCAACAAGCCCCCCTGATGAAATTTTGCCTATTTACATGAAAACCGCGGTTCGCCGCCTGATAATGAACTTGATCTATGAAAACATTGTAAAATAATACCAATATTATATATATAATATATATATGGGCTCCATTTAATAAGTAAAGAGTTTCTCATTATCCATTGGATAGAGCATGTTTATAACTAGTTAGATTATGGAAACATGATGTCCATGTGCTTGGTTACTGAAGTTTCTCGCCCTAAGTCAAAGGATTAAACTAACTAGAGAGTGTAACTCGACTTTAGAAAACAAAACAAAAAAACACAACAAAATAATCCGTTAAGAAGGTTAATGGCAAATCTTTTTGATTTAAGCAATATCAAAAAAGATAAAAGAATCTGAAGAAGCCATGATTGCTCAACATCCTGGAGGAAAGTAACCACAACACACGCCGCCGGCGCCACATGCGCGCGCACACACACACACACAACAGCACGCGCGCGGGCACACACACATAAAGAGAGAGAAGAAGAGAGAGAGAGAGAAGAGAGAGAGAAAGAGAGAGAGAAGAAGAAGAGAGAGTATAAAGGTTTCCTCCCTC
>CM042139.1:121845058-121855058 GCA_023376005.1 Doryteuthis pealeii
GTAAAATAAGTAGGCAGACTGGGCTCTTTAATATTTGGTTAGGGCAGACCGGTCTGAGGAGAAGGAAAAAACTCTGAATTCAACCTATTGAAGTCCGCTTAAGAAATTGACGCTTGTGTCGCTTACTGCTTCGTGCGGAGGGTTATAAATATATATATGATAAAAAAGGTTGGGTGTTCCCATAAAGGCAATAGAATGAACAATGTTATAGGTGCTAGGGCTTGTCTTGGCTACTCGATTGATCGGAGGGGGTGTCAGCCACCGGATTCCCGTCCTTAAGCATCACGGACCCCCCACAGCCAACAGGTGGACCATTTGGGATTTTACCCCACTTAGAGGTTGCAGTTCTTGTGTATCTACTGTCCCAACGACAGGGAGAGCTTTGCAGGATGGGTTGGGTAAATATATATATATATATATATTATTATTATTATTATTATTATTTATATATTTTTGCTTGAAGGCAATTTACAATGTGTATATCGTATAAAAATCGTAATATCTGACAAGCCAACTCGACAAGAATTGCAATGCTAGAACATCTGTACAGTCTGTTCAAACTTTATTAAATCTCATCAGCATTGTATTACAACGATTTCCCTCCGACTGAAAGTCGAAAACCGGTAGTTCCAAGGGGCAGGCCCAAAAGTTGTTGTGACTGTTACCGCTCGCCAACGGAGAATCCATGCGAAATTAATCTTGTCAATGATAATAGCTCGCCTCTACCTCATGAGGTACGCGGGCGTTTAGTGAATAACAACAAACTAGACCATGCCCCGGTGAAGAAAAAGATTGGATGTTTGTTTTTAGAAGCATTGTTGAATAAAGTATATATTATATTCTCTGAATGTTTGAGATGAGGCTTGAAGATAAGTATTTATCTGCGTTATGCCGACTATTGTCCCATCTTCCATTGTATTGTATGTTTCGGCCGATATATACCCTCCGGCCTTCTTTCAGGTATTTCTTATTTCGGACTCGGGACCTTCTCGGAACTCGGGAACCTTCTTTTCGAACTCGGGACTTTCTTGTCGTTTCGGGAGCCATTACGGAGCTTTGAAGGTTCCCGAAGTCCGGAGAGGTTCCCGAGTCCGACAAGAAATACTCGAAGAAGGGCCGGAGTGGTATATCGGCCGAACGTTAATACAAATAACAATGAAGATGGGGCACAATAGTCCGAATAATTGCAGATAATACTAAGTATATATTATTATTTATTATTTTTGCTTCGAAGGCAATTACAATGCGTATATCGTATAAATTTCGAATAATTATAGAAAATAACTATGAAAAGCCAACTCGGACAAAGAATGATGCGATGCTAAGAACATCGTAAGTCTGTTTTTCACCTTTAGATCAAGTACTAGTCAGCGATATAATATGGATCAAAAAGCTCAGGATTATATATAATATATATCTTTTCAGTATCTATCTAATGAATACACAAACTGTGTAATTTAAGAATCTAAGATGCTGCTTATCAAACAGATTAATTAAGGAACATATTCTTTTACAACTGACTTAATTCATATGCATTAGTCATTAAAATCTAGGAATGTTCTGAAAAAACAAATTATAACTAGTGAAACTGCAGAACTTTTTAAAATAGTGTTCCTAATATCCGGTAATTTAATCAAATTCTCAAGAAACACGCTAGTCTTATTGTCCTATTGCATTTTTTGGTAGCTTGTTGATCCTTAGATATTATATTATATATTTATATATATGTGTGTGTGTGTGTGTGTTGTGTAGTGGTGTGTGTGTGGTGTGTTTTCTTTATCTCAAAGCGGTTGTGAAAAAACTCGTGTGCAAATTTTAAAAAATTGATAAAGAATTCGAACATTATTTCTAATTTCACTTAAACTTTGTACATAACTTTATAGGAAACAATATCAATTATGTTTAACACACCCATATATATATATATATATATGTGTGTGTGTGTGGTGTGTGTGTGGTGTGTGGTATTGTACCCTGTGTGTGTGTGCGTCTGTGTGTGTATTAAGTAGTTAGATCAAACACTATATAAGAGTACTAAAACAAGTTCCTGCACAGCTGTAATCAAATTCTTGGTATTTGATCTTATGATGGGATATTTCAACAGTTCACTATCTATTCACTCACAACTCATTCTATTCAAATAAGATGGGAGAGGTGTTCGCGTAGTGATTTTTTAGGTGTAAACAAGTGACACGTGCGAAAGCCGCGGCCATCGGTTTACGGTGGATCGAATGGTGGGGAGACCCGCTGGTGAGCGTTCAAAATAGGCAAAAGTTAAAAATCCCTAAAATGTTTGGTTTCTCAAGTTATGGGGAGGGCATTTATAATCTTCTCTGAAATTGAGGTAGAATTTGCTTTTATGCTAGGTTATAACATCACAAGTTTCTTCATTTTTTCGGTTGTTGTTTAATGTATTTTTGGCGGTGGGGTGTGCTTTTTGTTTCTTCGCCAACGAGCATCTAACAATCAAATAAACCAAAAGTCCAACTTAAATGATAGATAGTAGAATATAATCATAGATAGATAGAATATAAACGAATAGTTAAGTACAAAAAGCACACCTCACCGCAAAAATATCATTAACAAACACCGAAAAAAATGAAGAAACTCGCTTCGCACTCGTTTACCTAGCAAAAGCAAATTCTACCTTCATTCAAGAAAGATATAAATGCCCTCCCATACTTGGAAAAAACCAAACAATTTTAGGGATTTTAACTTTTTGGCCTATTTTGAACCGCTCACAGCGGGTCTCCACCATTCGATCGCCACCCGTAACCGTGGCTTTACCTGCATAGCTGGTAGGGAAACGTAGTTGAATTTCATCCTTTCCCAAGGGTATTTGGCGCTAAAGTGATGCAATTAGCCACGTCCCAGGGATTGGAACTCGGGGCGACGAGTCCATTTCCCATGACTTTAACCATTACATCACGCGCTTCCCTTTTTATCATATGTGCGAGAAGGCGGTGGCTGAGCGTCTTATTCTCCTAGGGTAATACGTTAAACGGCATATAATGGTGAAGTTTTCAGTTTTTGGAGCTCTGGTGAATGTGGAGTAGCCCTTCATCCCCATCAACCCTCATGTCAATTCTGACACGGAATATAAGCACTACCTGTTTGGGTCCTCTCTATGAGTTAAATAGAAAAGAAAACCTTTTAAAATGTGTTTTAAAATTGAGTTTAAAAAAGCCGACTGCTCCCCTAATATTTACCCCTAGTTGAAGGGAGACTAGTTTGATGCATACCTTTCCTAAGGTTAAGCCACCCCCCCAATCGTGGTGTGATGGTTAGCAAGCAAGTTTCGCATAGCTATTACTACTGAATAGCGATTTTCGACCCTCGCTGGATGCCCAATACTTGTGACCTTATGTCACATTTTTCCTATGGCGAATGTATTGGATAACTACCTTTTTACACCTTGTGTTTATGTGGGGATTTAAATAAAATAAAAAAAAAATAAAAATTAAATAAATAAATAAAAACTTCTGAGCATCTGGACTCTGGCGTTCAGAGTTAACGGTCTAACCAATAAAGTCTCCATCTATACTTCGAAACAGTTGTGTCTTTTTATTTCTCTTCATCTCTTCATTTCATATTGCCTATAGTTACATACTATTACTGGCGAGTGGGTTGAGTAAATACCTACCTTTCCGCAGAGTATTTCCGCTATGTGAAATGCAAACAGCCTAGTCGAGGATTTGAACTCGGATTGCTGAGTCCGATCTCTATGACGCATTTTTCACATTGTAGATGCCTATAGAAAAGTTTAGATTTGCCCCAATTATATTTATGTCATTGTCATTAAAATTTTCATTTCAGCACTCAAGTGGTTTTTTTTAACATTAGTATATTTGGGCAAGGTGCGAATTCATTTTTACCTCCGGCTACGAATTGACAGTAACAGAGATGAGGACATTTAACCATATAAAAGCTATCATCTTAGAAAAGGTTTCTCTAGTGGGGAAAAGTTGAATGGTCAACGACCAAACTGGCTTTCCATACCGTTTCATGTAAATGTGGTGAGTAATTAAACACAGTAGGAAAAAAATGACCTAAAAATAGCCCATGATATTCATGAGTTAAACATTCCGAAATGTGTTTTATATATATCACTAGAAATAAAAGTTTACATAGTATATGTGTGGATAATTTGCATAGCGGTTTGAACGAAATCGGGCTTAATGAATAATTACTTGATTTATCAGTTTCTAATATAGTTTTATTATATTAATGTATTAAAAGCAATCACATGTATACTTTTTATATAGTTAATCTAAGATGAAATTAAAATAATTAATCTTTTCATATGCGTTCTTATTTAGTTTTCTCATGTAATATATTTTATTGCATTAGAACTTAAAATCCCGCAAACGCAGGGTGTTCTCTCTCTCTTCTCCTCTCACACTCACTTACACACACACACACACACACACACACACACACACATATATATATATATGGAGGCAACTTCGTTGGCATTACTTCAAAAAAATTCAAATTTAAAAAAAATAACAGCGTCCGTAAAACTAACCGACGTTATTTAAAATCCTAAATGTGACATTGAGTAAAGAACTCCAACACAACCATAGGATCTTGCTCCTCAGCCTGATGATTGCTATTTAGCATGAAACCGCGGTCGCTGATAATGAACTTGATCTATGAAAACATTGTAAAATAAATAAATATATATATATATATATATATAATTTTGCTCCATTTATAAGTAAAGAGTTCTCAATATCATTGATAGAGCATGTATATCTAAGTTAGATTATGGAAAACATGATGTCAATGGTGCTTGGTTACTGACAGTTTCTCGCCTAAGTCAAAGGATTAACTAACTAGAGAGTGTAACTCGATTAGAAAAACAAAACAAAAAAAAACACAACAAAAGTAAATCGTTAAGAAGGTAATGGCAAATCTTTTGATTAAGCATATCAAGAAAAGATAAAAGAATCTGGAAGAGCCATGATTGCTCACATCCTGGAGGGAAAGTACACCACACACACGCGCGCGCACACGCGCGCGCACCACACACACACAAACACACGCGCGCGGCACACACACATAAAAGAGAGAGAGAGAGAGAGAGAGAGAGAGAGAGAGAGAGAGAGAGAGAGAGAGAGAGAGAGAGAGCGTATAAAGTTTTCCTCCTCATTTTCTGTGTGAATTGTATGCATGTGTGTGATTTTGAGAATTGTGTGGTGTGTGTGCGTGAGTGTGAGAGAGTGATATATATATATATATATATATATATATTATATATATATATATTAGAGAGAGAGAGAGAGAGAGAGAGAGAGAGAGAGAGAGAGAGAGAGAGAGAGAGTATTCGAAACTTCTTATATCTACAGATGAAATATCGTATTAGAACAGTTGCTACATTCTTAGCTATTAAGCTGGATATGAAAATAAACCTTAAAATTAAAAACCTGGGCCATGTTATTCAGTGTGCAATCAAATAAAAAATACATAACATTTTCTTTCCACATGTATATTTGAGTATATAGATAATATAAAATAAAATTTAAAGAATGTTTTCTTAATACTATTATTTTTATTATTATTTCCCTTTTTACTTTTACTTATTCTTTTGTTCTGGATTAGAATTAAGTTGGAGTCATCTTTTTAAATTTAACTACGCCCCGACTGAAGTTATTAAGCAAATTACATTAACTTCAAATTAGGTTTGCAAAAGATTGTTAAATTTTAAACAATCAATTAAGTTGTCATAACAAAGCCGGAGTTAAAATTTGAGGTATTTATCAATATGATTTATTGACATTATTTGAGTTATTTGATGTATTTAAAAAAAATTCCGTTTGAAGTTATGAGGCGAAACCAAATAATTACATTTTACTTCAATAAAAATGTAATAAAATCATCAAAAATTGATTAACACCAACACTAAAACAAATAACGAACACATATGATAAATCTTTGAATCGTTTATATGTTAATATGCAAAGCGCCATTGATATTTCCAGTATGTAAATTCTCTCACACAATTACTTATTTTTTTACCCATGTTTCAACATAAAGAAAAAATAGTTTTATCAGATTTCAGAGATCTTAAGCCGATGATGTTATGAGGTTTCATAAATACTCTCGCATTCTGCAGTAGGATTGCAACAAGGTTAGATCCGTATTAAGTTATGGCTCCTTGTTGCCTTGTCTTACCAATTCGACGGTAATTGGAACTTAGTATGATTATTCTACACCCATATTGGGTCAATAGATGATGAATAAATAAACCTGGCTTTACCTTTACTCCTTTTTCCTGATCCATCTCGAGAACGCATTCAACAAGTAAGGCATTTAACAAGGTTCAACTTTCGAGTATGGGTGCAGAAGAATTTTAACTAAGGTTATTTATTTACGATAAACACTCCTAACAAAGAAAGAAAATCCTTTCTCGAACAAGTCATCAAGAAAAGACACCAAGAAAAGACAAGATTTTGCTATTCTCCTCTTCCATAGTAAATGATAAAGACGGGGGGAGATTGTTTGGCCAATGATAACATTTTATTGCCTCGTTACATGAAGATAAGCAAGGAAACGTATTATCAATGTAACGAACATAGCAACACAGTTTAGGAACTTTGTCTAAAAGCTATATTTCCAAAAATCCTATGAATACATTCGCCATAATATATACATACAAGTTTAGGGTAATGACTCAACAGAAAAAAAACACGGTCGGAAAAAATAAAAAAACACCGAAGGAGTCAGAATAATAAATACTGGGAAATTCCCAATACGTACTGGTAGTTCTGCAACAAAAGTTAACTACCAAAGTTTCATTGAGAAGGATATTCAGAATAATTCTGACAGCTTATTGAATATATATATATATATATATATATATATATATATATATATATATATATGTGTATTAGTGTGTGTGCGATTTTTTGCTTTACATAAGATATACGATTAAAAAGGACAAAAAGCTTTTATTGAGTCAAGAAAAATTTTCTGTTGGGATGACAATACATACATTATTGAATATTTAGAAAACCAAAGAAGACTTCGACAAAAACAAACACAAGGATTTTTATATACTTGAACATTTTGAAAAACTAGGAAAATATCTGAATATCTCAAACGAATTAGTGTGACGGAAAGCCTATGAGGTCTACGTGCGCCTTAACAGTACATTTTGTATTGTTACATTTATACGATTTTGTTTGAGATAACTTATGAGTATAAATTATACATCTCGAATGAAAGTCATGGAAAGTAAAATGTGAAATATAAAAATCTAATAATGACATTTACTGATGTAACCAGGAGTTAATGAAACCCGTCGGCCCACAAAGGGTTGATGCGTCCGAGAAAATATAAAGACTTTTCATTTATCTCTGACAAATCAATATTTTCTTTTCTGAATATAAATAGCCGTAGAGACGAAAAAGAAAGAAAAAAATCAACTGATTTGATTTAATTTCCAAAGAAATATTTTAAAATTCTCATTGTAATACAATTGAAGTAAGTCCTTCCAATAAGAATATCATTGAAAAGTCTCCATGTTTTCTTTCTTTACTCTGATTACGTTTCTTTTAAGCAATAGCTTTGCCAACGGTGAAGGAAAACTCTGAATTCAAAACAGCTTATCACATCCTGCCCATGAAAACATCCTTATCACACACACACACACACACACACACACACACGCGCGCGTGCGCGTGCGCATGCGCGCCCACACGCACGCACGCAAACAACAACAAACAACAAACACAGTTATAAATCAATTTCAAATATCCAACTATATAGTATCATTAATAAAGTGACGGTTTAGCTCAATCAGTAGAGCGTCCGACTAGGAACCACAAGGTACCTGGTTCGATACCGGCCCTCGCCAACTCATGAGTAGCACAGGGATCTGTGCGGTAAAGTTAGGTGTGGCGCACCGCCTCAGACGCCAAAAAGCAATCTCCTTGTGGAAAGTGGGTAGAATCTGGGTTTAAGCCACCCCGACGACTTAAAAATATCTAAGTTAGGGTAGTGAAGACATAAAGTCAACGATGCGTGATTTGAAAATCGCATAAGCGAGAAACTGACAGATACTAATTGCTATTAGCTTTATTTCTTGGCTACCATAACCTAAGTTATGATATATATATATATTTATATATATATACAAACACACACAAACACACATACACACACACACACACACACACACACACACACATATATATATATATATAATTTTTTTAGGATATGTGCTTAATTGAAGTCGTATCTAATTTTGAAAATTAATTAGTTAATAATTAATGAATTTTAGGTGGGCATATATGTTCAAATGTAAGGCTAAACGAATCGAGAAAATGTCAATCCCTGAATGTACATTTCAACCTATTAGGTCTCATCAGCAAGGTCGAAATGTACAGAGATTGACATTTTCTCGATTCGTTTAGCCTTACATTTAAACATATATGCCCGCCTAAAATTCATTAATTATTAACTAATTAATTTTCAAAATTAGATACGACTTCAATTAAGCACATATCCTCAAAAAATTGTCGGCTTAAAGCCATAGAAAAATAAACACATCTGTTTGTTTATTTAACCTCATATATATATATATATATATATATATATATATATATATATATATATAGATAGATAGATGTATAGTAGATAGTTTGTATAAAATCAGATAAGATTTAAAAGATATAAATGTAAAAGTGTATAAACTAGCACAACAATCAAATTAATTAAAGGGCAGCTTAATATTTCCTCTTTATTTCGTGAAAGACTTCATCAGAAATATACAACATATATATATATGTAATATCAAAAAATGATTATGAACAACATGTTTCCAAAAATAAGTTATTTGGAAAAGAATGCAAAAAGGGCTGTTTTAAAAACTTGTATTATACTTAGAGCACCGCAAGTTTCGTGTTTTTACACTCATCAAATGAGTCAGATGTTGCTGATACAAGTATATATATATATATATATATATATATAGTCGGTAGAACGTTCGGATTGAAACCACAAGGTTCCTAGTTCGATACCGGCCCTCGCTAACTCAGCGTATGAGTAGCACAAGGATATGTGCGGTAAAAGAAAGAGCTGATTATAGGTGTGGTGCTCGCCTCAGACGCTAAAAAACAATCTCCTTGGTCTAGCTCTTAATGGAAAGCGAATAGACTCCCTCGCTGTCTGACTAATGCCCACTAAGCCACCCCGACGACTTAAAATATCTAAGTTAGGGTAGTGAAGGGATCTGTGTGGTAAAGTAAGGAGCTGATGGTAGGTGTTGTACTCCACCTCAGAGGCAAAAACAATCTCATTGCTGTAGCGCTAGTGAAAAGGGGATAGAATCCCTCGCTGATTGGCTGATACCGATTTTACGACGACTTTACTTATATATATATATATATATATATATATATATATATAATGAGGATTTTAATAATATATTCATCATGCAACCCTCTCAGCGGACCTTAGTTTATGCCATCTTCTTGATGATATGTTACTTTAACTATAATTATTTTAGAAGAATGAATGAACATGACAACACACCTCAATCACCTCGACTACTGACAATGACCCACACATACAGCTGATCGTGAGATATAAAGACATAGGCTGGCATCTGATTCGGAAATACTCACAGGACTAGTTCTGAAAATGGCAAAAACAGGATCACCAACCCACACTGAACCTACTGTTAAAATAATTGCAATAGAGACTGCCTGTCGCGTCATTCCATCCGTAGATTAATTCTTTTGCACGCAAAGAAATGATTCGGCAACCAGGACGATGGTAACGATGACGACGAATCATCTTTAGATTTTGGTTTGGTTTCTTTGTTCAATGGCAAACCAATGTGCAAGGGTTATTTAATGACAAAGCAATATTTATAGAAGAACAGTAGTAGTACTATGTACGTACGTTTTTTAATAGCTTCTCTGTACGAACAGGATGTGCCTCAAGATTTGTTTTTAAGCGTCCCTTAATAGGTTTTCCTTCTTCTAGACTG
>CM042139.1:121857558-121887558 GCA_023376005.1 Doryteuthis pealeii
GTTAGAAAGCAAGTCTCGCAGATCCATTATTACTGAAAAGAGAGTTTGAACCTCACTGGATGACCAATACTTGCCATAGCCTGCACCAAAATATTGCAAAATTTCCGGCCTGTCCACATAGTAAAAATGTTTTTTGTTTGTTTCTTTGTTTAATAGCATATCAACCTTCATAGGTTATTTAATGCTAAAGCCATCCCTGTAGAGGAACAGTAGTGGTACTATTTAACCCATAAAATAAATCCATGTAAGATAGAACAGAAAATAAAGCAGGCAAATTAATCCGGATCGCTTTTGGGAAATTTGCTAAACGTTTTACCGCATCACCGACGCGTAAATCGCATTTTTGACTCAGCAAGAAAAATATTTTGTCTTCGTCTAATTTCTGTTAAAAATCAGCATCTGCTTTGAAAGAATTAATTAGTTGGATGATCGGTCTGATGAGTCTAATTGAGGCAAATGAGATGGTTAAATTCTCTGACATCAGTTCATTTCTTGTGCGGGTTTGGACTATTAAAGCTAAAAATGAATAAATAAATAAAAAAATACAGTGGAAGTTTTAGTAATGCATGACACTGATCTCCTACAATTTTATATTCTATTGTTTAGTGACTTCCATTGTTTCTGTCTCCCATTGTTTGATTTGTTTCTCTACGGCTGTTAGTGTGCACTGGTGCGAGATTTCACGTTCGATAATTTTTTTCATATTATTACATCTTTAATTGTGTATGTTGCTAGGCAACGGAAATATGACGTTAAAACAAAAAGAGAAACTTACAATGGTACCTTGACTTACGGGTTCAATTCGTTCGGCTTCTAACAAAATTTCCCCGTATATCAAGTCGATTTTCCTCATTGAAATAAACTTAAATGCCATCAATCCGTTCTAGACACCTTGCAAAAAAACACCCTAATATTTTTCTTTCGTTTTTTTTTTCAAATAAAAAAATCTCACTGTATTGTATAAAAACATAATAAAATACAATGAAATGAATTATGTGCTGTAATATGTTTTAAGGTTTAAATTTTTATAAATAAAATTTTTATTTGGCATAATAAATTTAGTAACTGAAATGTTTTTTTGTAAACTTATTAACATGGAATCCGTGGATAATCACAATATGATAATTTGACTATTGAGCGTTAGATAAGTTAACTAAAGAGCTATCGCAAAATAGTTCAATACGTAAAAATAATCAAAATAATTAAATACGTAAATTATAATATCTGGTTAAATTATTTCTTTCTCTTTTCTCCTTTCTCTTCTTTATCCGTTTATTTTTTCTTTCTTTTACTTTCTTTGTTTTCTGTTTTCTATTTCATTGAAACAGATGATAAATGTTATCGCTTCCAATTTCTCACCTTTCTTTCTTTCTTTGGTTTCTTTTTCGCTCTGATGTATAGAACGTTCTTTTTCTTCCCTTTCTTTTCTCAAAACAACAGCGATATCGTTTATTACTTATCTGAGGTGATAACAGGGCGTATATATATATATATATATCAATATATAGATAAGTGTATCTGAAGCTCGCTCGTACCTCAAATTTTTAGCTCACAACACAATGCAAAAATCGACCGAGTGACAGCTCGTAAGTGGGAAAACTCGTAAGTAGGGCACTCGTTAGTCAGTATATTTTATAGTTGACAATTATAAAATGCGCGCTCCAAAAGTAATGCATCCTATTTATCTTCACAGGAACTACGGCAGATATCGGGAACACAATGACACCGTTGAATAGAGCAAGTTTTCAAAAACATTATCTTCACCACGCACATCAGTCACCACTTTTGGCTAAACATTTTCGTCAGCAATGAACAAGAGCCTGCACGCTGCGCCCGCAAAGAAAAATACACAAGCGAGGACATGATCCACTATTTCACAGCAGTTATTTCGCGCGGTTTGCGTGGGTGAGCTTATCGGCTTACTTTTGATATTGTGGGTTGACATCTGTTTTCAAAATAGGCTTTTGCCCACATCGCTTTAACCACTGCCCAAGCGAATTACCCAGCACCTAACCGTGCTCTTTTTCACTGTTCTGTCTCTCAATGAGCATTGACGAATATCATCATCATCATCATCATCATCAAGGTGTGTAGATGGCACGGATCTCCTTTACTCTCTCTCTCTCTCTCCCTCACTCACTTTCGCTATCTGTCTATATCCGTCATTGCTTTGGTTAGTTATTTAGATAGCATTCAGTTCATATGGCAATCATTCAAACCTTTTTATCATAAAAAGCTGAAGGTGGCTGAGGGTCAACCACCAGTATTTATTAATACACATGATGTTAATCAAAATTATTTCAATCAATTTATTAATGCACGTCAAGTTAATGAAAATTATTTCTACCAGTTTATTAATACACATGACATTAATGAAAATTATTTATATCAATTTAATAATGCAGATGGATCCACGAAAATCCTTTCTACTAATTTGTTAATAGAGATGAAGTTAATGAAAATCATTTCTACCAGTTTATCAATGTACATGAAATTAATGAAAATTATTTTTACCAATTTATTAATACACTCGAAGTTAATGAAAATTATTTCATAAACAAGGCATAGATATAAAAAAAAAAGATCTGTCATTAAATAAGCCACAAGGGTTTATATGCCACTAAACTAAACAACCATTAGAATTGGCTAAAATGCCTCTGTACCTAACAAACAAGCATGTATAAAATGTTCAGTATGTCCACTTGAAAGAATGTTGCTGCACCTACATAGAAGTTCTCAGAATATTTCTTTACTTATATTGAGTGAGAAGAGGAGTCACATAGCAGTTCTATGACAATATATTATTTCGAAACAATCTATTTTCATTTTTCTCCGTTTACATTGAGCAAAACCCCAATAGGCAATTCAATGTATCCTTGTCATTAAATTACTGATTTTATTTTGAAAATTCTCCATTTTCCTGACAATACTGAATAATTGTTTTTAAGTTCCCTTTAACATCCTATGCATAAATCATTTGGACAACTTACAGGATGTTATGGTTAGCAAGCTAGATTCGCAGACCATTGTTAGTGAGTTCGATTTTCACTTGGCGCCACCCTACTTCTGGCCTTGTGCCACATCTAAGCTAAGCTTAGTAAATAACTATACGTAAATCATACTATGGAGGCTAATGGTGTAATGTTTAGTCGTAAGAAATGCACACGGCGAGACAAGTTCAACTTTCACACGGAGCTGATGACATTTCACACAGAGCTACTACCCTTAGGAAAGGTATGAATCCGACTATTCACCCTACAGTTGTGTGTAAGTAGTAGGAGAGACTGGACTCTTCAACGTTGGTTAGGCAACCGGTCTAAGAGAAGGAACACTGTGAATTCAAACCTGTTAAACTCCGTTTAAGAAATTGGTCTTGTGTCACATCCTACTCGTGCAGAGGTGTTGCTAAATATATATATACATAAAATATGAACATGTTTTACTTGCTTGCATTAGATTTTATCGTGTAGATGCTCGTCGCAGGACATGGACACTACGACACGAATTCAATTCCTGAGCTAATTACGTAGTAGTATGATTCCAACTTGTCTCCCCCAGCTATGGGTAAATAGTAACACCTACACAAATAAATATAAATAAGGACGTACAATAAACGCAACTTCTTAACCTCTAAAATAAAATAACCCCAGACAAATTGAAATGTCGTTAAAATCAATCAAATGTCACGCAGTGTAGTAGTTAGCAAAATGGTCTGGCAGATTATAATTAGTGAATTCTATTCTCACTGGGTGCATCATAATTTTGACTTTGTGTCAAACTAAGCTTAGTAAATAACTACCAACCACAGTCTACTTGTTGGCTGGAGCGTTAGAAAATCGACTGCACCTCTGCATAGACGTAGGACCCCCCATGGGGTCACCTGTTGGCTGTAGGTGACGACCTGTGATGTTTGAGGACGGAATCCTGGGTGATAAACTGTCGATAAGATACAAAACTCCACTTTACTTGGGCTAGACGGGCGTTCGGAGATTAATCAGCTGATCACGTCAAACCCTAGCACCTATATGATTGTTTCGACCGTATTGCTCTTAATTATGTACGTGTTAGAAGGCAGAGGGTGAGGATACTGGGTGTGACGTTAAACTGAATCTTGTGCTGAGTGTTGAGTATCCCTTCATCGCCATTATACATTGGTCCACCTTGACTCGGAGTGGCAGTACCTGTTAGGATCCCATCTATGGGTAACATAGATGAAAAATGAGTTTAAAAAATTGTTTAAAGAATGAGTTTAAAGAAACTGAATACCCAATTAATAAAATAAAAAACGTCTTCGGTATAAAATAACTCAAGAGTTGACATACTGTAGAAACCAACCAACCAATCAGCCAACCAACCAACCAACCAACCACCATGACTTCCAATAATAAGATAACCGTAGACGGATTGACATGCCATTAAAATCAACCAATTAATCAAGCAATTATTGGGCAGTGTAATCTTTAGTAAACTTTATCCGCACCGAATGCAACATATTTGTGGCAAATTACATATGAACCCAATACCAACTAGAACTATATATATTCCTGGATAATCCCAATGTTGGGAGTATAACATACATGATTGAAAACCCGTACATATTTCAATAAAAGAAAAAGAAATATCCTACAGATCTATTAAAAAAAACCCTAACTGAATGAACGCAGTGCTACTTATCTGTCCCGGTGTAATTATCTCTGTGATTACTTTCCGATTTTTAGTTACTGAAATAGACATCCGCTTAGATGTTAGACGCTCACGTAAACGTCTATGTACAAAAGTATTGAGATTGTTTAAGTAATATAAATATATTAAGAAACACCAGAAAAGGAAAGCGATTATTGAAGTGGGGCATATTTTGAGGGTATTTTTGTTACCATGTGTAATTCCTTTCCAGTTTTGGCTTCATGAAATGTTTCATTTCTTGGAATAAATTACGAATTATAATGAAAGCGGCGAGAAAAATAAAAGTGTGGCGTCGGTGGCGTCGGAAGCAGATCGACGGAAGTCTTATTTCTCTTTCTTTTGCAATCATTCATATATTCTGCTCCAGATTTGTATTTTTTCAGGAATATCAAAATAGCTTCAGAGGATAAATTAAAGATTAAAGTATTTTCCAGCGACATCAAAATCCAGCAGATTAAATCTTTTAAGAATTACTAAATAAGAAAATCAAAGTGACTGTAAAAGTCATCTTCTTGTCTTTTCGCATTTTTCTTTCTTTTTCTTTCTTTCTGTTTTCTCATATCTTCTATTCTTTCTTTCTTTCTTTCTCTTTTTTATGGATTCCCTCATTTTTCTGCATCCTATCTATCTATCTATCTATCTATCTATCTATCGTTCTTTCTTTCATTCATTTTTTCTTTCTTTCTTTTTTCTTTCTTTTATCCATTTCCTCATTTTCTGCTTCAAATATATCTATTTAATATCCATGGACTCATTCTTCTTTATCTATCTATTTATCTATCTATCTATCTATCTATCTTGAATTCATTCACTCATTTTCCTATATCATATTTTTCTTTTCTTCTTTCCTTCTTTCTTTCTCATATCAATTCAATCACTTTCTTTTTGCATTCTGTCTATCTATATATCTTCATTTATTTATCTATTATATCTATTTCCTCATTTGTCTGCATTCTATTTATCTATCTTTTTTCTTTCTTTCTTATGTTCATCCTCTCATTTTTCAGCTTCATATCATATCATATCTTTCTATATATCGAATTGTATACCCTTTCCTTTCTTCTTATGTTTTAAGCGTATTGAAACTGAGTATTTCCTTTATAATTTTAAACTTTAAACTTTAAAATGTAAATGAAGACATATGCCAAACTGAACAACATTTATAATATAGTCTCAACCTCTAGACACATCGTTGTATGACGTCTAGACACATCTTTATATAACAGTTAACTCTCCTAATGGGATTGTTAACTGGTATAATATGGATATGTTTTCGTCAGCAACATGGGTACTATTTGACTAGCATTTTCTAACGAAATACAAGATTGTGAAAGTACAGCAACCTGTATACTCACCACATTTTTTACCCTACAAATGTTCTTCTTTCCTAAATCGAAAATGAATTTCACGTGTGAGGGATTTGAAATAGAAATATGGGTGAAACTATGTTGTTGTCATAGTTTCCCACCATATAAACAGAGGGGTCCCGGAAGTCCTTTGAAGAATGGTAAAATATTTCTGGAATTTTGTGTTGAATACCGAAGGCTCTTATTTTTCTGAATTTTTTTTAGATGAGGCTGGATAATTTGTATAATGTAGATTGTTCGGACTGTTTATAAAGTTCTTTTTTTTTAATTATCTTTCTTTCGTAAATGATTGTCTGTGATTGTATAAGATAAATTTTCACGGCGTGCTGGTGCTGCCGAAAATAGATAATTTTTCCCTCAATTTTATTCTTTTGAGAATATCTGTGCCTGGTATACAATGTTCTTGGATTTACATAAGATTTCAGGTGGAAAGTCGTTTATAGTTTTACAGTTGCAATCAAATTCGCCTGTAGTTATAGTAATGTCCTTATATGCACATACAACACACCGGCAATCGAAACATAAAATACACAAAATACATGAAATTAGAACGTACATATTCACAAGTAAAAAATCAAATTTCAAAACAGCAACGTCACAGACATGGTCGTGAACTGGCGTGTTTAAAAGCGCGAAACTTGAAAAAAGTGAAAAAAAGGCAAAAATAAGGAAAATCACACCAGTGAGACCGGGTGTGTGGTCTTCAAAACAGCAAAGACTGGACAGACGAAACAAAGAAATGTCGGAATAAATTTAAATTTACATCCACACCAAGGCATATATATATATATATATATATATATATATATATATATAATATATATATATTCCTGTTTTGTTGAACTCGATGGGCAATTCTTGTCTGACGAGTTTCTATTCTATTCTTTCACATTGTCTGGCCATTATGTTTTATATCACGATGGAATTGGTAAATAAATGCACCGAAGGTTCTTACACTATAACTTTCTGCGCTACATGCATAAAAGAAAAAAATGCTGGCAATATATATATATATATATATATATATATATATATATATATATATATCAGATCTATGGATCACAGCAAATTAATACCTGCTCAAGACTGATCAAACAGTCACGATTTCAACAGAGATGCTAAATTCACTATCATAGAAAGAATTGAAAATGCTATCAACGTCAATTAAGTAATTGAAAAGCTGAAAGACAAATGGATAAACAAATTAAAAATTTATAATTCATTTAGACTTAATTAGTTTAGTTGTGCCTTAAGATAAATTTTCTCCATCCGGTCCTGTTGAATAAAAATACTTCTTAAACAGATATGTTTGGCCTACAGATAAGACCATAACAGGTACTACTACCCCGGATATTAGTGGACCTGGTTAAAATATCAATGAAAAAGTACTCAAACACTCACTAGATTTCTAGAATTGGAATCTCACCACCAGATGCAGTTTAATGCAATATACAAAATACACATTTGTGGGGGGGGGTAGTATTTTTTTCAGGGGATACAGTCAATGTATTCAAAGCCTCATTGATACGATGAACGACCCTTCAAGTGTTCGTCAGATATCTGAAGCCTGTATATTAATAGTATCAAGTCATTTACCTGCTGTTTGTTAAATGGTTGACGTTCTGAAAAACATACTTGTTGATTTAACAAATGTCAAAAGTGCTCAATAGAATTCAGATCACCATGACAACACAACGAAAATCTCTTTATATACAATGGAAATTGTGTGGGAAGGTACATTGCTTTTCAAACAGATATCTATGTCATTGTAGAAGATTGTTGCCATGGTTTACAATGATGTTTAGGTAGGCCGTATGCTACACTTTAAACATAAACGATTGGAAATAATGTTTTTCCAGGAGACCATTGTTCAAACCCTTTCACTGACACCATCGCACAGTGGGCCCAGAGTGGGAAATATTGGAAATAATATAATATCTAGGGTAAAAATAATCCCCTGATAATGGTTGAGGGCTCGTTGGAAGCGTATTACTAAGCCAATTTCAGTGAATTAAAAAAATTTTCAAAATTAGCATGCTGATTTCAAAACTACGGTCGGTTTTCTTCTATCACGTTTAGTTTCTTCCCAACAGCTTACTCTCCAAATAAACACAATTGTATTGCTTATCAATAAGTAATAGGACCTGATGGCGTTGATTAGATCAATGAAGTAGAATTTTTGATCTATCAAAGGAAGGAGAATTTTTCAGATCTGGTGACTAGGCTAATTCCCAGAATTCAAAGAGCAAATATCAACGCATTTGTGAAGCTAGTCTATTTTGCATATTTAGAATTATAACTTGGTAATTAAGACAAGTC
The DNA here is from genome assembly GCA_023376005.1 of Doryteuthis pealeii. Classification (NCBI taxonomy): domain Eukaryota; kingdom Metazoa; phylum Mollusca; class Cephalopoda; order Myopsida; family Loliginidae; genus Doryteuthis; species Doryteuthis pealeii. The sequence continues at coordinate 121,865,928 of CM042139.1, forward strand.
TTGGACCCCTCACAAGATGAGCAAGTGATGTGTTGAGAGTTTTGTAATGCGGGTCAACGAAACACGTGATAAGTTGGCATTTGGTATACCTATGATTTGGTGAGAGCCAAAAGATCATTGCACAGAACAAATGTAAAATTGAGTATCCTAGTCTACCATCAGCTATACGTCCAGTGCATCATTCAACTGGAACCCTAGTGCCAGTTTTCGTTGATCCTCCCTCTCCTGAGGATCTCAATGAACTCAGTGACAGCAATGATTCAGATTTTGAAAGTGAAGATTACTCAAGTAATAGGTGATCCGATCAGCATCAGTCGAATGATTTGGCACTAGTTTTGTGACTATCAAAAAAGGCGTCAGAATTCCTAGCATCAAAACTGAATAAGAAAACCTTGATTGACAAACAACTGAAGGTATTATACTTTTCATTAAGAGAAAGTGGATTGCTATAGCACTTTTGAAGTGGCAGTAGATTTATGGATTGTAATGAAATACATGGTTTACGGGAGGAATTGTGAATTCTAATCGAGAACCCAACTAAATAGTGACTGTTCTTTGATAGCTCAAAGCAGAAACTCCACAATGGTAATTCATATTATAATTAATATGATATTAAATATCTGATATACCAACATATTTTGCGAGATAGTAGCTATTGTTCAAATCTCATGTCAGTTGTCAGAATGTTTTAGATCCTCAATGTTTATATATGAATATTTTGATACCGTACACATAGAAAGTTATATATATATATATATATATATATATATATATATATATATATATATATATATATGTGTGTGTGTGTATGTGGGTGTCAGTACACACACACACACACACACACAATATATATATATATATATATATACATATATATAAATAATAAACATCAAAACATATTATAGGAAATTACGAGCGAAACGAATTACGTAAGTCTAGGTACTATTGAATATACAAATGTAGTTTATATATATATATATATATATATATATATATATATATACAGAGAGAGAGAGAGAGAGAGAGAGAGAGAGAGAGAGAGAGAGAGAGAGAGAGAGAGAGAGAGAGAGAGAAGGGAGTGGGAAAGCAGGTAAATACAACTTACAAAATATACTTTCAGTGGGTTTGTCCAAATAAATACTTATGAAGTGACACCTATTAGACAGCTCGCGCTGCACTTCGTTGTGCCCAAATAAAAATTCTTGTAGCATATATATATATATATATATATATATATATATATATATATATATTATTATTATTATTATTATATTATTTATATATTTTTTGCTTGAAGGCAATTACAATGCGTATATCGTATAAAATTCGATAATTATTGAAAATAATCATGACAAGCGAACTCAGCAAATATCGCGCCCCACGTAGAACATCGTACAGCTGTTTCAACTTTATTAAGTCTCATCGGCGATGTATACTTACGATTTCCCTCCGACAGAAATCAAAACCGGGTACCCAGCTCGCAGAATCAGAAACTCTACCCCTGGGCCACTGATACATAGCACACGATACATGCAAAATTAACTTGTCAAGGATAAACACGCACTACTATACAAAGTACAGTGGACGTTGAGAAGATCGCATATTAGGCCTATGCTTCGGCGTAAGAAATGATGAGATTTGATAATTTACTTTAGTAGCATTGTTGAGTAAAATATATTGTTATTTATATTTTTTTGCTTGAAGGCAATTACAATGCGTATATATATATACAATGCGTATATATATATGTGCGTGGGGGAGGGGCGTTTCAATTCATTCAAGAGTAAATACACACGTAATATAACTGGATTACACTAAATAATCCCGTATACAGATCAATACATGCACAGGTTTTAAATAAAGAGATGTATCAATAGAACGCAAGCCCCATATTATTAAATTGTATATTCTCTTTAGGCCTAAACATAGGTCTGCACTGAGTTAGCACAGCTGGTAGAGCGTCCGACTAGGAGCCACAAGGTTCCTGGTTTTATACCGGCCCTCACTAACTCAGCGATTGAGTAGCACAAGTATCTGTGCGGTAAAGTGAGAAGCTGATGGTAGGTGTGGCGCTCCATTTCAAACGCCTAAAAGATCTCCTTGGTCTAACGCTATTGAAAAGGGGATAGACTCCATCGCTGTCTGGCTGATACCGACTTTAGGCCACCCTGACGAGTTTTCTTTTTACAGAGGTACAGCCGGTGTATTCTAACGCCCCACCGACAGGGCGGCTTTGTCCCCAGTGGCTGTTCTCTGGTTGGTCAGTTCGGTTTGTGGGAACGGAAGTTGAACATAGAATTCAGGGATCGTAGCTTTGGTTTTGGAGGATGCCGACATGTCTCTTTCGGATTGGCTATTTTTCCGCGGGAAATGGTTAACTTGGGCTTAAGAAAGATGTTTAAAATATCCGAATCTTTGTGTTTGTTATTGAAATAAACAACGGATACAGATGAAGAAGTTCCAAGTGAACAGACCAGAAGAACATAGAGGGATTCAGTTCAAAAATAGAAGAGATACCAGCAGAAAAGAGACAAATGAAGATAGAAGCTAAGTACGCAAGACGGTAAGAAAAGAAGAGAGGACTACACAACTTATGGGAATCAACTTCAAATTGAAATTGAAATTGAGTTCTAGTCCGTCGACAAAAGTCCATCCCGGCAATCCGCAACAATATAACAGTAATCTTCCACGAAGTACGTACAGTACAGAGTTCCAAAAACACTTAGTGTTTGGTCGCTCCAGCTTTCTTTTATTGCGTAGATAATCCTGGGGTAATTTGCATGAGCCAAAAATCTATTCCTCCCAATGCTCTTGGCTCCGAGATCATGTCTTTTAGATTACGGCCGTGGCGTTGCCATGTTTTTTTGCAGAGTTTTTAACACTTCCGGTAAGCCAGGCATGTGCGAACTGTCTTCGTTCCCGGGCGTAAGCTTTCTTCTCTTCTACAAGTACGTCATAAGGCGGCTAAAGACGTTGACAATTTTATCAGAATGTATACTACCTACACAGATATTTGCCTACAAATCAAATCAACAGAGTAAATATATTTATATTTCATATATAACTCATATACATTGACGAAAATTGAATATGTATATGGATATATATTTTAATTCCTTCAAGATTAAAGCAAACAAGACATACTGGACACTGCTGAAGAAGTAAGGACGATCTCATAACCGACGTTCTTCTGTGAACGCCTAGACATGGACTCACTAGTGTTTGCCGACCTACATCAATCAACTCTGTGCAGATTCTGGATGCCGCACAGAAGACCTGTCATGTGTGATGGCCAATAAGAACGGGTGGCTAGAGAATGGTGATGATGACACTAAAGGATCATGTATAAAGTTCGGTACGTGAACAGGTTCCAAATTAAAGGGTGTATCAACAGAATGTAAGCCCCATATTACTAGCTGTATATCATTCTTGAGTTACATAATTAATGGGTCGCGTGTTAATTGTGTAGGTAGTGTAAATATTTTTTAATCAAAGTCCGTTGAAGATTCAAATAGCCGGAATGGATAGAAAAGTACTGTTACCGTTATAGATTGACATGTGTTAACCTCTGCTTGACCTTCCGAAACCCGTCAGAAGAAGCGTGTGAAAAGTTAGTTTTAGTTAAGAGTTGCGGCCAGTCAGTCACCGAGAGAAAACATTCTCTCAAGATATCGCCTCTCATTCGCGCGGTTTCGGAATCCTTGGGCTGGGCTTTTTAAAAAAATAAAGACCAATAAAAAACAACAAATCTTGCGTATTAATTAAAACAAGAAATTAGCAGATACCCGGCCCAAACAGAACAACAGAAGAATAAATAAACCCGGTGAAATCAGCTCTGATAAAAATGGTCGACGAAGTAGACAAGCAGAAAGGTAGAAGAACAAAATCATAATCCATCATCCCCAGCTCTCTCACGCCATTTATATAACCGATGTAAAGGGGTATATAACACTTGGGCATTAACACAGGTCTTTACTCTTGAGGATTTCAGGCTTTGCAGCGAGTGTTATTGCGTCATAAGATGGTGGAAGACGCTGAGAATGTTATCGGAATATCTACTAGCCAAGAGCGTGTATATACTGTACCCAGGTCAAAATCACCATTGTTCGTCAGGGTGTTACGATTTTGTTTCGTCGGTACATATACCTTTATGGCTTAAAAACAGCATTTGGAAGATGTATTAGATAGAGTGTCAAAAGCGAATAATACGTTACACAATACAGACTTCTTTATCTTCTGTTTAATCCGTTTTTATTGTCCCATCGTACATTTTTATATCCTGCGACTGCCAGATTTCATGTCGGACACTCCGGAAAGAAACGATAAAGACGATATACATAAAAAAAGTGATTTATATTCACTCTTTTTTCTTTCTTTTCTGCTTCCTGTCATTAAGTGACACCTCCACTCTTCTCAGTTGAATCGTTTTTCTCCGGGTGCAGGTGGAGGTGAAGGAAACGCGTGGAGCAGAAAAGGTTTTCCTGTACCGGGAAGTACACGAGCGTATATCTAAAGTTATAAAACTCTTATCTCATTTTCATAAGAAAATACATTTTCTCAAAATATGAAATCAATATGTTCGCGCAAAAACATTTTAATACACATAAATATTCACATTCCGAAGTGGGTACTTAACTAAATAAGTATGATCCATAGCAACTCAATAGCACAACGCGCATGCACACACACACATTATAACAATAAATCTCTAAATTTCACTTTAACTGTTCTCATTTTAGAATGTTTTAAAAGGTTGGAAATTGGATATTGTACCGGTTAACATTTAGACCATGATTGCTTTTGAAAGCAAACTGAAACTTTAAGATGATACCGTTTTCAAAACAACGACATTTCCCAAAGAGGTAAACTGGAGAAAAAGAAAAGACAGCGATAAATACATTTTTAGAAGGAAATATGGACATGCCATTTAGAAGGAGAATAAAAATGGCTGAATGCTTGTTCAAAATAATACACTTCCGAAGAATGGAAGCGGAAGAAAATATCAAAACAAATACATCAATTCAAGAAAATAAAGAAAGAAAGAAAACTCCTCCAGAAAATAGCCACTCTGAAAGCATCAAGACCAGATGGAATTTACTGATATTGGTTCAAGAAATTTACAAAATTTCGCAATAGGTTTGCTGAACGACTTTAACCCTGCTTGAAGAAGAAGAAGAAGAAGAAGAAGAAGAAGAAGAAGAAGCATAGAATCCAAGAATCTATAATAATTACTGCGTATTAGTTTATAACCAACACTAAATCCTTATGACTCATTAATACATCCATAGATACACTAACACTGAACATTCAGTAAGGAAAGACAAACAACCAACGCATGTGTACAATGCACATATGAATGTTTAATATGTATAACATATAACAACATACAAGATAATAAATATGTTCTAAATAGGTTAATTGTACAATATGTTCCATGAACCGTCAGAGTGTAATGAGGAAATACTAAAGAATGGTTATAGTGTCTTCCATATCTTTTCTTACGAGGTGCAATAAAGGTTACTAAGTTCTAAGAACAGCAGATAAATATGTCCTGTTCGCTCAACGACTTATGACCGAAAATCAAATAGGTGTTGTTCCTTCGAAGAGGGGGGTTGAAAGAGATGAATTTTCACGTGACCAACGGACACGTGACGTGGGAAGCCATGCCTACAATCAAGGGGAAAACAATTATGTTTGCCTCCCTAAAGGTCAAACACCTAATATATATCGACCAAATATTTTTGAAAGAATTTAAATTGAGAAGAAAAATAATTTGGAGTGACCACATAAATACATACATGATTTCCCTTAATAACTACAGGAAAAAATAGAGTTATCACGTGATTATCTCTAACTTTGACAATTCTGTCGATGGGGAGAGATAACTTGTACCAGAACAACCGCTAGGATACATAAAGGAAAAGAAAGGACCAGCGATGGTTGGCGGCAGGTGGGTTGTGTTTATTTCAAAGTCTTCTTAAAATAATTATTTATACCCTTTTCGATCTTTGAGATGTATATATGCTCGTCGAACATTTGACCAGGCAGTCAGTGACGGGAATTAGTGCCAGGAATGAGTCACCTCTGCCTCTCATCTACACATATGTAATATATACCATTCAGTTCGTATTTTTCTGCCATTTGGGCGTCCCCAACGCTACAGTAGTTTTTTTTAAAGCCGGATTGTGTCAATAATTCTATGATGCTTCACCATTTTTAGGGACCATATGTTGGGATGAAGCCCAACAACGAGTGAAAGTAATCTGCTTGAATACTTTTTCATTATTATGAAAATACCAAGAGCTAATCACTTAGATCTACTGAAAAAGGGAAAAAACTAGTTTTGTCAATATCGTGAATAATATATATTTCCCAATCCCTCCCCATGAGCAGGTTGCGACACAAGGTCAATTTGTGAAGTGGAATTTAAACAGGTATGAATTCAGACTTTTTTCTCCAAGACTGGTTACCTAAACAAGGTTAAAGAGCCAGTCTGCTCTACAATTTACCCATAGCTGGAGGTAGAATAGTAGGTAAATGTTGGGAAATACATATTTACTAGATTCAAAACAAATTTTTTTAATATCTGGGAATATTCTCTACGGTTTCACAATTCAGTAAATACGACAATAGGAAATAAATCAACGACATTTTGTGGAAAAACACCCTTTTCAGGCAAGGTGAGTCATGGCATCTCAACGTTGTCTTTTATATACATAGAATAACAATCGAAAATGATGCAATAGTCCGGTTCCTAAAATAGATGTAGAGAAAGATCTAAGATAAATTTCTCTGTCAGCCCAAGTGCAAATCTATATACATCTGTTTATAAGTGCTAATTATTTGATATTAGAATAGCAGGAATTGATGAAATCAGCGCGCTGTTATCTTCTAAAAATATCAAGCCTGTCAATTATTAGAAAATGTATCGCTATTCTATTTTTCCTAGTTTTCATGTTAATTGCAAGTCTAAATGAAGGACTGGCTTTGACCCGAAACTTAAAATAGTAGCTACAAAGTGGAATTCTCAATGTAGTTTTGTCTAACGAGAAGAGAGGTCCTTTGATTTGAGTTTTCCTTCTTCTACAATGGTTGCCATACCAAGATTAAAGAGCTGTCCTACTATTTACCAATAATCGCAGAGAATAGTTGGATATATATTTCCCAAAGGTATTGGCGCTGTGTGAAATGCAAACAAACACGTCCAGTATTTCAACTTGGGTCACTGCATCCATTATCTATGAGAATAACTATTACATCTATATGTATGGATGAGATAGTGGTGTTTGCTGATACGTCACACGCACAGCCACTTGCAGAAATTTCTGGGGTAACTCTTTAAGACGTTCAGGGTGTAACGTTGTGGCCTATACCAGCATCTCGTTGGCTTGTAAATGCAGCTTCTTAGACCATCGCGTTTATCTAGACTTAGAATAAGATGAAATGGTCGACTTCGTCTAGAAAACTCACGTGGGAAGTAAAGAATTATGACAACAAATTATTGTTTTTATTCTCATCAACAGCAACGAGTTAACACAGACACAGGAGCTATATATATATATATATATATATATATATATATATATATATATATATATAGAGAGAGAGAGAGAGAGAGAGAGGGTGATAGAGATGGCGATTAGTTTCAGTAGGAACCCTGGATTACCTGAACTCTTTGGTTGACCATTCGACTAGTGTTTGTTGGATGAAAATGTGTGTTGGTTTTATGTGGGTTTCGTCATCTTTGTCTTGTCAGGTTGTTAAGAAACTCATTAATCAATATTAGCTTCTAACTGACCAGTTGTCAGAAATGTGCATTCGATTCAAGTGCTGAATTCGACGGCTAATATATCGTTACAAGGGTTAGAGAATTATCGGAAAGGTAATTTTTCTGATTTTTAAATAACAGAGCAATCAGTATTGCAAAGTGTATGTTGGCACCTTTCCGTCCACTAAGGACGATGGCGTAGTGTCCAAAAAAATTATCTGCATCTGCGCAAGTGAATGTGCAGGCCTATGCCTGAGTGACAGTCTTTGGTGCACTGACTGCACACAAACTGTGATGCTTTCTGGGTCTGCTGTTTTTTTCCCTTCTTTCTGGCTCTCTTTGCTGTCGATGCTACTCTTCTCTCCACCTTAACCCTCTTCGTGCTTTGCTTAACGTTAAGGCGCCAGGCCGATTGATCGAAGTGTGTATTTGGCACAAAATAGGCAGACAGCATACTTTTATCAGAACTTTTCGCAATGACGTCAGACATGTGTGGGTCAATCAAGAATTTTGTCAACAATTTGTTTTACAGTATGCCGTTTTCGACTGAAGTTAAAATAGGCTGCAGTTCTGTCGGTAAGCACCGCAGAAAAATGATGTCGGATTATACTGTCACCTTGACGTTTTCCGTTGGCGCGTTTTTTTTTTGTTTGTTTGTTTTTTTTTTTTTTTTTTTTTGCTTTGTTTTATCTTTTTTTGTTTCCGAAGAGCTAAGCATTAAGCAGCTGCTGTATTATTTTTTGTTCAGAAATGAAGGTTTACACATTTTGTATTTGTCAAAAGTAAACGGGCGCTGAAGACATTATTTGCTTCCGTTGCAATTTCTGGCGGTAGCAAACATAATTTATAAGTTAATTTTTGGCTGCGTTCTAGTATTACAGACATCAAATTCTGACTCACATTCTAATTATTTGATTTTAATTTTTTGCCTATATTAAGCCGTTCCCAGCGGCTCTCTCACCACTATGATCCTACTGTAAACTGCCGGCAGCTGCTCTCATACGTGTCACTTGTTTACACAGAAAAATCATTTTATGAACACCCCTGTCATCTCTTTTTTTGTGAACCAACCTGAGACTGGTATTTGATATTTTTGCAATATCCCATCATACAGAAAAAATACTAAGAAAATTTGATACAGCCGTAGGATAAATTTGGTAGGCAAAGACTTAACGATATTTTATACCTAGAGGTTAGGAAATCACGTTCTATGTACACGTAGGGAGTCCCCGTGGCGTAGTGGTTAACTAGCTGTGCTATGAGATCGTACTAAGCGAGTTCGAACTCCAGTCGCGGTATTACGTTCACTTTCGGACTAATACCCTTGGCAAATGTTTGAACAGTAGTATTACTATTTAACCCATAGCTGGAATAGCCTCCCTGCTCTGGGTTACCACTAACCTTTCTACAAGGATAACTTTGGCATTAAATAACCCGTGAATGTTGATGTGCAATTAAACAAAGAAACGAAACCAATCATTGTACATTCATATTTATATTTTCGTGTAGTTTGTTTTTTAATCTTACTTTCGCATGGTCCTATAGAATACGAATAATTCTAAAACATTTCAAATGTTTGACGCATAGATAGGACCCTAATAGGTTCTTCGGTTCAGAGTGAAATCGGGAGTGATGGCAATGAAGAAGCACTCCACACTCTCCAGATCTCCAGAACTGGATTATTACCACCAGATGTAAATTAGTGGCATACCAAGGAACCTCCTTTTTAGGGGTTGGAGTCTTATCCCTCTGCAGGGGATACAGTCAGCGTATTGTAGGTCACGCTGACAAAAGAAAGAATGAATCACAGACACGTGGCACTTGACCTTAAGAATGTTTTATTACAGGCAACAGAAGTAGAAAATAGTACGCTTACCAGAATAAAAGTTACGCCTACAGATGATTTGGAGTGCTCGGATATAAAAGTAAACTATTTCAAAGTATAGTTAAGTAACTACACGCTTTTTGTCAGTTGGTTGGTTGGTTGGATTCTATAGCATGTTAACCCTTGGCTTATTTTATGCCAGTGACGTTTTTGTTTTATACATTCTTGTAGGGTATTCAATTTTCTTAAAACTCATTTTTAAAGATTATAAAAACTCATTTTTAATATATATAACCCATAGATGTGACCCTAACAGGTACTACCACATCGGATCACAGTGAATCTGAGAGCAATGACAACGAACGGTTACTCGCCCTCCCCAGAACCCCAGATGTGGAACCTCACCATTACATGCAGTTGAACGTCATACCAAGGACATTAAAGGCCCAAAGCCACCAACCTTTAGCTCATATATGATAAAAAATCATATAGGTGCTAGGGCTTGACATGATCAGCCGATTGATCGGATGGAGCCTTTCCAAACACTGTCTAGCCTAAGTAAGGGTCATAGTGGAGTGTTGAATGTTATGGACTGCTCAGACGTCACGATTCCGTCTTTAAGCATCATCAGTATTCAATCACGGCTAACAGATGGCCCCATAGTGAGGGCTCTTACCCCTCTGTAGAGGTGCAGTCGGTGTATTCTACAGTCCCAGACTACAGAGCTGCGTCTTTTGTCAGGTTTAGTCATATTTAGCCATTATCCAATACACTAGTTAAGACAATCATTGATTAGCATAAAAGTATTCACTCAACTCATTCACTGGACCGCGACCTGGTTTGAACGTGGGGGCATAACTCATGTAGCGTGTCTTGGACACGATTAGCCTGACGGAGCCCATATTTTCTCAAGATCTAACACTGGTTTGAATTAGGAGTTTTCCTTCTCCTACACTCATTGCCATGTGCACAGGTTAAAGAGCCCAGTCTGTCCTATAATTTGCCCATACCTGGAGAGGGAATAATTGGATCTATATTCTTTCTTAGCTATTAGCGCACAACGTAAAATGCAAATAGTTCAGGGTTTGAATTTCAATAAAAGTATTACATGTAGATAAAGAAATATCAACTTTTACCTTTTGCGTTGCTGACATGAGGAATTTAAACATTGAAACGAAAGATACAGAAATGATTGTCTTAACTAGATTCTTATGTAAAGAGAGTATATAGCAGTTTATCTACCAACTCTACTTCAGAATAGTGGAGTCTCCATGGCGTAGTCGACTGCAACATATTAGTAAGAGTGTCCGTACTCCAGTCGCTCTATTCAGTTCACTTTCGGACAATTGATTTTGGGAAGAGTATGAACATCTTATCTTCCTGCTATGAGTTACATAGTACAACTATTCTTCTTCTACAGAGATGGTTTTGGCATCAAATAATTCACAAAGGTTTCATATGCCATTAAATAAAGAAACCATACCAATATCTCATGTTCATATGTGTGTATACAGATATGAATACACATACAAACATATATCTCAATCTCCCCACAAGTATTATGTGACACACGGCCAAATTCATAAGAGGGGTTTAACAGGAGAATTCGAATAATGGCATTTAACCTGGTAGAATTATATTGATATTTATACTTTTTTTTAAATGCGAATAAAATAGAATTCAAACGAATCAGTTGGTTGAGAATACAATTTTATAGTTGTTACAAGAGTAATCTATATATCAATACGCAACAGACTACCTACATGTGTTACACTTTAACATAATATCCAGAGAAGCTTTGGAGTTGATGATTTGGTAGGGGGAGGGGTCTGGATAGGGACTAGGTGTTGTTACCTCAGCTAAATAATCTTTATTGTGAAGAAGGAAAGGGAAGTATAAGGACATGTTACCCACCAGAAAAATTGATGGTTTGTTAGATGGGAAGTAAGAGGTCGTACAGCTGTTTTGTATGGTGTTGCTTGCAGAATTTGTTCAAAACACTACGCAGCATCATTGTGTAGTTCCCATCTAGTTTTTCTCTCCAAAAGTACTCAGCGGTAATGTAGCTTTTAATACCGAAACTTTCTTTTGTATGTCAAATTATTCCAATAACTTCAAGTATAAATGAATTATAAGCGCCTTTTAGGCATTTGTCGTGTAATAATTATCTTCGAAAGAAAATATATGAACAAGTATCATACATCAAAATGAAGCTGCCTCTCAAACGCTCTTTCATCGGGCCGAGGAGAGGCAAACATTATTCCAGTGACGAGGGAGTAAAATCTGTTGTGAAGAAGTGGCTCAAAGAACAGAATTTTACTGACAGGGAGACATGCTCTCATTCGAAGGTGGAACATTGCTATTGAGAGAAACAGTGACTATATGGAGAAGTCGAGATGTAATCCACAGAGGACCAGCTTCATTTTAATATATGATACATGTTCCTGTGTTGGTAATTATAAACAAAATATCATTACTTTTTTACTCACCCTCGTATATTCAAGATATAACAAGTAGGGATTCCTTGTTACAACAAAAGAAATGAACTCAGACAGCAGATACGAGACTGATACTTATTCTTAAACATTCTACAGCTAACGTATACTTGCACGTTTCAAAATAACAATGAAATGTCTCACCGTTTCATGAAGGGAAGAAAAATAGAGAAGACAAATGACAAAAGACGCAACAATAAAAACCAAATATATTCTGGAACAAAATTTGTGGTTCCTGAAAAAAAGAAAGAAATGAACAACAACACCAACAACAGGAGATAAATGGTTGGTGTAAGAAGACGATGGAGGAGGTGGACAAAGAAGAAGAGGAGGAGTGCGATGAATAGTAAAAGGCGGAAAAGAAAAGGTTGATTTCTGTTTGCACAAAAGCATTATTGAAATCGAAAGGTACACTAAGTTGATGGCTGGAATTTTGAAGTAAGTTGCTATCACTTGAATATCCCATGGGAACCACAAGACACAACTACTGTGAGTAGTCACCAATAAAAAGCTGAACTTGTTTAAATTCTACTATTGAATTAGTACATACAAATAGTATTCTCCAACGTTTATTTATTCATATATATAATTTAAGAAAAACAAATTGAATGAAGTAAATGGACAAACTAAATTACTGAAAATATGTTACTCATTTGAAACTTCATGTTAAGTAATTAAATAATGTCAAATAAAATAATGTCAGATATTTGATGTACACACACATACACACGCACACATACACACACACATACGCACGCACACATTTTACCATATATATATAATATATATATATATATATATATATATATATATATATATATAATGTCATAATGTCAAATAAATAATGCAAAGTAAGGAAAGCGGAGTGGCCTATTTTCGGTGTCAGCCAAACAGTGTGGGAGTCTATCACTTTTTAGCTAGTGCTAGTCCAGGGAGATTGTTTTTATCTTAGTTGGAGCGATACATCTACCATCAGCTTCCAGGTGCTTTACTCCACAAATAAGATTACCCAAGCTGTGCTGCTCATGCACCGAGTGAGTAAGGACCGATATTACTCGTGGAACGTTGCGATTCCAATGCAAATGCTCTACGTATTGAGCTAATTGTCTTGGCAAAAGGAGAAAAAAACAAGTCTTTTTACTTTCATTTCTAATACTAATTTATCTGAGCCAAATCGATATATATATATATATATATATATATATATATTTTTTTATATATATATATATATAGAGAGAGAGAGAGAGAGAGAGAGAGAGAGAGAGAGAGAGAGAGAGAGAGAGACAGAGACAGAGAGACAGAGACAGAGACAGAGAGAGAGAGAGAGAGAGAGAGAGAGAGAGAGAGAGAGAGACAGACAGACAGACAGACAGACAGAGCAGTGAAGAGCGCTTGGCTGGGCAGGTGTCACGTCGATATTGACAAATGTTCACCTGCTAACCCGAGTGGTAAAAACATACGTGGGTGGACATTGGGGTCAAGTTTCAAGTTGCTTAGTCTACCAATCTTAGATTCAATCCCGCCAAATCCCGAGGGTGAAGTTAGGGAAGTATGTAGTCACAACCGTTTTAACAATAATAATAATAATAATAATAATAATAATAATATCTATCTGATGATTCCATAAATGATCGAATTTCAAGATGGCGGAGGAAACGATCGAACACTTTAGAAAATCTCAATAAATGATATGTTATTTTAATTAATATTGTATGTATTTTCATTTCTAGCGTATCCAGTTTCCTCTCTAGGGATAAAATTCTCAAATAACAAGGTCTCTGCTCAATATTTAATCATGATCATGATAATGGTCATGATGATGATGATGATGATGATTATGATCATCATCATCATCAAGTCACATGAATTCTGTAACTATATATATATATATATATATATATATATATATATATATATATATGTGTGTGTGTGTGTGTGTGTGTGTGTGTGTGTGCATCGTTCCCAATCGTTGAATGCGTTGGTCTGCACAGTGCTGATGTATGTAGTCTTTTGCTAGTCTGTAGGGGTACACAGGAGAACGTCACTTATGAGTTCGTCCCTGCTTTCTCCAGTCGTGTCCAGCATGTCTTGTTCGATTTACTTTGATGGTTTGTTAGATGGGAAGTAAGAGGTCGTACAGCTGTTTTGTATGGTGTTGCTTGCAGAATTTGTTCAAAACACTACGCAGCATCATTGTGTAGTTCCCATCTAGTTTTTCTCTCCAAAAGTACTCAGCGGTAATGTAGCTTTTAATACCGAAACTTTCTTTTGTATGTCAAATTATTCCAATAACTTCAAGTATAAAAATGAATTATAAGCGCCTTTTAGGCATTTGTCGTGTAATAATTATCTTCGAAAGAAATGATGACAGTGAACCGAGTTCCTAAACACGTAGCATCATTGCCTAGTTCCCATTACTTAAAGCGAACTCTAGCACTTCGTTAGAGTTCCAAGGGTTCCGTTGTATAGTAGCACTGACATGGCTACGGCTTAGAAGTCTTTCCAATTTATCTTATAAGAGAAATCAGATTTCCATACGTTCGATAATTTGTCTATACACTCCACGCTTTTCCTATCCATTTTGAATGTTGCACTTTTTGGCACTGTCGATAAGAAAGAATTGGTCCAAAAGAAATTCCACAAACCCAATCAACGACTGACCTCAGGTTTCCAAATTGACATCACTTTCTGTAGATGTGATATTACTACATAGATATGTGAACTGTCTACTAATTTCAAAAGCCAACAATCAAGTTTGGTGATGCCTCTATTTTCAGGTGTTTACTAAGTAGTAGTGTAGTCCACATTTGTGATAGTCTCTGCGAGATATTGCTGGTTTCTTGCCTTTTTTAGGGTATTTTTTCTTTCTTTTATGAGACGTTTGAAGTACGTATTTAAGCTTATTATGGAATGGACTATCTCGTCGATTTCGACACATGAGTGTTCATCCAATGAGCAGCCAAGACAGTGATTTTTTTTATCGTAGTGAAGGTTTGTGTTGGACCATCTGCACTTTTTGGCACTGTCGATAAGAAAGAATTGGTCCACAAGAAATTCCACAAACCCAATCAACGACTGGCCACAGGTTTCCAAATTCAGAATTTTCCTTCTCCTAGACTGGTTACCTATCCAAGGTTAAAGAGCCCAGTCTGCCCTACTATTTTACCCATAGCTGAAAGGAGAATATATGGATTCACACCTTTCCCAAAGGTATTAGCGCTATGTGAAATGCAAACAGTCTTGTCTAGCATTTGAACCGGGTCGACGGGTCCATTCCCGCCGACTCTAACCATTATGCAACCCTCCTTATTATAAGTATATATGGTGATAATGTGTCTCCTTGTAGAACACCAGCGGCAATTGCAAAGAAATCTGTCACCACCTAGTGAATAAATCATGGCTTTGGTGTCTTTGGAGAGCATCATTATTGTGAGCGAAATCTTTAGTAGCACAGATGAATGAAAGAAGCGATATTTTTGGTGAGTGTAAATGATAACAATGACCAAAATGATAACTGAAAAGACAGAAGATGAGATTTTGAAAAGCCTAAACGAAAATCAAATCAACTTCACTGTGGCTGATGAAGTCGATATTGTCAAAGATATAATAGGCTTAAACTCAGTTAGTATAGGAAATGATTACAGAACAGTAGATTGCAGAGTTAAATTGGATTTTAAAAGACAAAAAAGAAAAATGTTTATCAGGATAAATGTCTTAATAGGATTAAGGATAGTAAAACCGAAATTTCAATAAAGAAAATATTTAAGGCTTTGCAAAATAGTAAATAGAACAATAACTATAAATACTCTTACTTACTACCACTATTACTTGTTTGAGCCCTGTCGACTGGAGATTTAGAATACATTGACTGCACCTCTGCAAAGGGGTAAGGCCTTCCCCCTCCCAATGGAACCACCTGTTGGCCGTGGGTGGCGACCTGTGATGCTTAAGAACAGAATCCTGGTGTATGAGCAATCCGTGACATGCAACACTCCACTTTGGGCGTTACCTAGGCTAGGCGGGCGGGTGGGCGGAGAATCTCCCTCGATCAATCTGCTGGTCACATCAAGCCGTAGCACCTATATGGCTGTCCCAACCCTATTGCTCTAATGGCAAGCACCAACCCTTTTATCATATATGTGATAGAAGGCAGTGGCTGAGGATCTTCATGTCCTAGGAATGACGTTAAACTCTATCTGATGGCGAGTTCCAGTTCTGGATGTCTGGGAATAGGAGCACCCCTTCATCACCATTGCTCGCTGGTACACTTTAACCCGGGTGATATTACCTGTTATTGAGATAACCTATGATTGAGAGATTGACCTAGTATCGCATCCTACTCGTGAGGAGAAGTTGGTAAATATATATCCGATTATCAAATCAAGTTTTAGACGAGAAACTGACAGTTACCAATTACCTTAGACTTTGTCTTTGCTACTCTATCTTAGATATATTATGCAAGTATCATTGTGTTAGATATAGGGGAGGGTAAATTTCACAAGGAAAATTGTGGTAAACTAATAAGAGATAATTATTTATCAAATTAAAAAAAAATCGCCGAGAATTGTCTAATGAATAAACGGTCGAAATAAATGTTATATTCGAGACGACACTAATATGAATGAATTAAAGTAACTTCTAAAGTTAAAAAAATGTTAATAAATGATTAAAAGAAATCTCAAGATAAGGACTGAACTTGAAAAACGGTCGGAAAATTAGGGTGACCAGAAAAAACAGAACCCAAATTATTTTTTCCCCATTAAACTAACCCTAAACCCCAACCCTAACCCAAACACTAACCTAACCCCCCTAGTTAAAATTAACAGTTTTATTACAAAATTTGTGCGTTCTGTTTTTTCTGGGTCACCCTAATTTTCGACCGTTTTTCAAGTTCAACCATTTACGAAATTAGTAATTATATAATTACTACCTATTTTTGTAAAGGCTTTTTTTTTCTAAAACTCTTTTGTATATACGAAAAAATTAAATACTGATTAAAAGAAAAGTTGAGTTAACTACATCGTATTTTTATTTAAAAATGTTGTTATTGTTATTATGTACCTATTTATGAAATAAGTAGTTATATAATTTAACTACCTATTTTTGTAAAAGGCTTCTTTTTTTTTTCTAAAACTCTTTAAATTAAATACTGATTAAAAACAAAGTAATAATGAATATTTGTAAGATAGATTATTTCATTTCATTTCTAACTAAATTAATATTTTAAAACAGGAATAAAAAGATTGCGATATGAATAAGATTTGATTTTTCGTTAAAACATACTTTTGCTGCCCGACGCAAAATAATTTTTTTCTAACTCGCTATAAAAATAATTCAATGGATAAAGACTCATATAAATTATATATTGAGAAAGATTATTTTCTTTTCTTTCCAACAATATGGATATTTTTTAAGATTGGCCTATAAATAGGCGATAAATTCCGAGCTGAACGGCTTAAGACTGCGAAATTTATTCACTAAAACTGAATTTTTATTGCTGGTAGTCGCTGTAACAAAAAGTCAGCCAGCGGACAATATTTTATCATCAGCAGGAGTTGGTATACGGACAGTTTCGCAAATTGGGTGATTTTGGCTTAATTAGTTAATTATATCCCTTAATCAGTAAAAATCAATAACCAAATTTGGCGTGTTTCTTATTAGAAGGATATTAATATGTATGCAAGATTTCAAATCAGAGTGACCTCCCGTTTTGAACTTATACGTCGACACATAAATACCAAAAACTTGGTCTTATATATTTAGATGTATATATAAATGTCTATAATATATATTATTTGGATTTAGTGTGAAGCACTGGGTGTGGAATATACAAGAACCTCAGTTTGTGGAATGTTAATTTTCATTTTATTTCATTCTAATATTTCGGAGACATGACTTCTTCAGAGGAATGTAGACTAATATTAAACATGAGTTTCTTATATATTTCACACCCCATGCTTCACACTAAATCCCAAATAATATATATATAGACATTTATATCTACATAACATATATACTAATATGATATATACACACCGAAAACAAGACTCACCATATATAGTCGCTGATTCTAGAGACAAAAGGAAAAACATGGCTGTTACTGACTAATTCCGGAATTTTTGAACATATATAGTTATGCACATTTTTAGTAGGCGTGTTTTAACTTGGGAGGGTTAAATGGGGATGGGCTAACGTTATTTTTCCTTTGTTTATTTACTATATTTATTTCTCCGTTTCCCGCACAGAAAAAACACACAACGAGCACTATATATATATATATATATATATATATTATATATATATATATATTGAAGCAATTACAATGCGTATATCGTATAGAATTCAATAAATTATTGAAATAATAATAACAAGCAAACTCGGCAAATAACGTGTGCGACGTATGGAACACTTTACAGCTGTTTCAACTTTATTAGGTCTCATCTGCACTGTATACCTACGATCTCCCTCCGACAGAGATCGAGCCGGAGAACTCAGAACGCAGAGTCAGAGACTCTACCCCTGGGCCACCGGCACGCCACACACTAAAAACACGCCAAATCAACCTGTCAATGATAAACATGTGGCTCCGGAGGGAGATCGTAGGTATACACTGCTGATGAGACCTAATAAGGTTGAAACAGCTGTACAGTGTTCCACACGTCACACACATTATTCGTTTGCTTGTCGTGATTATTTCAACAATTATCGAATTCTATACGATATATGCATTGTAATTGCCTTCAAAAATATAATAATGATATACTTTACTTAACAATGCTTCAAAAGCTAATGATGAAATACTAATATATATATATATATATATATATATATATATATATATATATATATATTGAATCTGTGTGTGAGTTTTGTTGTGTACAGAGGTATTGGTAAAGAACACACTGAAGCTTTTTGGAAATTGTGAAAATAACATAGTAGAAAATCTCCAACTATAATTAAGGAAGCATTACAAAGAAAAAAATGGTCGAAATAAAGGAAAATGAAAACAAAGAGAAAAAACTCAAAGTCAGCATTAAAACAGATGAAAAGGGAGAAATATGAAAAGAAAAACTAAAAGGACAAAATTGTAAGAACAGAAGTCAGCAAGATGATGAACAAAAGAATAAGAAAAGAAAAAAATATGAAAAAATATGAAAAAATAGAAAAAAGAATTCAGTGGTATCCACCAGAAAAAAAACCCAACTTCAAACAAGCTCGATCTTCAGGTAGTGTTGCTAAACAATAGTAAATTACATTTAAAGACAGAACCAGTAGAATAAGTAAATCTAGAGATGAGATAATGAAAATAACTGAGGAGGGCTATGTAAGACTATATGCTTAAAACGTAAAGATATCACCACAAGTCACAGTGGTAGAAAGTGATGACATTTTAGATATAGCGACAGAATAACATTATTTGCGCTAAAGAATATAAACTGCAGAAAAGACCCAGGGGAATATGGCATGGCAGCAGATATTTCAAAATGCAGAATAATTTAACAGAAACTTAGATCAGCTATTTACCCAGTGTAGACGAAAAAGAAAGGTGCTTCAAAACTGTCTAGGGATTTTTTACGATAACGAAGAAGGAGGTATCTTCTGACTTTATCAGACAACACCGGAAATCGTTGACTCAGCACATTCTTTCTCGGACGTCGTCGGAACTCGTTTAATCAGTACACTTTCTCTGACACAACCGAAAATCGTTTACTCAGCACAGTCTTTCTCGGACGACATCGGAACTCGTTTAATCAATACTCTTTGTTTGATGACGCCGGAACTCGTTTTCTCAAACCAAGGTTCTACATGCCAGACAAGATCGAACCATCTTTCCTTGATAATATGGTAAGTCCTGTTCATTTCCGCCATTGGACTCATGTTCACCATGTCTGTTACAAGATTGGGATTCTCTTATACAAGAACTAGAACCGGGAGGTCAGAATTGTTTTTGCCAGGGTAGAGGAAATGACATCACATATAAAGTTTTAGTAAAAGATTTTAATTCAATGATTAATATTGTTTTAAACAGATAAGATATAAATGAGGCGATTTGTTAAATGAATATTTCAAAGAAGAAAAAAACGTACAAAAAATACTACATTAACATTATATAACATTAATACAAAGCGTAGCCGATTGAATATCAAATTATTATAGTATATTATCTTTTAAATCAAAGTGCATTGACATGAAATCCTCCTGCAAAGAAAAAATTAATGACTCCGGTTTAAAATATTAAATGCAAAAAAAAAATAAATAAAATAAAAAATAAATAAATAAAATGGCTTGACATAACCAGCTGATTGATCTGATGCGGCTTCTCCGACTGCATTCTCGCCCAAGTAAGGGCTGAAGTAGAGTATTTCATGACACGGGACTACTTATTACCCCGATCGCGGAATGTTCAGCCACCACGATTTTGTCCTCAGGCATTACGGGTTGCCAATCATAACTAGCAGGTGGCCCTATTGGTGTGTGTGAGGGGTCTAACATCACTGCAGAGGTACAGCCGGCCTATTCTACAGCCCTATCTGACATAGCGGTAGTGAATATAAGCGGAGAATATTTTAGCTATCTTAGATTTGCTGATAACATAACTAACATCAGCAAGTTAGTAATAATATTGAAAGATATATGAAAAAAGAGTATCAAAATATGGTGAAAGATGAATAGAATTAAGATGAAAATAATTTTCAGCGTTTACATCACGAACACAGTCATAAAAGTAAAGAATGAAATTGTGGGGAAAAATAAAGAATACAACTACTAAGAACAGATGAGAGAACTAGAGGAAAATCTTGCAAGTGAAATAAGAAAAAAGAAAGATTTATAACACAATTTGAAAGGTATTCATTAAAAACAAACGTAATGGTGAACACATTAGCGATATGCTTAAAACCTAAATAATACAATAATTGTATAAAATTAGTTCTAGTTCGTGGGTTTAAAATATCGAAATTAACTAAATCACCTGACGAGTGAAGTTCCTCGTGGCGTTGTGGCTAACGTGCTGGACTGCGAGACCGAAGTAAATAAGTTCGAACTCTACTGTTACGTTCCCTTTGAGAGTAATACTGGTGGAAAGGTATGAACCTCATCACCCCCCCATATACGGATTAAATACTACAACCACTGTTATTATACAAGGAGTGTTTTGGCATTAAATAACTCACGAAGGTTGATATGACGTTAAACAAATTACGAAACCAAAATCTGAAGATGAGTCATCGTGGTCGTTGCTGTAGCATTGCTTCACGTGAAATGGACGTAATCTATTGCTGGAGTAACTACACAGCCCAAGACACGACAAACAGGCTCTATAAAAAATCATTTTAACTTAAGGCCGAGAGTAGGATGGGGATCCATTATTTTCTTGTTTTTACGCTTTCATTTCTTTTTAAAAACTAGTCATGTGAGTATTCTTTAAGATAATAGTTTGATATTTAGCATGTCTTTATATCTCGCGATCAACTGTTAGTGTGGGCCATTGGAGGTTTTCATTTTGACAATGGCTTTGGCATTAAACAACCAAAGAAGATTAAT
>CM042139.1:121892558-121900058 GCA_023376005.1 Doryteuthis pealeii
GAACATACTTTCTGTAGATGTGATATTACTACATTAGATATGTGAACTGTCGCTACTATTTCAAAAGCAACAATCAGTTTGGTGATGCTCTATTTCAGGTGGTTTTACTAAAGTAGTAGTGTAGTCCACTTTGTGAAGTCCTCTGGAGATATTGCTGGTTTCTTGCCTTTTTTAGGGTATTTTTTTTTCTTTTATGAGACGGTTTGAAGTACGTAATTTAAGCTTATTATGGAATGGACTATCTCGTCGATTTCGACACATGAGTGTTCATCCAATGAGCAGCCAAGACAGTGGATTTTTTTTATCGTAGTGAAGGTTTGTGTTGGACCATCTGCCTTTTTGGCCACTGTCGATAAGAAAGAATTGGTCCACAAGAAATTCCACAAACCCAATCAACGACTGGCCACAGGTTTCCAAATTCAGAATTTTCCTTCTCCTAGACTGGTTACCTATCCAAGGTTAAGAGCCCAGTCTGCCCTACTATTTTACCCATAGCTGAAAGGAGAATATATGGATTCACACTTTCCCAAAGGTATTAGCGCTATGTGAAATGCAAACAGTCTTGTCTAGCATTTGAACCGGGTCGACGGGTCCATTCCCGCCGACTCTAACCATTATGCAACCCTCCTTATATAAAGTATATATGGTGATAATGTGTCTCTTGTAGAACACCAGCGGCAATTGCAAAGAAATCTGTCACACCTAGTGAATAAATCATGGCTTTGGTGTCTTTGGAGGAGCATCATTATTGTGAGCGAAATCTTTAGTAAGCACAAGATGAATGAAAGAAAGCGATATTTTTGGTGAGTGTAAATGATAACATGACCAAAATGATAATGAAAAGACGAGAAGATGAGATTTTGAAAAGCTAAAACGAAAAATCAAATCAACTTCACTGTGGCTGAATGAAGTCGATATTGTCAAGATATAATAGGCTTAAACTCAGTTAGTATAGGAAATGATTACAGAACAGTGATTGCAGAGTTAAATTGGATTTTAAAAAGAAAAAAAGAAAATGTTTATCAGGATAAATGTCTATAGGATTAAGGATAGTAAAACCGAAATTCATAAAAGAAAATATTTAAGGCTTGCAAATAGTAATAGAACAATACTATAAATACTCTACTTACTACCACTATACTTGTTTGAGCCCTGTCGACTGGAGATTTAGAATACATTGACTGCACCTCTGCAAAGGGGTAAGGCCTTCCCCTCCCAATGGAACCAACCTGTTGGCCGTGGGTGGCGACCTGTGATGCTAAGAACAAGAATCTGGTGTATGAGCAATCCGTGACATGCAACACTCACTTTGGGCGTTACCTAGGCTAGGGGCGGGCGGTGTGCGGAGAATCTCCTCCGATCAATCTGCTGGTCACATCAAGCCGTAGCACCTATATGGCTGGTCCAACCTATTGCTGCTAATGGCAAGCACCAACCCTTTTTATCATATATGGTGATAGAAGGCAGTGGCTGAGGATCTTCATGTCCTAGGAATGACGTTAAACTCTATCTGATGGCGAGTTCCAGTTCTGGATGTCTGGGGAATATGGAGCACCCTTCATCACCATTGCTCGCTGGTACATTTAACCCGGGGTGATATTACCTGTTATTGAGATAACCTATGATTGAGAGATTGACCTAGTTCGCATCCTACTCGTGAGGAGAAGTTGTAAATATATATCCGATTTCAAAATCAAGTTTTAGACGAGAAATGACAGTTACAATTTACTTAGACTTTGTCTTTGCTACTCTATTTAGATTATATTTATGCAATATCATTGTGTTAGATATAGGGGGAGGGGGGGTAAAATTTCAAGGAAAATTGGTGGTAAACTAATAAGAGATAATTATTTATCAAATTAAAAAAAATCGCCGAGAATTGTCTAATGAATAAACGGTCGAAATAAATGTTTATATTCGAGACGACACTAATATGAATGAATTAAAGTAACTTCTAAAGTTAAAAAAATGTTAATAATGATTAAAAGAAATCTAAGATAAGGACTGAACTTGAAAAACGGTCGGAAAATTAGGTGACCCATAGAAAAAACAGAACCAAATTATTTTTTCCCCATAAACTAACCCTAAACCAACCCTAACCAAACACTAACCCTAACCCCCTAGTTAAAAATTAAACGTTTTATACAAATTTTGTGCGTTTCTGTTTTTCTGGGTCACCCTAATTTTCCGCCGTTTTTCAAGTTAACCATTTTAGAAATTAGTGAATTATATAATTACTACCTATTTTGTAAAAGGCTTTTTTTTTCTAAAACTCTTTTGTATATACGAAAAAAATAAATACTGATTAAGAAAAGTTGAGTTAAACTACATCGTATTTTTTATTAAAAATGTTGTTATTGTATTATGTACCTATTTATGAAATAAGTAGTTAATATAATTTAACTACCTATTTTGTAAAAGGCTTCTTTTTTTTTTCTAAAACTCTTTAAATTAAATACTGATTAAAAACAAAGTAATAATGATATTTGTAGATAGATTATTTTATTCATTTCTAACTAAATTAATATTTTAAAACAGGAATAAAAAGATTGCGATATGAATAAGATTTGATTTTTCGTTAAAATACTTTTGCTGCCCGACGCAAAATAATTTTTTTCTAACTCGCTATAAAAATAATTCAATGGATAAAGACTCATATAAATTATATATTGAGAAAGATTATTTTCTTTTCTTTCCAATCAATATGGAATATTTTTTAAGATTTGGCTATAAATAGGCGAAAATTCCGAGCTGAACGGCTTAAGACTGCGAAATTTATATTCACTAAAACTGAATTTTTATTGCTGGTAGTCGCTGTAACAAAAGTCAGCCAGCGGACAATATTTTATCATCAGCAGGAGTTGGTATACGGACAGTTTCGCAAATTGGGTGATTTTGGCTTAATTAGTTAATTATATCCCTTAATCAGTAAAAATCAATAACCAAATTTGGCGTGTTTCTTATTAGAAGGATATTAATATGTATGCAAGATTTCAAATCAGAGTGACCTCCCGTTTTGAACTTATACGTCGACACATAAATACCAAAAAATTGGTCTTATATATTTAGATGTATATATAAATGTCTATAATATATATTAATTGGGATTTTGTGTGAAGCACTGGGGTGTGGAATATACAAGAACCTCGTTTTGTGGAATGTTAATTTTCATTTTATTTCATTCTAATATTTCGGAGACAAGACTTCTTCAGAGGAATGTAGACTAATATTAAACATGAGTTTCTTATATATTTCACACCCATGCTTCACACTAATCCCAATAATATATATTATAGACATTTATATCTACATAAATATATACTAATATGATATATACAACCGAAAACAAGACTCACCATATATAAGTCGCTGATTCTAGAGACAAAAAGGAAAAACATGGCTGTTACTGACTAATTCCGGAATTTTTTGAACATATATAGTTATGCACATTTTTAGTAGGCGTGTTTTAACTTGGGGGGTTAAATGGGGATGGGCCTAACGTTATTTTTCCTTGTTTTATTTATAATATTTATTTCTCCGTTTCCCGCACAGAAAAACACACAACGAGCACTATATATAATATATATAATATATATAATATATATATATATTGAAGGCAATTAAATGCGTAATATCGTATAGAATTCCAATAAATTTATTGAAATAATAATAACAAGCAACTCGCAATAACGTGTGCGACGTATGGAACACTTTACAGCTGTTTCAACTTTATTAGGTCTCATCTGCACTGTATACCTACGATCTCCCTCGACAGAGATCGAGCCGGAGAACTCAGAACGCAGAGTCAGAGACTCTACCCCTGGGCACCGGCACGCCACACACTAAAACAGCCAAATCAACCTGTCAATGATAAACATGTGGCTCCGGAGGGAGATCGTAGGTATACACTGCTGATGAGACCTAATAGGTTGAAACAGCTGTACAGTGTTCCACACGTTCACACCACATTATTCGTTTGCTTGTCGTGATTATTTAACAATTATCGAATTCTATACGATATATGCATTGTAATTGCCTTCAAATATAAATAATGATATACTTTACTTAACAATGCTTCAAAAGCTAATGATTGAATACTAATATATAATATATATATATATATATATATATATAATATATTGAATCTGTGTGTGAGTTTTTGTTGTGTACAGAGGTATTGGTAAAGAACACACTGAAGCTTTTTGGAAATGTGTGAAATATACATAGATGAAATCTCACTATAATTAAGGAAGCATTAAAAGAAAAAAATGGTCGAAATAAAGGAAAATGAAAAACAAAGAGAAAAACTCAAAGTCAGCATTAAAACGAATGAAAAGGGAGAAATAAAGAAAAACTAAAAGACAAAATTGTAAGAACAGAAGTCAGCAAGATGATGAACAAAGAATAAGAAAAGAAAAAATATGAAAGAAATATGAAAAATAGAAAAAAGAATTCAGTTGGTATCCACCAGAAAAAAACCAACTTCAAACAAGCTCGATCTTCAGGTAGTGTTGCTAAACAAAGTAAAATTACATTTAAAGACAGAACCAGTAGAATAAGTAAATCTAGAGATGAGATAATTGAAAATAACTGAGGAGGGCTATGTAAGACTATATGCTTAAAACGTAAGAGTATCACCGACAAGTCACATGGTAGAAAGTGGATGACATTTTAGATATAGCGACAGAATAAACATTATTTGCGCTAAAGAATATAAACTGCAGAAAAGACCCAGGGGAATCTGGCATGGCAGCAGATATCTTCAAATGCAGAATAATTTAACAGAAACTTAGATCAGCTATTTACCCAGTGTACGACGAAAAGAAAGGTGCTTTCAAAACTGTCTAGGGATTTTTTACCGATAAGAAGAAGGAGGTATTTTGATTTATCAGACACACCGGAAATGCGTTGGATGTCAGCACATTCTTTCTCGGACGTCGTCGGAACTCGTTTAATCAGTACACTTTCTCTGAACCGAAAATCGTTTACTCAGCACAGTCTTTCTCGGACGACATCGGAACTCGTTTATCAAACTCTTTGTTTGATGACGCCGGAACTCGTTTTCTCAAACAAGGTTCTACATGCCAGACAAGATCGACTCTTTTCCTTGATAATATGGTAAGTCTGTCATTCTCGCATTGGACTCATGTTCACCATGTCTGTTACAAGATTGGGATTCTCTATACAAGAACTAGACCGGGGTCAGAATTGTTTTCCAGCGGGAGAGGAAATGACATCACATATAAAGTTTTAGTAAAAGATTTTAATTCATGATTAATATTGTTTTAAAACAGATAAGATATAATGAGGCGATTTGGTTAAATGAAATTTCAAAGAAGAAAAAAACGTACAAAAATAATACATTAACATTATATATAACATTAATACAAAGCGTAGCCGATTGAATATCAATTATTATAGTATATTATTTTTTAAATAAAGTGCATTGACATGAAATCCTCCTGCAAAGAAAATTAATGACTCCGGTTTAAATATTAAATGCAAAAAAAAATAATAAATAAAAATAAAAAAAATAAATAAATAAAATGGCTTGACATAACAGCTGATTGATTGATGCGGCTTCTCCGACTGCATTCTCGCCAAGAGTAAGGGTGAAGTAGAGTATTTCATGACACGGGACTACTTATTACTCGATCGCGGAATGTTCAGCCACCACGATTTTGTCCTCAGGCATTTACGGGTTGCCAATCATAACTAGCAGGTGGCCTATTGGTGTGTGTGAGGGGTTAACATCACTGCAGAGGTACAGCGGCCTATTCTACAGCCTATCTGACATGCGGTAGTGAATATAAGCGGAGAATATTTAGCTATCTTAGATTTGCTGATAACATAATAACTCACAAGTTAGTAATAATATTGAAAGTATATGAAAAAAGAGTATCAAAATTGGTGAAGATGATAGAATTAAGATGAAAATATTTTCAGCGTTTACATCACGAACACAGTTAAAAGTAAAGAATGAAATTGTGGGAAAAATAAAGAATACAACTACTAAGAACAGATGAGAGAACTAGAGGAAAATCTTGCAAGTGAAATAAGAAAAAAGAAAGATTTATAACACATTTGAAAGGTATTCATTAAAAGAAACGTAATGGTGACAATTAGGATATGCTTAAAACTAATAACAATTAATTGTATAAAATTAGTTCTAGTTCGTGGGTTTAAAAATCGAAATTAAACTAAATCACTGACGAGTGAAGTTCCTCGTGGCGTTGTGGCTAACGTGCTGGACTGCGAGACCGAAGTAAATAAGTTCGAACTCTACTGTTACGTTTCCTTTGAGAGTAATACTGGTGGAAAGGTATGAACTCAATACCCCCCATATACGGATTAAATACTCACAACACTGTTATTATAGCAAGGAGTGTTTTGGCATAATAACTCACGAAGGTTGATATGACGTTAACAAATTAACGAAACCAAAATCTGAAGAGAGTCATCGTGGTCGTTGCTGTAGCATTGCTTCAGTGAAATGGACGTAATCTATTGCTGGAGTACTACAGCAGCCAAGAAACAAACAGGCTCTATAAAAATCATTTTAACTTAAGGCCGAGAGTAGGATATGGGGATCCATTATTTTCTTGTTTTACGCTTCATTCTTTTAAAAACTAGTCATGTGAGTATTCTTTAAGATAATAGTTTGATATTTAGCATGTCTTTATATCTCGCGATCAACTGTTAGTGTGGGCCTTGGAGTTTTCATTTTGACAATGCTTTGGCATTAACACAAAGAAGATTAATATGCTATTAAATAATGAATACTGAAATCGAAATCACTAGAAACTTAGAACAAAGAGATTAATGAATACAGCAATGCCAGGAATAATCTAAAAGATAAAAGGGTCATATAGGGCAAAGAGCAGACTAAAGTTGGAGATGTCAGAATTTATTAAGCAACAAAAAATCGAGAGTCGTTCGACACATAGCTCAAAGGGAGAAGGGCAACTTATACAAAAAGTTAGGAGAATAGAGTGTGAGGAATAAAAATCCTGAAAAAAAGGGGACCATATGACCTTTAGCGATCTCGATTCATAAGGACATTTTTTCCATTTACACGTCAAAGTCGTTGTTTGTTAGGGGTTAGTGTTAGGGTTTAGGGTTAGGGGTTAGTTTTATATTTAAAAAACTAAAAATCGTCTGTTAACAAACAACCGGATTTTGACGTATAAATGAAAAAATGTCCTTATGAATCGAGATCGAAAAGGGTGCAAAGATCATATGGTCCAAAAAAGGCTTTGGCAAATTTGAATGGATGAGATATGTATTTACCTAACTGCACGCACGAGCAGGATGCGACATAAGGTCAAAATTTTTAAAGTAGATATCAGCTTCATCGCCATTGTTGATTTGATTTGATTCTTCTTCCTTTTTAAAGGTTTTTCAGAATTATTTCTGTTTTTCAGTTAAAAATGTGGTCATTGTTATCATTTTGCACAACCAAAAATGTCCTGTTCAAAATTTACGTTCACTAGGTTCTTC